>VWPW01030919.1:0-52315 GCA_013389825.1 Crypturellus undulatus
GCTAGTTGGTGGTCATAAAACAGAGTTTGAATTAAACTTAGTTCCAATAGATCGGATTTGCGGTGACAAAGAAAAGAAGGCTGTTTTCACATTTTCTGTGAATTTCTGGTTCTGCTTCATAATGTGGCCTTCAGATCACCAGAATGCTTCAAATTTGGATGTACTTGTCTTTGAGCAGTCTGTCATGACCCTTATATGCCGAGTTTCCTAAAACTCTTAATTAATTAGCCCTGTCCCAAAGTTACTTAACATTTGTGGCTTATATATTGGGCCTTTGTTTTTCTGTTTGTTCTGTAAAAGGAAACTTTGCATTGGACTGATTTTATTTTTAGATTCTGTTAATTATATAGGCAAAATTACTTTTCCTCTTGTTTAGGATAGCAGTTGAATACAGACCACACCGGTGTGGTCCCAATGGAAAAACGTAATCATCTCAGATGCAAAACATACCACTAATGTACAGTGGTATATCACAATGTATGTACACTATGTCTTTAAAACAAAATTTTCCTACTGTTTCATTTTAGTTCTTATATAAATGAGAATACCAAGCAGGAAGCTACAGGGAGTAGATAACAATACAGGGAAGGGGATGTGACAGGATGTTTGATGCCTTTTAATATTTTAGGTGGCTGGGGAGACAGATGAGCTCAGCTCTGTGTTCAGCAGCATGTAGTGCATGTGGGACTCCTATGGGGGGTAGCTCTCCTGCACAACTACCCAGTGCCTCTCACCACTTGCAGCTAATGTGCACAGGGGCGTTTTGTGTCTGATAACGTTATTTTCCTAAGTTTTCCAATATAAACTGCTTCTAAAAATGACTCCCCGCCCCCACATGCTGTCCTCCCAGTATTTCCCTAGACACTATGTTTAGCTTTACATGCATGTTTAGCTGGGAATTCCTTTCCAGCTTCAAAAAGTAACTGTGAATGGATTATGTGTGCATGTGAAAACATGTGCTGATCTTTCTTTTAAAGAAGTGGTATCTTTTTGTTTGTAAGATTCCGATATGTTTATCTACAAGGCTGCCATGTAAAGCAACTTGCTGGAAAAAATATGATTTTCAACTTGATATCATGATCACAAGTCTTGAATATGTTTGTAACTTGGAAGATTTTTATTAGATCTATCAAACATCTATCATAAACTAGGCATGGTGTGGATGTTTGAGCTTTTGGCCTTTCTGTTAAAGTAGAAAACACGCTTTTGGATTCCATATGTAGTTTATTATTTGGCATAGATTAGTGACTTTTACTCAGAATACTGTGGAGATAACAAACTTTTGAAAAACTTAACATGTTCAGACTGTAATTTTATGTTCCTGTTTTAAGTACAACAGATTCTGATGAAATAGCTTGGATATACAATGTTCTGAAAACTTGTATATTTAGGCAGGTAGTCAGTTAACAGATACAGCCTTTTTAGTTCCTGATTTCTTAAGTAGTTTTTGCCATAAAAAATTATACAAGACAGTTCAGTTACCTGGTTTCATGAATTGGAATATTCTATCTAGAAAAAATAGTATTTAAAACCCTTTCTTACCTTAATCTTCCAAATTTTAGCTTTCCGCTTAGCACTGAATGATAAGACAAAATAGACAAGCATTAAGTGTCAGAAGATTTGGTCTCTGTATATGAAGAGGGTGATTAAAATGTAATTATTGCAGAAAAAAATGTTAATATAAATTGATACAGCATTTTCTCATGGTCAGTGATTAATTGACTATTTCAAATACATTCAAATATAGTACACTTCAAAAAGAAGGTAGTCTGCAGTGTTGCTATAGAGAAAATCTGAATAAATGCAGGGAGGCTTGCAGATATGTCTGACGTAGGTGTCTGAAGGGGGAAAAATACGGGATGAAAAGTGAAATTAATGTTTTCTTACACTGACACAATCACAGTTCAGTCAGTTTTAGCAGGAAAAAAATTGTGGGGCTATAGTTTCGAAGTTAAGTTCTTGTTGAAAATTACTGTATCATTAATGCAGCTGAGAGAGAGGGGATTTTGATAACTACTTTAAGTAGTCTGTTTTCTAATTTTGTGACTGAGAATCCCTTAGCTGAGTTTGGAGGAAGAGTGCCCTGAAAGCCTGTGGTTCAGGGTGCTCTACGTTGCCTCTCCAGCTGCTGTTTGTGAGGTGCAGGTTCGGTTGTGGCAGTGCACCCAAAGTATGGGAACTGCTTTGGAGGTCCTGTATGTTGAGCAGAAACTCGTGTAATGTGACCCAGGACGTATCTTGTGAAATGGCACACGGTCATTTGTGTCACACTGTGCTGGTGAATAACAGGTTTGCTTCATTTTAATGGGAGAAGATACAGGAAACTTGCTACACGTGTCAGAGCACAGCCTTAAGACCGAGAGGGAAACCCATAAGCCATAGACAAAATCTGTTGCAAGAGCTCAGGTCTTTGCTTGACCTTAGTGCAGTACGTGATGGAGATGGAGCTTGGCTTTGCTGAAGAGCCGCAGCAGCAGCTCTGCAAAGCTGTGGCCAGAGGCAGGCAGGATGTGGCGGAGAAATGAATGTGGCATTCCAGTAAATGAGGTAATTTGTGTGTGTGTCTGGTAATGGTGGCGATTTTTCACTAGATGGCGATAGAGACCTTGAGATCATTAATCAATTAAGACCTTCGTTTTTGTCGCTAAGTGTTTTAAAGACTGACTCTACATTTTTTTCAACGTGTCCTTCGTGTTTCTCTTTTCTTAATTGTGGGTAACCTCCAAAAGGGAAAATAAGGAATATCTGTGTGTAATTTGTCTTAATTAGTTGTGTTATACATCACTGGTTAACTTTAATGTATTGTGAAAGGAAAAAAAAATCTGCAAAAAATGAAAATTAGGAGGGAATTAAACTATACATCAAATCCATTTTGTCCTTTTTGAGAAATATTTTTTTTTCCAATTGTGATTATTAAAAACACATTGGGCCTAGTTCTAACAATAAATTTTATTTTAAATATAAGATTTCTTATATTCCTGACCTTTTTTTTTTAAATGAAAATATTATATTATTCATCTGGAATACATTAGAAGAATTCTCTGTTTTTCTTCTCAGTGTTACTAAGAGTTTGCCTGGACATTGCTCTTGTAACTACAGCAGTTGCTTGCATGGAAAAGTAATAGGAAAATATTTAATATATTTTTAGCTGTCCTTTTAATGTAATTTAACAACTGGAAACAAGATGAGTCGGTGCTGTACAACCAGCCAGCTCTGTACCAGCAGGCAATGTAAGGTCATGTCTTTCTAGCCTCTTTAAAAGACAAGTCTTTTGATGAAGTGTCAGTTGTCTGATTCCCCAAGCTTGGGTGCCCTTTCCTGCAGTATTTTCTTACAGGACAACAGAGGAGTTGCTGAGAGAATTTTGTCTTTACTTAGCTTGGTTGCCAAGAGCTGTTGTTCGCCAATGCCTTTTCTAGGTGTTTTATTTCTTCCAGGTTGTTTTCCCTTGTTCAAATTTTTGCCCAGGTAGTAACAGAACTATCTAAGGTCTGCTTCTAAAAGGGAAATGGCACCTTTCCTATTTTCAGCAGTACTCGGTGATAGGTACAGTGCTGCAGTCAGCAATATAAAAGAGGGGAAGAAGACACTTGGGTTAATTCCAAGTTCCTCCTTCAGGTTCTTAGATACATTCTCAATTAATAATTAGTTTAGGACCCTGGCAGTCAAAAGGAGAGAATAAAAGCTGCAATCTGGGAAAAGAATGGATGAGGGAGGAGAAAGATAAAGTGAAGAAATATGAGCTCATTTAAAAAAAAAATAAAATTAAGCGTAGGTAAGGAGGTTAATGGCTATTCATTATAATTGGCTTCTGAAAAGCAATCCAGGCTTCTCTCTCCTCCTTCCAATACCCCCTTCCTCTCTCTCTCTTTTTTTTTTCCTTGACTTCTGAAGAAATAGATCATCAGTTACTTTATTCTAAATGTATCTAGATCCTGGTTATACAGTGTGGAGGGACTGTCATGTGAATGGGGCAATTGTCACATCTTTTTGCTTCCATTGGAAAGAGAGGAACCGCCTGCAGTCCCACCTAAGCATGCCATTTATGTTCTCCTAAGGAATATGGCACCAATTTAGCATTTTTGGATGACGTGCCACTTGATAACAAAAGCCCAGGTGAAAGATTTCTTAATTGTGTTTGAATGTAAAAATGACAGAGTGGAATCTCAAGAGAAGTGTTGCTGAATTATTGCGCTGTCCCTGCGTGGAAGGTGTTGAAGTCAAACCAGTTGTCACTGCTGTTAAATTTATTATTACGTATGAAATCATGAGCCAGTAAAAAAAGAAAAAAAATGTACATTATTCTGCATGCTAATATCCACAAAGATACAGAATACACATTTCAAGAGAGGCTGCTTGCTTACAATCTGGAAATGCAAACTGAGTGCAAAGGAATAGAAAAATTGTGGAAGATCTCAACATTCATTGAAATTAAATATTGTTTGTCAAGTGAGTGAGATGACATCTGGTCTGATAAAGACTTTTGCATCTCCAAAGAGAGGAAATGAAACATTTTAATTAAGAAGAATGGCCAGAATATCCTGGGCGAGAAAGAAATCTGACTGGAGAAGAATATTTATTTTTAATTTTACATAAAGTTTTTTTTTTAATGGATGCTCAGCGAGAAATATTTAGGAATATTGTTTGGACACAAGATGTACATAAAAACTAATGTTCAGATTTGCTATCACCAGAGATGTGCTGCCTCTCATTTTGTGGTGCTGATTTTCTTGGAAGAGTTACAGCAATTGTGTGACCACATGGGGAGTTGGATCTGCCTGGTGATCTGACTCGAAAACTAAGTGTAGAGGAAAATAAAATTGACTGTAGTTGGATCAATGACTCAGTGACTCACCACATAACCCTTAAAGCTCATAGAAAGCAGGAGGTCAGCAATTAGGAGCAGAGAGATATGAAGGGTCAGGCATGACCACCCTTTTTTTAGCTCACACCTGTCTGTGAAACTGTAGAGTTAGCATTAAGAGAGTGAATGTACGTTTTGTTTTTTTTCTTCTTCCATGCTTTTGTTTTTATCTTTTTTTATAGCTTCCTATCTTGCATTTTATTGCACAGAGATACAAGTTTGCTTGAATTTTCTCTTAAACTGATTGGAGTTGAGGTTGATACTGCAACAATTTGGGTAACAAAAAGATAGTCTTTACTCAGAATTGTAGTAAAACTAAAATCAAGACACTTTAAAGGGTGAGGCTCCCCAGTGCATTCTCCCAGATTATCTGAAATGTAGCACACTATGTATCCTGGTAGGAGCTGGGCGTGATGGGGTGGTGAGCTGGGATCTCAGGATCAGGAGCAGTAGTGTCTTTCCAAGTTCCTTGGGAACAGGAAAGACTCTTTGGTATGCAGTGAAATATTGGGGAATGTACTTGAATCCTGCAGGTCTCCTGAGAGTTCGCCACGCTCCGGCTTTAGTATAATTGAAGAAAGCCTTTAATCCCTCAAGTACTCTAGATGGGATTATGAGATTCAAAAGACGGGTCCTTGTGTGGTTCTCTTCTTCAGACTGTGTTGCAGAGATACCTCATAAAAGAAGGTGGTTCCCCAGATGTAGGAATATAGGCACTGCATCGTGGAGATGACAGCTTTTGCAAGCACACATAGGACCATACCACTTGTAAACTGATCAGGTTCTATTTTTAAACAAGCTAATTTTCTAATACTCGCTATTAAGATCAGAAGAGTCTTCCATTGTTACGAGTCTCTTTCAATTTTTTCACCATATCCAAAGGCTATTCGAGTTGGAATGGTATCTACTGCCTTAAGTTTTTCTCCATCCTACAGATTTGTTAGTACTGCCAAGTCTTTGCAGTACACGTTTTCATAGTCCATTGGTAGCTTGCCATCAAATATATGATTTTTTTGAGACTGAACAGAAGCTCCTCTTCAGGAGAACAGTCCCCCTTGATGTCTTAAATGAAACATTCTTCTATTATAGAAGCCATGGAAAATCTAGGATGGAGACTTTTCAATTGGAGGAAACAATAACCTCCCTTTTCAAACACTATCCCTAAGAGTATGCAGAAACTATTTAACATGAAGTGTCTATCTCCCAGAAGACTCCAGTAAGTATTCATTCTGTCCTTCAAAAATAGGACATCTTAGTCTCAAAATCAAAGTTTCATGTATCTCCTGGGAATGTTGCTAACTGTGTAAAAACTCACTCTTGAAACAGACTACATTAGAATAGTTTCAAGCCTACCAGATTTGTAATTTTAAAGTAATGCTTTAGGGATGATGGTAATTCCACTGTGAAGTATGAGGAGAAGCTGAGAACTAGGTTTCTTCAGTTTGGAGAAGGAAAGATTAAGGACGTATTTAATTGTGGTCTTCAGCTGCGTGATGAAGGCAAGAGTTGTCTTGGATGTGTGCAGTGAAGGAATGAGAAGCATCAGATGCAAGTTGCAACAAGAGAAATTCGGATCAGTAGAACAGAAAATCTCTTCTCAATGAGGCTGGCAAAACACTGGAACTGGTTGTTGCCCAGAGAGGTTCAGATATCTCTATTCATGTCACTTTTAAAACTCAACCACATAGACCACCCGGCCGCCTGTATCTGAGCATGTGTTAATTTTTGGCGATCACACTAGCTTGGAGAAATTTCTACTCTTTGCAAAGTGATGACTGGTAAGCCCCAGTTAGAGAGTGGTTCTCTGTTGACATGCAGTTGTTTTATGAACAGTGATTCCTGCTGCGATGGGAAAGGTAGCCACAGCCAAACAGCTTCTCAGCTGCTCGTGTCAGATTGATCGTGCCATATTAAGTTAACGCCTGCTTTCTAAATGTTTGCCGCCTTCATGAAAAGGACTAGAAGTTTCTGAGTTTAAACTCACTGACTTACTGGATTGGTGAAGTTATTGGGAAAAAATGTGTAAGATGCTTCGCTACTGAAGTATAGGGTCAGGCTTCCTGAAATGCATGGCTGAGGATTTCTGTTAGACCTAAGACCTAAGACTAGTTCTTTATTGGAGGAAATTGCATTGCTCAGGAGAAAGACAACTATGGTCAAGTGATCCTACTTTATGCAGAGTCGTTTTCACTGGGTCTTAATGGTCTGAATTGTCTTCAGTTTGTTTCTTTGTTCTCTTAGGGAATACAGTAGCTGACACTCTAGCAATTTCTTCTTTACTTTCCCTCACTGACTTCAATGCAAAGAATGTTCTTCCGTGTTGTGTTTGTTCTTCATTGATACTTCAGTTTTACTGGGATATTCCACTATTATAGGCTTTAGCAGCATTGTAATTTGGAATTGGACATACAGAAGATACATTGCCACAAAGGTGCAATGAAATCTTGACGGTGTTCTCAGCTGAATTTGAGATTTCCTTTTGGTTTGGCTGGAGTTGAAATTTTACTTGTTATATCTAGAACTTGTTGACTCTGCCCTTAGATTTTAGAACTCCTCAAATATAAGTCAGTGACAGCTAATGTGTTAGTTTTAATGCAGCTTCTTTAATTTGTCCCCAATCCTCTTCCCATTTCCCTCAGAATTCAGCATAATTAGCTTCTTATAAACTAGACAAGTATTATTTTTATATTTGTTTGGAAATATATGGTTTCTTTAAATCATAATAGCTTATCTAGCTTGATGTTTTAATATGTATGTTGTACATTTTTTGGTTCAGTGCAAAATCTCATATTTTTCAACTTACCATTAAAAGTAGTCATCCCAGAGCTAAGGAAAAATCAATGAGAAGACTGTGCTTCCAGTGAGACCCCCCATAGACAGCTTTGATTAGAGAAAAGCTTCAGATCTGACTCTTATACCCAATTGTCCATCAGGTGGCCACTCATTTTGGCAAGTATAACTATATACCGCAGATGCTAGAGATAGAAAAAGGTCTGTTACATCGTGTAGTTGGTCTTCAGAGTATGTATTAGTTACTTCAGCAGAGATAAAACTCTTGGTTATTATTTCTTTATTTTTTTTTTCAAAAGGTCTTTATTGTCCTTCAAGAAACCACTTTTAATTTTGATGTAGTTTTTGGTCTGATTACTTTTGTGTGCGCACTATTTTTGAATATATTTAAAAAAACAGAGATGAGTCTGCCTTCAGTAAGAATGTGCTATTTGACAGGTGTCCTGAAGTTCTGCATTCCTGGCCACGGTCCAGGATGACAGAGCAATAATGGTTTAGAAACTGCCATTCCTGCCTTGTTAAAGGATTGGAAGAAATCTCTGAAGTTATTAACTACCATTTGCCTCTACCACGTTGTGATAAGATCAGTGTGGTGTCTAATTGGCTGAGGTTACTTATTTTATGTAGGTGGTGTTCTTGTTTGCTTTCTAATTCCTTTATATACAGCCTTCTGGCTCATACCGCTTTTTCCTTCCCTTTCTCCCTCAAGTTCCAGGAGGTTACTCTGAGGATCTGAGTAGGGGATCATAGTCCTGCCTCCATGTGCTCTAATTACTGTAGCAAATTAAGCGTTACCTGCGACTTTCGTACTAGGTGTCACTTGCTGTTTGGTTTAGTGAAAATGATCTTTTATAAGTTACAAAACTTCAGATTTGTAACAAGGCTTGGATGAAATTAGGGGACTGAGACACTTTATCCTAGAGCAAAAATGTTTGGAAAAATGTCTTGCTGAATCAAGGATTGAAGAATGTAAAAAACACAGTTATTAAAAAAAGTATCAGCCTGACATATATGTACAAAATGACTTATCTACAATACTGCTACCATTGGAAACTCTTGGCTGTTTCGAAAAACACCACTTTTGTGCTGGGTTATAGTTTCTAATTATATTTAAGACTCTCCGGCTAGTATTAGAGTATTTGGAATTGATCACTTGATAGGGTGGGAGTTTTTGTTCAGATTCTTTTCCATTTCCTTTCATGTCACTTCATAATGTATGTGATAAGCTCTTCTCCTACTAATAGGAGATAGTTGTACTTTATAGTGCTCTAACGGCTTTCATAATAATATTGCTTTTAGGCTTCTGTGAAATATAATTAGGAATCTTATGGGAGATTCTGTCCTAATTGTGGTTTATAGTGACATAGCAAAAATGAAAAATTTTCTTCATTTTCTCATCTCATACTTTGGTGCATTTTAAACATAGATTTAATTATTTAAATAACTGAAGAAAATAATCATGAAAACCTCTATTATTTCATAGATGACCAAGTCATCTAGTTTTCCTTTTTTCCAGGAACATGAGCTTCTGACAACCTGACCAAGAGAAGATTAGTAAATTGTGGCTTTTGTTTGTGTGTCTCAGTTTTCAGCCTGGAGTGTGAGCTTGTGTCACTTTGCTCTGTCATAAATACTGTGTTAAATTACAGCAATTTTTTTTTAAGAAACTGTTTGATTTTTTGCCAGGGATTCCTGAGCCATCTAGTAATAGTTTCAGGGATCCTATTCCTTCTCTGAAAATCAGTGCCAAATTTGAACTGTGCAGCTGTCCCAGTTTCCTTTTCATTAATTTTCACTGTAGGAATAAGTGTTTGTTATTGTCTAATGTTTATTGTATTAGCTTATTTAAGGTCAGTTATTTCCTTTCCCACATGGATATTGCTGTATTTTTTGGTAATGGGAGGGAAAAACAGGTTCTGTCCGAGCAGATCTGGGTGTGGTAAAGCAGTTGGAAGTGGCATTTATATGGCTGCTCCAGAAATGATCCTTGTGTTATTCCATACAGTACTGCATAGATTTTGGCCCAGCTGGCCTTCATAATAAGGGACAGCCTCTCTGCTAAGCCAGGCAAGTTCTTTTTGCTGCAAAGAGCATGTAAGGCATGCCTGATAGTAGATTATCACAATTATCAAGTATCAGCGCAGACTTAGGACTTGTCCCTGGCCTTTTCCATCCTAACTTAAGGAAAGCCTGCTTTGTGCCTCCCTGTCTGCTTTTCTCCCTGAGAAGAATTAGGGCTAATAGTTTATTTATAGTCTTTGTTGTACATGGCACATCACAAGCAACTTCTATATGCTTTAAAGCATTTTTTTTTACATTTGTTTTATGTGATGAAGTACTGTTTTCACCATTTAAACTCTCCAGACAAGTACAGTTTCTCAAATGGGAATCTGTAATGACATCTGACTGTTTGATGATAAGCAGAAAAATAAGCTTATTTATATGTTCGATTGAGACTTTGCAGCACACGGAGATGTTGCTTTTTAGTTTTAATTATCTTTTTTTGTATCTGGGCCACTAGTTGTTTTAAGCAGTTAAGCGGTTGTTTAGGTTTAGGATTTTTGGTCACAGAGAGACCGGTTCCACACTGTTGTGTTACAGAAGGAAAATTTAATGCTCTCTGATGTTCTGAATGGTTATCGTGAATAATGGGGGAGATGGAGTTTGGGAAAGCCTAGACCAATACCTACAAAGAACAACTCCATTATATGTTTTTGCTTTTAACTGCTTTTTAAATGTAATGGGCACAGATGTTTAAATGTTAACTTAGTTGTACTATAAAGCATTTGGAAGAGTAGCAAAAGCTGCAAATAGATTTTCCTAGACAGCAAGTAATTCATTTTCTTCTTTATTATTTTCTTATTTCTGTTCTTCTGCTTCTTGTCTCTATTGTCGCTTTCCAGATGAGTACTTTCATTACCCTTTTTGGTGTATGCTTACTTGGAAATGGGGGTGGAAAGAAGGGAGGAGTGAAATTACTTGCTGGTAGTTTAAAAAGATTAATTGTCCAAAAATACTAGCAACTTCTTTGAAAACTGTAGAGTCTTGAAATTAAAATCTGGGGGAGAAGCGTGAAAATTACTTTTACGTCAGCACTTAACTAAGTGTGTTCGAAAGATGAATGTCAAAAATGAAAAGTTCTACAGAAGATGGTTGGTTGTCTTTAAGTCATAAGTAACCTGAAAACATGGAACGCTTAAGAAGGGTAAGGAGAAATACTGTGCCACACGGGGCACCGGGGAAGAGGGGGCAAGCAGGTCTCTCTCTGAGTTACCACTGAAATCAAAAATGTGCAAGAATGCAAAGCCAGCTTGTGTAATTGCTTCTTTCTTGCACACAGAGTTAAAATACCAAAAAAAGAAAAAAAAAAAGAAAAGAAAAATACCAACATCATTAGGTTGAGAAGGTTAAATTTTCCTAAATAAGAGAGCAGCTGGATCAGGTCTGTGGAAGCCATGCTTCCAGCTCTCCTTTTTTGCTGATGCCGTGTGTCAGATACCCTTCCTCAGGGATGGAGTATTTCTCAGTGCATTTGTTGCCATCTGTCCTGTTGCCTCAGTTCATAGACTTAGCAACTTCTGTAGGAAAGTGTACGACACGTTTTCAAAAGCTGCTCCCCTTCCGTGTTGCTGTGGGACTGTGCAGCCCTAATCTACAGGACCTGCACTATAGATTATATATACACGTACATATAATCTCTGCATAGCTTTTCCAGCCATTACATATCCTTACTGTTTCAGCCGACTGCTGTGCAGACTGATGATTGACCCTATAAAGCTNTATATACACATGTACATATAATCTATGCATAGCTTTGCTGGCTTTGCTGGCTTTGCTGGAAAGCCATTACATATCCTTACTGTTTCAGCCGACTGCTGTGCAGACTGATGATTGACCCTATAAAGCTACTACATGGCAGTCTTTAATTATACTGCTTCCTAGCCGTTGGCTGTTGGTCTGATGCCTCTGCGGGGCTTTCCCTCCTGATCATTCACACAAACTAGCAGTGCCAGAGTGCTGAAGGGTCTCCTAAACAGTAGCGCTGTTCGCAAGACTGATGTGGCCAAAGTCTTCCTCGCGAGGTTGGGTGCCTGCTGTATTCTAGCTATCAGGTAAGGGAAGGTGGTGTACATGCCCCATCCTGAAGCTGATGGGGTAAAATGTGAGAAGGTGAGAGCCAACGTTCCAGTCTTCCGTGCTGCTAATGAAGTCCTTGTGTGAGAATGATAGCAATGGCAATAGCCACAACCTATCAGTGACATCAACCCCTGGCACGCGCAGGCCATCAAAGCAAACACAGAATGCCTTTGTATGCACATTGCTGCACAGTGCAAACCAGTTGCTACTAGAGTGAAGGTCACTTCTCATTTTCCTGGAATAGACTAAATCGCCAGCATACGCATTCATTAAACTTCTTTTTGAATAGAAGCAATGATTTGGTTAAAATGAAAAGGTAGAGCCATAGGAGTTGCAAGGCCACATTGGAATTGAACCCCTAAATATTTGGTCTGGAGTATGTGGCTATATTAGGCAAGCGGTGTCTGATGAAAGAAGTAATAGTTTTATTGGGCTAATATTATCCTGTAAATAAAAGCATTATTAACTTGAGCAATACAGATTTCAGATCTAAACTCATATTTTAAAAGATGGGCTCATATCAGAAATGACTACCAGTGGAGGTGACTTTTTTGGAACAGAAAGAAAGGAAATCTACACTGGCAAAATTGTGGAGAAGCAGGATGACCAAGACATGCCAAAATGCACAGCTTGTTGGTCACTCCCCAAGATACCCTAAGGTGAAAGTTCAGGTCCTGAATTTCCAGATTTTTTAAGTGTCTTGATCTGGGTGCAGATACTGTTTTAGGTCTGTCTTCACAGCCAGCATGTAGGTGTTTATTTTTAGGACCCTTTTTCAGGCACTGCAAACAGCAGATCAGGTATATATTCCATTCCAACCCTAGTTTCCGGGAATGAAAAGGCTTTACCACTGAATCTGCTTAATTTTCTCTTTCTGTCACTTAGATTCTCAAAATCAAGACTGAAAATAACATATCCAAGAGTGTATTTTATGGATGGATATGTTTCATGTATGAATTTTAAAGATGCCACTGTTTTTCAAGTGGAAAGGGTGGGCAATTATTTGTGTGGAAGACTGGTTAGTGTGTTTTTATTAGAAGCGTCTGTGGAATTTTACGGTGGATGGTTCTTTGTAGCCATATTAGTTTTGCCCTTTTTGTGTAGTATCAGCTTACAAGTTAGAATTTGGAGTATGCAAATACATTATAAAAACTAAACATTAACACACATGCAGTGCGTGAACTTTGTGGGAATGGTTCTGAAGACAGGATTCCGTTTCTGCTTTCATTTTTTTTTTTCTTCTAGTCTTCAGTGTTTACAATTGCAACATATAATTATCTCCTGTAAGAGACTGTAGTTGCCCAGAATCAAAAAGATGAGAAGTGCTGAGATGAAACAAGCGAACAAAAAATCGTGGCAACCTTCTCATAACTGTTACTCTTCAGGTGAGGTGAGATAAATGTGGTACTGCAGGATACTGCAACTTAATTCAGGTGCAAGATGTGAAGAGAAAGAGAGGGATAGAGGAACTTAAGTGCCTTAACTACTTCAGTTATTTAACACTTACTTTTCATGAGTAAAGGAAGAAAAATAATTTGTTAAATCATTACACTGTAGATGTGATGCTTCTAATGGTATCTATCAACTGTGTCTATTTGATCACATAGAAGATTTCCCAGCAATAGACTCATTTTGATATTTCAGCTTTGAAACCAAGTTTGTGTGTTCAAGTCTGCTAAAATTGTTGGTGTCATGTGTCTAATAACCCATCTGCCTGAATGATGATAAAGCCTCCTACTTAATCTGTCTACCTCAAGGGAATAATCTAGGAACTTTCATGACAATAGTGCTCTGAGCCAACAAAAAAAAATTCCTACATATATATTTTTCTGCTTCCTTTGAAGCATAAATTATTTTTAAGGCAATAGTGATAGGGGCCTTGAAACCTTTAACATGCATTTAGTATGTCTCACTGTGTATTATTTATGGCTACCACTGAAAGAAATTCAGCTATCTCAGATTGACAGTTGTGGCCAGGGAAGATTTAAAAACAAAAGAGCAAACAAAAAAACCCAGCTCACTCTATTTAAGGTAGTTAGATATACTTTTGAATAGGATTAGCCCCATGTTTGTAGGGGGCTGAACTTGATCACTTAGTCCTGGATTTCTTCATTTCTTCTCTTTGCCACGCAGCAAACTGCAAGCTGCTTCGGTTTAGCTCCTCTAAGACTTGCAGCAGTTGTTGGGCTGGGGGTTTTCCTGCAGGGTCACAGACCACTGCGCAGTAAGAGAAGTCAAGAACGAAAAAATTGTACGTGAATGCCTGAGGTCCCAAATGGGTATGGTTCAGCTTGTCATCTGTAGTTCATCTCATAGCCCTCCCTTTCCCCATCACCATCTTCTAAGTCCTGCTACACGCTCACTGTTTTGTGTTTGTTGATGTAGATTCGAAGTCGCTGTAGTTAGCAGCACAAGTCAGTCATGTTTCAGTGCTCGGTTAACTTCACAGGAAGGCAGTTCCACAGATGGTGGGTTTCCCATCATTTGTTTTAAATGGAGATCATATGTCTTGCTTCTAAAAATTCTGCTGTCACTCAGCCTGAAGTGACAGACTCATAGAAGAGACTATTTAGTAAAACTTCATGGCCTGTGTAACACAGGAAGGTCAGTAATGGATCATTATGGTCTTCTGCTGCACTGAAATCTTATTTATGTAACAAACCTATATGCATGGTGAATCACATATCTTTGATTTACATAATTCTACCTATTTAGAGGGAGAAGATCTTTGTGTCAGGCACCGAGGAACACTCTGCCTATATAGATAGCTATCTGGCACATTACAAAATTGTTTGTACTTATAAATCAGTACTCAGTAATCCCTTAGACCTTTCAATATTAACCTTGTTTATAGGTTAATGGATTCAGGGGGTACCATGTTCATGTATTTGGTAAATGTTTACAAGAGATTTGCTGTAAATCTTTTCTAGGTATACATGATCTGGTATCATTACCTTTTTTTAAGGAAACTCCTTGCTGTAGTCTATAACTATAAAACGTTGTGCAAGGAGAAGGAAAGTGGCGCTTCACCTGTCTCATTTAAAACTTGAAATGATTACTGCTTATTACAACTATGACTATAACTTTGTTTCTTTCTTGAGACCATTCTCTTAGGAGGGATCAAATTACTTATGCTATAATTAATTTCACCCTCAAATGCGATAACAATGTGGTAGGCTTTTATATTTTCTGATTTCTGGCTGATGCCCCATGCCATGCATTTTTGAAGGGATTAAATAAAATTTCTAAACAGAATAAAATTTGAATGGTTTAAATGGAAATATCTTAAAAGTTATGAATGCCTATAAGTTTTTCAGCTGTTTTCATGTTGACTGCAAGTTAATCTGTTTGTTTTTTCAGTTTCTTGAGGTAAAGTAGGAAGTTTGGACTGGAAAATATATTGGAGTGTAATCTGTTTAAATAAGCTTTGCTGTGCAAATGCTGGGATGTTTTGGAAACATGAGAGCTTCTGCAATTAGGGTGACCTGAAGCTTTTCTGGACAAATAAATGTAACTCTTATTTCATGTAATAAAGTAATCGCGTTGAGAGTGGGTTGCATGAAGTGTCATAGATGTCAACTTGCCAAACAAGGAAGGCAGCAGTTCCCTGCCTCTGCATGTTGCGCAGTGTGTAGTGGCAGTGGCTTACAAAGCTAGAGGCAGGACAGGATGTACATTTGACTATATGAGTATACGTGTGGCTGCTCCTTCTTGCAAAATGACCTAAATACATGAAGTCATATCAGTGATGAAGCATGTTCTAGTTAAGACTCTCCTCTCTGAAGAGGAGGTGCCCAATCCTTATGGCCCATGTCCTTACTGACAAGAGAGAAGTTGTGTTACTCTATCATCAGGATGGCTCAGAAGGGGGTAGTAGAGGAGAAAAAAAAAAAAAAAAAAAAAAGAGAGAGGAAAAAAAAGGAAGAATCTGCAGATTCCTGCAGAGGAAGTTGAAGTGTTTGGGAAGGAGGGAAGAAGCCAAAACCAAGACTCCAGAGAAGCATAGACATCAGCAACAGGTTGAAATCATGTGGGCTTTTTGTTTTGGAGGAAGAAATAATTTCTTCTTGGTTAGAATGCCGTGCATGGTGCCAGAGAGGTGTGGGAGACCAGGGGCAGGCGTATGTGCCCACAGCAAGAAGGATTGGGTTGCAGGGGGGTGCCCTGAGCGGTGGTGGCTGGGTGCTGTGCCCTGTCTAGAGACTGTGTGATGCTGTGGCGGGTACCTCAGCGCCCTCTCTCTGGGACAGCAGACTGCTGCTTTTGGTGCTTGTGGTTGGCCAGAGATGTTCCCTGGTGTGCCCTGAAGCATGTATTGCACTAATGCTTGACAAACACAGGAGGATCTTGTTAAAGAGCTTGTTAAGGTCTCCTCCTTTTTCAGAGGGGGAAAAGAAAAAGTGAATGATTCGAAAAAGGTGTGTTCAGCAAGTCTTGATGGTATCTGCAGTTCAAGATAGTATTCATATTCCTAAAAAGCTCAGAATATTTTGAGGAATGCCCTAAGTATGCCTATCGCTAATTTATTAATGAACGTGAATCAAATTGAAACACAGGCAGTTTCATCTCCGTGTGAGGAAGAACTTCTTTCCTGTGAGGGTGACAAAGCTCTGGAACAGGCTGCCCAGAGACGCTGTGGAGTCTCCTTCTCTGGAGATCTTCCAAACCCTCCTGGATGCCACCCTGTGCCCCGTGCTCTGGATGTCCCTGCTGGAGCAGGGGGTAGGATTAGGTGATCTCTAGAGGTCCCTTCCAGCCTCAACTGTTTGTGATTCTGTGAAATGTCTTTTCTTCCTGCAGTATTCTCTTGTATCACCATTCTGACTGATTTTAAAACATTTTTATAAGTATTTGCTCATTATATTCCTTGCATACTAGAATATCAAGGTTTGATACCTTTGTAATGCATGCTTCTGAACCGATTAGTAAGCTTAGGGGTTACTCTGCAACTTACATGGGTTTTAGTACAGGATCAAGGTATATGTTCATGTAAAATAGCTTTTATGACTATTGGAATCATGCGACTAATTTGCAGAGATGTGGAACAGAAAACATTTTAAATTTATTTGAGGATGATTTCTGTTTATGTTACCTTCGAACATGCAATTCAGTAGCTTTCTGTGGCTCTAGTGTTTGCAAATCACAAACTGGTTACCCACATGTAAATGGCATGGCTGAAGGCTATGACCTCTGACAAGTTTCTGCCTCTCTTTGACTCTGTGGCCATTTACATCATCATTACTTAGTATGAAACTGCGTAAAATAGATGAAATAACATCATGGCATTTTGATGCCATTTCACCGATGTAAAATATGTGTGTGTGGGGGGGGTGTTTTGTTTGTTTTTCTTAGCAGTCCTTCTGTATAAATTAACTTGGTTGATATTTAAAATAAAAACAATGACTACTGGCATCAAAACCGAATGGTAGATGTGGCTGGTTGACCCTGCTTGAGAACCTGATTAAGAACTTCTTAGGACTTTCCTGCACTTCAAGCAGCTTGTGCTGGAGATCTTGCATCAAAAGCTTTGCAGCATATACATGATGAAAAACGTTCGTTTGATGTCAAATCCTGTTACTACAGTTTCTTTGAAAAACGTGGGAATCCGCACACCTTGGCACTTGCAAGTGACTTGTCAGCAAGGGCACACGTGCAAAGAGCTGTGTCCAGGAGGCAGTGTCTCTGCTCTGCCTGCCCAGCCAGTGTCGTCTTCCTTCCTAGGGAGCCTGGCCATGCAGCCATGGAGGAAGGGGCCTCAGGGAGCCCAAGTGTGAGCCAGTTATAATCACGGTAATTGTAGCCTTTCAGATGCTCAACAGACATGCTTTAGATCCGGTTCCAGAATACTTTTTGTCAAATTGCTAAGAACTAAGAGAGGCCTGGGTGGATTGCACATCCTTAATCAAGTGTCGGAGAGGCCTGAGTGCTATAGTGCAGTTCGGGAGAAAAAAAGAAAAGAAAAGAAAAAGACTCTTCCTCCTGCAAGTTTTGTATAGTCAGGATCTAGAACAAAACTGTTCTTATTCCTTTTTTTTTTCCCCTCCTTCTACTTCCCTTCTTTTCGTTTAACTGAAGTTACTTTGTCAAGTATTGATTCTTGAGATGGTGCTTTGACTTGTCTGTATTAGCGTATTGTTATAGGGTAATTTAATCATGTCACTATAGTGTATGTTATTCCAGATATTGACTATATGAAACAGTTTTATTAACTAGTTTTCGTGTGAATTTGTTGTTTGTGGTGTTCAGAATATTAAGAACGAGTAAGTAGATAAAGGAATACATCAGGAGCTAAAGACTCACAAAAGAAGCAAAAGAATTCAGGGAGCCAGAACTCCCTCAGATATCAGCTTAATGGGAAGTAAAAAAAAAAAAAAGAAAAGAAAAAAGAAAATAAACTCCTGACTCCATAGGGATAGGGTACCGCCTAGTTTCATTTGTGATGGAGGAAGTCTTTTGGAGTAAGTCCTGCGAGACAACTGGAGGCCTAGTATACCATTTGAACATGTTTCTTGCTAACATACCTTCTTTACCAATTCTTATTTTTGTTAATAGCCCTCTTACCAACGTCTTTCTTACCAACCTTTTTCGTTTTTCTTTTTCTTTAAAGCTGTAGGTGTCTTCACCGCAAAAGCATCCAGACTTTTGTGTTTTCAGTCACTTCCCAAATCCATCATTGCGTCACTTTTGGTTTTTGTGCTCACTCTTTGAATACTCTGGTGTTAGTGAATCAAAGTGGGATTTAAGTTCCCAAAGTGTATGTAATTCAACTTTCAAACCCATCTGAATTAAAATGGTAAGTTCAAGGTATCTGGTGGGTAAGGAGGAAGCACAGCTTTGTGGAGGAGCGCAGAAGGCCTTGGCACACGGAGCTGCTGCTTGAGGAGTTCCAGGGCTGACCATGGTGCCATGCAGAAAAACCTACCTGGCTGCTTGAAACTGATTTTTCATTTGAAAACCCACAGAAAAAAACAATTCTCAGCCAGGTTCCAATTTATTTTCTGAAGGCAAAAAGAAATGTAAAGCTGATTCCAAGACATGGATCACAAGTCCAGGATGCTGAAGCACACTGGTGACTGGAAATGGATCCTGTTCACAGGGGAACCATATTCTCCTTGGAGAATCTGTAACTCTTTTTTCCATTGGAAGAATAATTTTTGTTCTGTGCTCCTTAAGAAGTTTTTGATTGCTCTGCTGTGCTGTCTTAAAGTTTCTGAGCCGAATTCAGACAGCAGTAAGTCACATGCAAGTGCTCATTTTGCTCTTTCTCTGTGCTGTTCTGACATTGCAACTGAGCCCCCTTGCTGACAATTTGCTAATGGGCTAATGAATAAGTGTCTTACAGCTTATGGATAAGATTTAGGTTGCTTGGGCCACTGAATGAAACTTTAAGCTTTCTACTCAGTTTCATTCCGCAGTGCAGGAAATAAACTTTCTTTTTTCTGGCCCTGCAACCGCGTCCTCCATCCGCATGCAAATACTTGAGCGCCAAGTTGCTGCTTGCCCTGTTGCTTTGAGGTGCCATTTCCCGGCTTTGCCCGTGCACACCGAGTATAAATTAGACGAGCGGCAGCGTCCTTGAACCTGCCCTCCCATTTTTAACGTGAAGAATGAGAAGCCTTTGAGCAGCTTAAGTGTCGGCCCTCGCGCAGCTGACAGGAAACCGATCTGCCGCCGCCGGCCCCGCGCGCGGCCGCTCAGCCCTGGCGCGCGGCCTCCCGCTGCCGCCGCTGCCCTGCCCTGCCCTGCCGGCGGCGCTCCAGGGCCGCGCCAGGGCGGCGAGATGGAGCCTGCGGCTCTGCCCGTGCTCAGGCTCCCCGGCTCTGCCTGCCCCGGCGGTTTCGGACGCGGTGGGAAATCACCGTCCTCCTCAAAACGCGGCAGCCGTTTGTCCGGCTGCCCGTGCTGTCGAAGCAGGGGCCCGGCGCGGGGTTAACGGCCAAGGAAAACCGTTGCTGCCTTGCGATGGCCAGTGTTGGAAAAGCTACTTAGTGTGGAAGGATGATCCCACACATCCTGCTGTGACTTGTAGCTCTGTCTCTCTTCCAGTTTTTGAGGAACATAACTTAGGGGCACTTAGGTGTGTGGTGTTTTGGTTTGTTTGTTTGTTTTGTGGATTTGCTTGTTTGGTGTTTTTTTTCGAAGTAGGGATGCATTTTCATTGGACTACTTTCAAGGATAAAGAATGAAGATGGATGCTTCAGTTTACTGCTGAAAAATGTCAGTGATCCCCCAAGTGTGTCAGCGTGTCAGACACGCCGTGAGCAATCTGTGGTAAAATCCGTGCCTGTGTTCGGTCAGGAAGGTGTCTTCTGCAGCTGAGAAGGGAAAAGAGGAGCGTTAAAAGGGTATGCCGGTTACGTTACTTCGGCTTATTCAATTGCTGATGACAAGACAATGTGTTTCCACTTTGGTCTGCGCTGCTGAAGTGTAATATAATTATTTGTATTAGACACCAACCACCTGTTAATATCGTTCTTTTAAAGGTCATTGTGTGGTGCCTTGCTGTCTGAATTTAATGGCCCTGTATCAGGTTTGTTGGTCACTCTTTTGTGTGACACTGGACAAGTGTTTGTGAGGAAAGAATGTGAATCCGATACCCAAAAAGGGCTGGGGGGCGCGGACCGGGGTTCTCCGCTGCTATTGTTGGGCCACCGGGGCTGGAGTGGTAAATGAGCAAGATTTCGGAGGCTGCTGCTCCCCATAGGCAGGCTTTCATTTAAGGTACTGGTTGTTCCTAACAGGAGTAAATAAGCGGAATTTCCTGAGTGAATCAACCGACTGATGTGCATAAGCAGCAGGGAACATCGGATAATCTGGATGAGCGGAGGCTCCCTGTTCTTGACCTTGGTCTGGAAAAGCAGAGGAGAGGGGAGCTTCTCGGCTGGCTAGGTCTGCTAATGCCCTGAAAAGAAAGTGGGGTGATGATGGTGCAGTTGTGCCTGGTGTCAATGAGTTGACACCATAACTTGATGAGTTATTTTTAAACATAATGTATTGGCGGTCAACTTCAGTCCTGGAGCTGGATTCGTTTGGTAGGGTCTGTACATTTAACTAGAAATGTATGAATGGACTGTAATTAATCATTGTTGACATGCTTGTCTGAACATTTTAATGTTTAATTTAATTAATTTAATGTTAATGAATATAACAGAAAAAGTTCAAATTGCATACATGCCACTTATAACCTGAGCTGTGTTAGTTTTTGGAAGAGGTGGAGGAAAGGCAGGACTTGCTGAAGAACAACTTTTGGGTGTGTACATGGTGACTGCAGCAGATGTAAGTGTAAGATGTAAGAGGCGCTGCTGAATGAGTTTGTTTTGGATTTCCAGCAAATGAAAGCTTCAGCTGCCAAAAGAACAAAACCAAGCACCTGGTTTGCCGCATGGCGTAGGACATTCCAGCACTTGAAAAGAGAGCACTGGCCTTAAGCCATTTATATGGCAGTGTCATTAGTAACCGCTACTAGCTGTTGGATTGGATTGCTGGCTGAGAAAGAGCAAGGGCTTTTAGAGTCTTCTCTGCAATCGAAAATATTCATATGAAGAACACCATTAGTGCCAATTTCATGAGTAATAAGGAACCCATTTTCGTCAGTTGCATATTTATCAGTTCAGACCATTTGAGCTTCATTACATTTGTGCAGATAGCCTGTTGTGTGTGTCTGAAATGGGTCATCAGGGTCCTCAAGCATTCTGGCTTTATAAAAATCTAATTGACTGTTTTGGCTATGAAGGAGTTAATGAAGACTCACTTGTGGCCTTTAATTCTCAGCTAATTAGAAAAGAAGTGCCTGAATGGCGGTTTTTGCCTTGGCACTCATAGTTAAAAGTGGCAAATAGTGAGTGAGAGTGTGTGTGTGTAATAGAGAGTGAGTGAGAGTGTGTGTGTGTGTTTTATTTATTTATTTATTTATTCTTAAAGTGAGTTAAAGGGTGAGAAGGGGAAGGAGGAGGGAGAAAAGTTACATGTAAATCATTTAGCCATTAACCTAATGTGGTGGATTTATAAATCCTATTACTATAAGCCCTTTTCATTTCCACTGAGGCTTGACGTGTGCTTGATCCTGCTAATGTAAAATTCATTCTGTCTAAGTGATTACTGAAGTAAGACACTTTTAGTCAATTTTAATCAGATTGTGTGAACGCTGATGTTAAGTAAGACATGGACACAGTTTGGCCATGTCTTAATTAGCCTCACAGATCAGTTAGACTAGGAATCAATCAGTAAATCAAATCTTGGAACATTTTAACATTAATACTTTCTGTGGGAGGAAATCCACGTTGAGGGCTGAAAATATAGGAATTGGAAAAAAAGCAAAGGTTAAGATTATAAATGATCTTCACGTTTGGTGGCATCCTTAGCAATCCCTCACAGTGTGCAAGTCCCTCAGGATGCAGTCCTCAGGCATTTTAGAGTTGAAGACAGTGGGGTGCTTCCTACAGCCCATCATAAATTCCCGTGTCCACAGCAAGAGCAGCAATTGCACTATTTTTCTGAATCTGCTTCTGCTACAAGATTTTTTGGGGTGGGAGGAGGATGAAAGGGGTGAGGGGCAGTTTAGCTTAAAATGTTGTAACCTCTTCATTCTTCACTGGGAATCCTGACTTAGTTTCATGAGACAGATTGGCGTTTGGGATATAGCTGTCCCCAAGTTTTTTGCGTTGTTGTGGAAGATGGCTGCTGTATAAGTCTCTTTGGCGCAGTTCGGTGTTGAGACCAGAATTGTTTCCTGTGAATTATCATCCTTTGAAAGAACAATAAATGATTTTACTCTTTTTAAAAATATTGTTGTTGGATCCTTTGAAATAGGATATGACCCTCAATTTTACTTCATTCATACTAGTTGCTAGCTTGTGTGCTTAGCATCTAATCAGGTTGCCTTTCGTTCTTGGCATCAACTTCAGGATCATTTTGATATATTACTATATTATTACCAGGATGCTTAGAGAACTTGTCATGTTCTCGAAGACCCCCGTAGAAATCTTTTTTGATCATTAGGTTTGCCCATGGTGTCTTCTGTAGCACCCATGGTGTTTTCCACAGCACAGTAAAAAGCCTTTGAAGAAAATACTGTTTGTAGTTTATGGATTTAATAATGTTGAATAATAGGGACCCCATTTCTCAATGCAGGCCACATCTTCTGCAGAAGTCCCAGAAATGAAAAGAGTTATTTCATGTATGCTGTGAAAGGGCTGGAAGCCTGACTTTTTAAGCGAAGAACATGGTTGAAGATAGGCCCATTGTAAATGACCAACTCAGGTTGGTACTCTGCTGTTGCAGAGAAATTACCTTCACTTTTAAGCTTCGCAATTCAACCACCAGCAGTGACAGCAAACTTTTTTTCCAAAAGTCAGTATAGAAGTATGAATGCTACCGGATTTTGTAGGGTGCTTTTATTGTCTGACTTCCAAGCAATATAAGTTTCTTTTCTCCTCTGTCTAACCTTACCAATTACTTTTCTGTCTGTACCTAGTTTACTTGAATGTTACCTAGTTGATGATACAGCTGCAAGCACATGTAGAACAGAGTGGGGGAGCTTGTTTTTTTGCTTGATTTGAATGCCTTTTTGTCTTCATTTTTCCCTTTCAACTGTTACGTTGGGCTGCCAGGTGTGCCTTTTTGGATGAATATGAGAAATTTGTTTTGCAGTGTAGAAATTCTCCAGCTTTGTTAGGATGGAATGCATCTGAAAAGCTTGAAGATTAGGTGTTAATTAACTTTCTCCTGAATAGTTTTCTATACTTTACTCAAATAAGGATAATCTTCTATGCTTTAATCAAATAAATATTCAGATACTCTGAATTCACCATATTTCATCTTTGTGACATTCTCTTACGGGATGGATTGTAGCAGAGCAACTGCTCATGAAAAGGAAATACTGGCACAGAAAAATAGTAGCAGTTCAGGTGGATGGGCCATCTGATCCATTATAGATATTTAGTTAAATGTATACCTGGTCAAAACAAATGCCTAGATTAATAAACATAAAGCACTTTAGGATGTACCGCCCTAAGAAAGAACATCATCTCTAAGGAAAAAACAGATGTCCCTTACCAGCCATATTGCAGATAAATTTCCCGGGAAGATCTTTTCAGATCTCTTGATTTTCAGGTAATTGCCACATATCAATACCAGTGCTATCTGTGTCAGAAAGGAGCATTATCCTTTCAGTGTCCTAGAGGTTAGTTGGCCAAGTGGAGTTTTTTTTTCCTTTGTTTCTATGCAGCAGGTTGAATGTGTTTTTAAATAATTAGAGGAACTCTAGAATACTTTTTTAAAGCATTTGATGCTTGATTCCGCTGCCCTTTGAAAGGAATATATAGGGATATTTTGTATGTGTATATATTTTTGTGTGTGTGATGGTAATTTTGTTGTAGTTATAGATTTAATTTTAACCAGGACTTGGAACTCCAGAAAATTCCTAAAAGCATTTCTGTCCCTATCAAACCTTTTGTTTTTAGTCACCCCTAAAAATCCAAGGGCAAGGGCATTAAAAAGATGCTTAAACAAGATTTGTAACAATAACAGCAATGGGTGAAATCAATTTGCTGTTGATTGGTGCTTCTGGTTGAATTATTATGTTGATGCTAAAACTTCGCTCAAGGCCCCGCAGGTCTCATTTCAGATATAATTCTAATGAGGATATTGAATCACTGGTGTGACAATAATGTAAAATAGTATTGGTGCTTTGTATTTAAACTGGAAATTAAGAGCAAGAGAGAGCTTTGAAAGACAGAAGGCTTCCTTGGCATATGAGTGAAAGCTGAGATTTTTTTATGAATGATTCAAACTTCTGTAATGAGAAATAGGAAAGCTTGTTAGCTGTGTTTTTTAGATTAAACAAAACCTTTAGGTTGTGATATTCTTTCCTTAAATGAGTTTGTGGAATGAAGAATTTAAATGAAAATTTCCGAAGTCAAAGATTGATTGAGTTAAAGTATGTAGCACAAAATCAATCCTGTCAAATTGTAGGGAAATAAGGGAGAGATTTATAAACATTGCTAATGTTTTAGAGAGCTAGACTTGTGCAAGTGTGCTTTGAATTCTTTACAAAGAGATATCAGTAGGTCTAAATGACAAATTAAGGATTTTAAAAATAATCAGCATGCCTCTCTTGCAATAATGGATTTATGGGGGTAATATGCTTCAGTTGCATTTCTAATTAAGGTTTTTCCATCACTAGAATAGAAATGTATTCCTGTTGAGCAATATCATTTTAGGTGAATTGTGTGGATTGAATGAGTGGTAAAGCTCCACTACTTTAATCCGATATGTGGCTGAAAATCAGTATTTGGATTGAATTCCTAGAGGATCATGTTGAAAGGTTAAATACATTTGTTTGTTTTGCTAGTCTTAATGTTTCATGTTCTTTACAATTAACAAACAAATCCATATCCTGTGGTATTATATAATGATATCTTAACAATGTGGTTTCATTAATAATGAAGCCACACTGCTATTAATTTGGAAACTCTTAAATACTCATGGGTGGGCAGTACATGGAGTACTAAATTACTTATCTGTTGTAAACAGCAGATGAATGTATAAAATTAACTTCTACGACTGTTGTTTCTTTGCACGAGTTCAGAGTCTAGAATAATTAAATTGAATGCTTTGGTAAGCCTCTAACTTCATTCTATTTTTAAAAAGAGTGCGTGGAATTTAACTGTCACTGCCTGTTGATTTCCATGAATGATGTGTGGCCCTACATACAGAAATTTTAACTCAGTGTCTTGTGTGATGAGACTGGATATTGAAGAGACAAATGGTATTGAATATATTCTACACTGCTATTTTAGATCTCTGACCAAATTGACCATTAACTGCCGAAGTCTTACAGGCTAAAAATAAACTAGTCCCTTTCAGGAATTTGTTTTTCCATGAAGCTTAGCTTTTTCAATTATTGTGTCACAAAAATGTGTCATGGAGCATGTTTCTGTTTCTCCTGCAGCCCTGTTGCATCAAGTATGATTGCTTTTGTAGCTCCTTCCAGTGTTTGGTAATTATCTGTGCTGTGGTGGTTATGTCTGGATGCACACTAGTTTCTACTGGCCTGTTTTGTGTGTGTGTGTGTGTGTGCGTGTCCCTATATGGAAAGTCAAGAAAATGAGGTTGTACCAACATGCCCAATAATAATTCCTTTTCTCAGTTTAAAGAAGGAAGCCCTATTTATTAAGCAATGTCGCATTACTAACTAGTAATCTTTTTTTTTTTTGTAGCAAGTTCTAACATGGCTCCCTTGACCTGCTGGCCTCACTCTGTCTAGTGCAGCTCAGGATGCATTTGCGCGCTTTGACGCAAGGGCGTATTGCTGGCTAACAGGCACCTTGTGCCCTGGGTCTTTCTCTGCAAAGCTGCTTTCCAGGCAGTCAGTTCCCATCCTGTACAGGTGCATGGGTTATTTGTCTCCAGGTACACGATTTGGCATTTCATTTCATGAGGTATCCGTAGGCTATGAGACTTTTCCAGCCTGTCGAGGTCCTTCTGAACAATATCACGACTATCAGGTATATATTGGCTGCTCCTGCAAGTTTTGTATCATTTGCCGGTGCAGATTTAAGTAGTGTTGGCCCCAGCAGTAGCCTTGAGGTTTACCAGCGGGTACTGGCCTCCAGTTAGACTTTGTGATGTTCATCATCTTGAACCTTGAATCTGGCAGTTCAGCCAGTTTTCAGTCCACCTCACTGCCTAACCTGAACTCTGTCAGTTTATCTTTGACACTGTCTCCTATTACCATAGGTCTCAAAAGCCTTTACTAAAGTAAGCAACTGCTCCCTTTTTATCCAGCAAGCCACTCATTTTATTGTAGAAGGCTATTGGGTTGGTTAAGCATGAAGTTCCTTCATGCTGACTGCTTCCACCTATCTTCTTGTTCATATGTTTCAACATAATTTCCAGGACTATTTATTCTATCACCTTCCTAGGGATGAAGCTGAGGCTGACCGACCTGTGGTTCCTGGAACTATGCTTCCTACACCTCTTGAAGATAGGAGTGACACTTTTTTCCTGTCCTCATGACCCTTTCTGTATTGCCATAGCCTTTCAGAGACAACTGAAAGCGCCCTCACAATGACATGGGCCAGCCCCTTCACAACTCATGCCCATGGACTTGTGTATGTTGTCTCCCTATTTTGATCCTCCTCAATGTGATCCTCCTTCCATGCTCCTTTTGGTCTCAGGGGCCTGGGATTCCTGAGTGAAGTTCTTGCCAGTAGAGAGAGAGAAGACACCATTCAGGACCTCAGTTGTTTTTATGTCCTTTGTCATCAGATACCTTACTCGTTCAGCAACAGGACTACATTTTCCCTTGACTTTCTATTACTGCCTATTAACCTCTAGAAGACTTTGTTGTTGCCTTTTGTGTCTCAGCAGATTCAACTGTGGATGGGCCAGAGCTTTGCCAGTTCCATCCCTGCATGCTCAGTTCCTTTATGTTTCTGCTGGGACATTTGTGCCTGCTTTTACCTCTTGTGTGCTTCCTTTTTACACCTGAGTTTACCTTTTATAGCTGCAAGGCTCCTGCTGTCTTTGCTTGATTTCCTGATTGTTGGGATGGACCAGTCGTAAACTTGGAGGAGGTGATCCTTGAAAATGGGTTGGGATCTTGTTTTTTGCTGTCTTTGTTCTTCTCAGGATCCTGAACTCCACTATCTAACGGTCACTGCAGCAAAAGCTGCCTCCGCCTTTCATAGCCTTGGCCAGTTCTTCATTGTTGCTGCAGATTGAGTTCAGCAGAGTTCTGCCCCTCGTTGGCTCCTCAGTCACCTGTGTCAAGAAGTTGTCATCAGTGTATTCCAGAAGTTTCTTGGATTGCTGCTGTGTTGTCTTTCCCACATGAGGACCAAGGCCTGAGAACATGAAGTTGTTCCCGTTGTCTGTAGAAGGTCTCACCTCCTCCCTCCTGAGTGCTCTGCAGCAGACATGTTGCCCACCTTCACCTGCCCACTACCTTCCACGCCATAAGCTCTCAGCTGACCAGAGCTCCGTGCCTCCCTGCCTACCCCACATCGCCTTCCTGGCCTGTCCTTCCTAAGGAACTCGTAGCCATGGGCTGCAGCGCTGCTGTTGAGCGAGCGAGCGATCCCGCCGTGTCCCTGTGGTCCCAGCAAATTCAACTGCTGGGGGATCACAGCCCAGCAGTTGCGTGCAGGCCTCTCTTTCCTCCCCTTGCTGTATGTGCATTTGTGTACGGGCATTTCAAAAAGGCATCCAGTTGTGCTGATTTATCTGAAAAGGCATGAGAGCCTTCCCCATACTGCTATTCTCCAGGTACTTCCTTATTTACAAGGATTTGCTGGAAGTGGGTGCTTTTCGGCCCTTTTTGTTGATTACGAGATCCTCTTTTGTTCATGTCACCCCAGACTTGCTGAGCCAGCCCACCACTTCTCGCTTGACTTTTGGCATCCTCTCCTTCCCGGCCTTGTGCCTAGCTCAGAGCTCTCCTCAGTAGGTTGGTTAGACTGTTGGCCCAGATGCTGATGCACCACTTAGGGGGATCCTGTCTCTTCTAAGAGATCCTCAAGTCTCAGAGAGGGTCCCATGGTTAGAAAACCCCCAAACTGACACTAGCTGTGTAATGATGAAGGTGTTCTGTTTAATTTTGTATATGCAACTGTAGTTGTCTAAATATATTCAATTTAATGAAACAAAATTATGTGTTTTATGAAAATTTTACTCGGGAAATTAGTGCTGAGACTAGCAAGTCCTTTCATTTGCCTTTGAACATCAGTGTATCTCAACAGCAATTCTCCTGCTCTTTTCTGTATTATTGCTGCAAGAGTGCCTATGATTATCTAAGAAAAGACAATTTTTTTAGGACAAGTTTTGGGTTCTTACTGTACTTTTCTCTTCGGCACCTGTTTGCCTTTCCCCAACTCCTTTCTCTTCTCAGAACTTCTAAGTTGTAGTTACTATTTAAAAGGTACTAAGCAGCAGGATCTTAGAAAAGTATATTGAGTGCACGCTCTTTTTTTTTTTTTTTTTTTTATCCCTAATGAACATGTCCTTAAAATGGGTGGATGGGAGGAGGATCTTCCAGAGTTTTCATTACTTTTTTTCAGCTTTTATTTTCTTTTATTTTTTTTAATCCAAAATGATGAAGAATTTGGATGTCAAGGAGCCATCATGACATCGTCTTGGTTACTACATTGAGTTTATCTGTGGCTTAAAAAAAAGGCTTTGAAATCCTGTCACTGAGTCTTATTTTATGTGAACTGAAGCAGTATTAGCTTTATTTCTCTTTCTAGTTCACAAAAATCCTTCCATCTTGAAAAACAGTCTTCACCACTGATGCTGGGACAGATTTTGCGATTCCCTCTGGAACTTTCAAAGACTTGGGTCTGATATATGGCACCAAGAGGTGCCAAACTCAGGATCAAGGGACATATTTTTTATATGATTTGAAGGATCATCTAAAGCTGTTCGTCAACTAAAACTTGAGGTAGATGTTTGTTCCCTAGTCAGAAATAGAATTTGCTGTTGCTTAAGGAAAGATGCCTGTGTACTTGTTTACATCTGGCTGGATTCTAACTTGTGTCACCCAACAGGAATCTTTGATTTAAATCAAATTCATTTAAACTATTTTCTATTTTTGTACTTTTAAAAAAATGTATTTATAGGGAAAGTCTGATTCTCAGCTGCTGAATACATTAAGCCAATTTAGCTTGGAAAATAAAGCAAATTAAAGCCCTGTTATATAAATGCTTGTTCATTTCACTAGAACAGATACTGCTGTTTTCCTCTAAGAAGGCATTACTTGTGTGTATTCATTTAAATATTGAATAGTTTAACATATATTCTTTTTTATTATGAAATGGTAAATGATACTTGTCCTACTTTTGTTTAATGTTAGAAGTGTTTTTTTCTTGTGGTTTTGGATAAACTTAGCTTTTGATGTGGTTGTGGATGTTCTTGAAATGCACAAAACAATATCTTTATTAAGTAAAACTATCTTTACATCGTGTAGTTAAGTGCAGAGTGTTCAAAAACATACATATGTTTGATGTATTTAAATAAAAATAATAAAATAAATGAACTGCAGTTGGATTGATTAATAGGGTCTTTAACGTTTTTTAGGTGCTTGTTTATTTTATAGAGTGAAACAAGAAGCAAGTTTTCTTGCTCCTGCTCCGTTTGGGTTTTTACTTTTGAATGAGTTGGTCAGGAGAGTGATTCAGTAGATGGGCTCTGAGCTCTGGTAGCCCCCACTGTTTCTGTCATTTGCTTTCTCTAAAGCTGATGTCAGTGACCGGGCTGGTAAGGGACGTGTTATATTCTTAGTACCTCGGAGAAAACAAAATGGTTGGAGTAGGGTAAGAACTACATCACTTAGCTTCTATGCAGGCAAATATTCAACTTTATTGTAGGACACCCAGTTTCTTTGTTTCCAAAATTTTAAATGAATTTCCAACATTGAATTGTGTCTTTTTACTTTTGTTCAAAACTCTGGTAGTATGCTTCAGAGGATTTGTTTCATCTTAATACCAGAACAGCCCTTTCCCAGAGAGTCAAAATTTCCTTTGTATAGGATGGCTCATACTGTGTTGTGCAGAATGACCAGTAATTGTACCACTGAGTAAAGGATTAGTAATGGTCTTCCTGTCTTCCTGAGTGAAGCTCACCACAGATGCTTGAAATAGAGGTATTGTAGACTTTTACAGATATAATTGTTTTTGTCATGTCTACGTGTTTAATGAGCTAGATGCATCAAGAGAGCATTGTCTTCAGGATGTAATTTGATACGCATCATCTTTAGTTTTTTATTGTCGTGTTCATGTTCCTTGTCAAAATACGACAAACGTGCACGTGAATTTCTGTTGTGTTAGCGATGTTCCGATGCTGCCTCCTCTTGGTGCGTGCTCAGTTGTTTGCGAGTCAGAAGATCCCACCTCGTGTTGCGTGCCCACCTTCCCAGGCAGCGACAGAGACGTGTTTTAGAGGCCCGGGAGCAGACGTAGAAGGTCAGCTCTTCTCCTTGGGTGAAGAGGCTGTGTAGGTGAATCATTCTTGGGTGTGCTTCCTCAAGGGCGCGTTTCTACAGTCAGTCTGGATTGAAGTGTCCCTTTCCCTTGGTGGTTGTGGTCCTAGCTTGTTTTCATATAAATGTCTTTGGCAAAAAGAGACTCTTGTAGTGGTTTTCAAATAAGGAAAGAGTCAGAAAGCTAATTGTGATGGATAACGGTAAAACTGCTTTATGTATATTTGCTTTTCTTTAGTTATTCCCTTTCTTAAGTCACAATCTTACTTGTTTAATTTAAGAAATTAGTGAGTTGGAGTAGAAGTAGAGACAGAGAATTTTGCAGTTTGATTCCATGTCTGCAATTAAAGTCTTTCAATTTATGTTGACTCACACTTCATATGGGCAAGCAAAAGTACATGTGGCTTGTTTTGCTTTTGCAAGTGAAAAGTTGAAATAGAATTTCACATGTTCCCTATGGCAAGAAGTTCACAGGATTTGAAAAGTAGGTGCTTGGGAATGGAGGGCATGGCTCCTCAGATGGATTACCAGGAAATTAGTTCTTCCAACTTGGATTCCCTGCAACAGGAGACAATCCAGCTCTCAGGAGTAGCGCAGTATTATTTGCAAAAGGAAACCAGTGAGTAACAATTTTCCTATTCTCTTCCTTCTTTCTTCTGTCTCCCCAGTCTCACTATAAACCTGCCTTCTTTTGCGGCGCATTGCTGAGGAGCCGTTAATGATTGATATGATAGCGGTGCTGTCATTCTCCCTAACAAGGGGGAAAAAAGTCATTTTTTATTCTAGGTATTTTAATAGAGTCCCATTAAGGATGTATTGCTGACTGAAATATTGGCATGAAGGGCTCTCACTGAGCTGAGCCCAGGAATTAAGAAGTCAGGAAATCGGCTGCTGCATTGCAAAAGAACCTTGTGTGACACAGTATCTCCTGATTGGGGGGATCATTACTGCTATTATGACTCGACTTGCGTAGGAATTTTAAATTTCATCTGAATGTCAGTAATAACCCTCTTAGCAAATTATCCTGAATAAAATCACGAAGGCATTTTATATAATAGGTGTTGAATTACTGGATAGATTTGCTAATTAAATACTCTTTGTTCTGCTGCAGTTGACATTACAGGGTAAGATCTTGAACAATTATTCTCAACAGCTGTACTTTGTTAAGGGAAAAATTAACCACAAAGTTTGTATTTTTTTTTTTTTTTTTACACTTGAAGTTGGCAGATTTTTGAAATGTGCTTGAAAAAAAAAAATCCATCATCCAACTGGTAATGAGAAGATAAATATGCAGGTGTTGCTGTGAAATCAGATAACTACTGACTGCCTTATTAATGAATTTAGTAAGTCTTCATAACCTCCTGGTTTGTAGCTGTTGGCACTGATCTGCTGTCAGAATGGGTAGCACTGACATGTGCCAGTCTTACAATTACCTGCATCAACCGCTGTCCGCGGGGACAACTGAGAAGTGTTTATTGCTTGGCCAAGTGATTTTTTTTCTTCAAGTGGAGCATAATCCTGTTAGAAAAAAATATTATCTTTCCAACTATTGATAGATTGTGTTATTTCAGAAAATTATTTAGTATCAAGGAAATAAATGGTAGTCTTCTTTTATGTTCTACTTCTCGTTTTTTGTCTATTTTTAAAATTCTGTTTCAAGACTCCTGTTTCCTTTTTAACAGCACTAAGAGTAACCTTTCACTGCAGGAATTGGCTCTTTTTTTTTTCTTTTTTTTTTTTTCCTCTGAGAAAAGAGGGGTGAAGTCAGCTGGAATTCTAATGCCTGTCCATGATAGTCAATGTCACGTGTGTGATATATGTCTTTAGGATAATTTTAAAATTTAATGGGAAGGTGGTGAGGCAGCGCCACCTGAATCACTAGGAAATGAATGAGAATGAAATGCCTTTTTAGAGCTGCTTATTAGAATGGCATCATGCGCTTTGAGTGCGTACGTCGGGAAGCTGCCGCTGAGGCTCGTGGCCATGTTCTGCCCTTCGTGCTCTGCCCTTGGTCTCTGTGGAGCAGGGCTGAGGCCACTTGGTTTGTGTTGTGGTTTTTGTTTTTGTTTTGTTTTTGGTGGATTTTTTTGCATTTAGGGTCTTCAGTGGAGTTCAAGCAACTGGATGTTTGGAAATTTGGCAAGGAAGTATATATCCATAGGTGTCTAGATGTGCTCAGGGGATGCCCTTTTAAGGGCATTCATTGCGAGTTAAAGTTACTCTGTGGTTCAGACTGTAAGCTCTGACCAAGGCCCTTGGAGGTTGTGACCTGTTTGCTTAGATAGTGTCTTAAATCATGGAGAGAGTGAGTCCTCGTGTGGATTCAGCAGTTCCTTCTTGGAAGAAAGTGGCTAGAAAATGCGAGGAAGTGGGAGAAGATGGCCTGTGGGATGCCTAACTGTGAAGAGATCAGGATGCACAAATGTTGACTCCTCTCTTCCTTGGAGAATGTCTTCATCCTCAGAGGACCATCCTTGGAGAAGAGAGTGGCCAATGGGGCCCGAATGGGTTAGAAAGCTGAGGTGTAACTGAACCCTCTTCCCCAAAACAGCCCTGGGGGGGTTTGCCTTTTGCTGCAGGGAGTGTTGGTGAGTTTTGCATTTAGGAGACATGACACAGAAGCAGCACAGGGAGCAGGGGCAAGGAGTTCACTGCCTCCCGGGGAACCCATTAAGGAAGGGCTTGCCAAAGCCCGGCCCTTTGGGCGGGATGGCACCCTTGGGAAGGACAGGGATAACCGTGCGCTTGTGCAGCTGGGCTCCTCCAGCACACCTGGAGAGTGCGCAGAGCCACAGGCTTAAAGCGAGTCGGGCTTTTATTAGCTAGGTGTAACATCCTGATTTATTTATGAAAACAAACTATTTTAATGCTCCCACAGTGCTTAGGAGATCTTCCATTACCTGGCTTTGCCTCAAGTAAAGAGGGGAAAGCAATGTTTGTTGCTGTCTTTGTGCATCTTTACTGATAATATATTCCTAAGAAGAACAATGAATATTAGCCTTTCTTTTGTTCCTAGCCTGCTTAAGATGCCTTTAATAAATTAAAAAGGCAAATTTAGCTTCAGCTATACACAGGTGTGGTGGTGTTGCCTTGTAGCAGTAAAAAGTAGTGTGTGATAATGTGAAGTGTGTATTCCAATGCATATGCATGAGAGGAACAGAACTAAAATGATACAACTTCAATTTCCACTATTCCTAAATCCTTCTCAAACTACATAATCGCCTCTTTACCACAATTTTGGAAAGCTGATAGCATAACACGTCTCTATTAGCATTTTTACCTCCGTGCGTATGATCTGCATTACTGCTCTTAAGCCTTTACTGTTAAAGGAGGTGCCGCGGAGCCCCAAGAATTGGTTGGAAGGAGCAGTTGGAGCAAGGCAACCTGTTTCCCCCTTCAGAAAGTACACCCCCAGGGTGCCGTGAGCGGAAGACATGTGCATGCCGCATGCCGCAAAGACATGTGCAAAGCTGGTGGCAGTGTGGAGGCTCGCGGCAGCCTCGTGGGACAGATCTCTGCAGTTGGAGAGCGTCCGCTTGTTCAGGGATCGCAGGACACGGCGCGCACAGCCGCTGTTTCTGCACAGTATTTCTCAACCAAACTTTATTAAAAGCTGGCTTGGATGACAGGACTTCCCGAATACTTGGCAGCAGAAATGAATGGAACATTGCAGTGCACATGGTTGTACCTATTTCAGTGAACAAATAACTTCCAATGAACCATTGGCAAGAGGATGTTGTGTGGGAGGATAGTGTCATTGCCGTCATCCCTGGCTGTGTCCTGACCTAAAAGAGGCACTGGTTGGTGGCTCCTGTGTTAGCTGGTTAGCCAAGGACATCAACTGGGGAAAGGCACAGCCTTTTTTGATCCCATCAGAGGACCAGAAATACTGTGTACTGGGATAGCGTTAGAGGTAGCTGTTAAATGGTTCTGGCTAGTTGAAGTCTGCTTATAGGACCTCAAAAAAGCTTTAAAACTTGTGAATGATATAATGTTTATCTTCTTAACTGTGCTTTAGAAATTCCCGTTATTTTTTATGACAATTTGCAGATTCTCATGTCAAAAGACATGAAGAGAGAATCAATGGAGGGAAAACAAATAACAAATGTAGTTGAAAAGACTTCTTGTAGAACTATTCTCTGTGTGTTAATTTACTTTGAGAAAGTCACTTCAGACAAAGATAGCATGGCTTTTTGTAATTTTTTTTTCCATTGCATATGAAATCAATGCAGAATAAATGCTTTTTTTTATTGTAAGTTTTTATTTAGTTGGAAAATAGAATGGATCCTACAGTAACCAACTTTGCCAATGGTCAAGAAAAATCATACATGGATTTAGCAAGTAGTTAATGTAGGAATGATCTAAAAAGTGCACTTGTCCAGACTGGTATTCTTCAGACTTCAGATTTCTAGCTGCTCTGGATGTGTTTTTTTTTTCTTCCAGATGCTTAGAGCTAAGTGCAAGAGCTATTCATTTCACTAATTGTGTTATACTCAACTTTCTTGATTAGTGGTAACACATATGAAACAGTGGAAAGCGTATTCTGGTTTATTGTTGGCTAGGCTTGAATTTGATTTAATATATTCATGCACTTTAAAAAGATAGAAGGATTATGTGGAAGGTGGAAATATTTAGTATAGGGTTTACAATATTAAACCAAAAGGCACTTATCCCAAAACAAAAGCTTTATACATACATGCTATTAATATTTGTGTTATTAGTAAGTTAATGTGTATAAACACACACTATATTGAGACAGAATCTTAAGTTTGCAAAGTCAAGCATTGCAAAATTAAGGGTGCCAAAGTTGATAAAGCTTTTGGTGCATAATTCAGTGGCGCAAAACTGAAGCTTGCTGCAGCATAGTGCTCACACTGTCTCTAGTATGTATCACTGTGCTTATCCAAAGGTTCAAAGATACCAGAGATATATACCATTGATTTTGACGGCATGACACTGTTGTCATCCTGTTTACTTACTGCTCGGTAGAAGCAGACCCTTTGTTTCAGTTTTATAGCAGCAGAATAATAGCGATAATCAAGAATCTAGGATTCATTTTAGGCTCTGTGGCCTCACGGTGCTCATTTCTACTGCTTAGCTCCTGATGCAACCTTAGAGACTACCAGGAGATCAGAACTGGGACCAGGAGCTGGTGAGGACAGTGGTTGGAGGCAGATGTTCTGTCAAAGTGGGAAGAGGAGGTTCCTGTGTACAAGGAGGTTTGTTCCCCCACCAGAGAACATCCTACGCTCCCTGGATGTCCCCTGAATAAGGATGCTCTGGATTGTAGAGACAGCTACGGAGACCACGTGTGACTGCTAAAGGACCAACATTCCAAAGCTAGAAAATATCAGCATTAAGGTCACTTCTTAAATGTTTCTATATGTAATTATAGTGTTTCCATAGGACCTTCTATATGGTGCTTCTCCCAGTCTCCGCAGATGATCCTTGAGGTCCTGGAGACAGTGCATCACAAACCCATATTGAATTGCAGTTGGAGGGTTTGCCTAGAGACGAAACGAAGATTGCAGGGAAAAAGAACTAACTTTAACAACTGTTTAGCCTTGGAAATTCTTACTCACCCTCTCACCCTCTACTGACTGCCAGGGACACACACAGAAACTTCTGGGGAACGGGTGGGGGTCACTGCTTTCCTTTTTTTTTTTTTTTTTTTTGATTCACGATTTGAGAACATTGGAAGGATAATCAAACTTTTCGGCAAGTTCTTCTTCAGTAAGCACTAACCTGACTGTCCTGATAAAGTCAGGACTTTGGACATAAAAAGCTCCATGATATCAAGAGAAACCAAGACCATCATATCAAGACAGTGTATATGGAGGAGGAGGCTGACCTAAATTAGTTTGAAAGGCTTAATTCTGGTACTTTCTAATTAGATTTTATTTGAGCATTGGATTCATTGTTGTTTTTTTCTACTAATGCACAAGTTGTGTGCGCATATGCAATTTTGAGATTTGTCTTAATCTCATTTTAGGGGAGTTAATAATAGCATTAATACAAGGTCAGGTGAGTATTTACTCATGTAATAGGAGTATCGAGGTGACTGCGTGTTGCCAGGAGAGAGGTGTCTTGCCTTGTTTTGAAAGGTGAGAGCAATTTGGAGTTAGCAACCTAATGGATATGTTTGCATGTGTTAAATTGTAATTATATCATATACTAATCTTTGTGCTTTTTTTCTCCCGTTTCAGATTTTGATGCATACCAAGGAGATGGTGCAAAAGGTAATGCTGAGCATTTCTATTACACAATGACCCTTAAAGAGCACACATGGTGAACTTTTTTTATTCTAGGAGAATTGTAACCCAAACAGACCTGAAATCACTTCTTAGGATGCCTAGTTTACAAATGTAATCCTTCCTAATGGATTACAGCTTTTTCTTTTCCTAGCACAGATACGATCTAGCCCCTGCTTGAAGCCTGTGTTCAACTGCTGCAAGCAAATTAGCAACAGTGCTAATTAGAGTTTACTCATAGGCCTGTTACACTGTGTGTTCCAGTGTTCTATTACGGTTTATTTTTTGGCATCCTTTAAACTGTGTCACATGATATTCTTCTGACTGGAGTTCAGCATGGACATGGCCATGCAATTTTTACAGCTACGTTGATTAACCACCACTGAAGACATCTGATTTTCATTTTTTCAAGATAAGATGATGTGCTAGGGTGCATCTGCTGATACTTTGCTAACATTTCTCTTTTCACCTTGTTTCCTGCTATGCCTTCCATACACATCTTAAGCTTTTGTCATTCACTTTGGCTGGAGTTTGCTGCCATAAGTGCAAAGATTACACTTTTTTTTTTTAAAGATGGACATTGGAATTGTTAGTAGAATCCAACTGAAAGCTGTTCGGAAGATCAAAGTGGCAGTCAGGGAGAAGGAACCAAGGAAGTACTTGTGTTCATCATTAGATGTCACTATTCATAGCTCATCAGGAGATAACAAACACTTGTGGGTCATAGTAGCTAGATCCTTATGGGGAAGGAAAAGCTGCCTCCCTGCAGGGGCTGCTGGCCAGGAGAGGACTAACACAGAAAACCAAATTAAAGCAGAAGAAAAGGAGAGAGAAGATGGAGATATTAACCACATTTAAAAGTCTGAGAAAATGTGAAAGAGGAACTGTCTAATCTGGACACTTCCATGGAATTCTCAATTGCAATATTCACTAGTCAGTGGCTCCAACAGATCCATAAGAAATAGTTAGGCATTATTTTTATTAAACGCAAAATGATTTCCTTGCAGTAGCATCGTATAATGACTGCAATGGGATAACTGACTGTAGCATTATCTTTCAAGCATGTTGGCCATGTGTCTTCTGAGAATAGTCTGAACATGTCCAACAGTCATCTTGAGCTTCAGCGCAGTTCTTGGGCTCCAGCAGTCCAAAATTGCTAATGGTTAGATTTCCGGTTCTTTTATTGTTGAAGACTAGAATTGTCCACAGATTTATTTCCTAGCTTTCATGTAGTGTGCATTTGAACTATTGTTAATATGTATGCAAGCAAAAGTTGTGTTTAATGTATTAATGTTTTACATTTCATTATTCTCTTTGAATCAGATCTCGGTGAAATACACAGACTTTTCAGTAAAAATCTATTTCACATTTTTTTCAGTTTTTAGAATTTAAGTGATAATATATGAACACTGAACTTTTAGATTGAATTTTGAAAATGAAGTGAGACTTTAAAAAGATGGAGAGTTTTTGATTTTGTTTTTCAAAGCAGTTTATTTCATTTAGATGAACCTTGAAGTGATTTATGGAGACACGGATTCCATTATGATAAATACAAATAGCACCAATTTGGATGAGGTCTTCAAGTTAGGAAATAAGGTAAGGATCTTTTCTTTTTTTCCTAAAGATTTCTTGCAGGTCTGTGTTATAATGCTTGTGGAAGGGGAGAAATTCTGTCATGTTCTGCCTGAATTTTCTTGTCTCTTAATATCTGGTCTCATAGATTTCCAATTGTCATTGTCTCCATTCCTCCCCAGTATTTATATCTGTGTCCCTTTTTGTTATTACTCGGCAGAATTTTGTATGTGTCTCACTTCCGTGCAAATTTCTGATTCAGATTTCCCAATATGTTCAGTCCTGTTCTGGTGCTGTTTTTAAGCTATTCATTTGTATGATCAAACACTCGCAAACAAAAATGGTTTTTTGGCTATTTTGGTTTTATGAGCTGAATATAAACCTAGCAAATAGTATTGCCCTTATAATTTACAAATATGAAAAAAAGTTAAAATAATCTAAGGATAGACTCAGATTATTAGAAGTGCATATTTCTCTAATAAGAAAAGCAAAGGGATAACTGAGAAAACTGAAGTCTGAAGTGCATGCACATAAGGAAAAATGCACAAGGAATTTTTTTTTGCTTAAAACTGGTAGTGTGAACCCAAAGCTAGACTAAAAAGCACTCAGATTTTATGCTGTAAATATTGCTGCTGTCTTGGTAAGGATGTTCAGTATATGAATGAAGAACTTTTATATGAAAAACTTTGAAATGGAAGAAGAGGATAATTCATATTTGGTAGTCTGTGGAAAGAGAACTGGGAATAATGGAGGAATGAGAATGAATGAGGAGATTAATTAAAATCAAGAGAGAAAGAAAATGCTAGAGGAAAAGTGGAGAGTAGAACAGATGAATACAGGACAGGAAGAGGAGCACTGAAGAATCAAAAGGCGTTCAGAAGAAGAAACATTCAAAAAAAAAAGTATGAAGAAAGAAAAATGGAGGTGGGAAACTTTTAATAAAACCAATAGGTGGGACACTTGTACACTGGAATGGAAGTTTGTTGTTTAAGGTACATGTGGTTTTGCAATGCTACACTTCTGTGTTTTTAGAATAAAGGTAAAAAAAGATGTAGCAGGTTTACATTTGGTACTGTACTAAGGTAATACTTTGAGTATCATTTCAAGCTTTTTTATGTGGGTGATACATAGAGAAATAGCAACTTTCTCTTGGAGAAGCTGGGCTATAGAAACTTTTTCTTCCTCCCGAGATAGACACACCATTCTGGTCTGCAGTTAAAGCTCACGCTGCCCCTTGGGGAAAAAAAGATGCCATTGTAAATAATTGCAAGCCCATTTTTTATAAAAGCAATTTCAGTATGTGCCTAAGAGACTGTCTTTTATCTCTTCCTACTCAGTGGATCCTTGGTTTGAAAAAGAGCAGGAGTCAGTCATCTGCAAGCTCCTGTTTAGTCCTAGGTTTGTCCTGTGTGCTTAACTTTCTTGGGGAAATGGGATATTTATGCCATACTGTAAATCCTTAAGAAGCCAATGGGAGAACCTTAACTTTAAAAGTAGCTCATACTTGCTATTTGTACTTGATTTCACTGTGAATATCATTTGCCAAACCTCTAAAATACATATGCATGTTGCTACTTGTTTTAAATTTCAGAAGGATAATCTTCATGATGAAAGTTAAATATATCCAGATTTGTTAAGGTATTGTGCTTGTCTTTAATGTTCTGTATTCACAGATCAAAAGTGAAGTGAACAAGCTCTATAAGTTGCTGGAGATTGATATTGATGGAGTCTTTAAGTCCTTACTACTGTTAAAGAAGAAGAAATATGCTGCTCTGACAGTGGAACCAACTGGAGATGGGAAGTACGTAACTAAACAAGAACTGAAAGGACTGGACATAGTCCGGAGAGACTGGTGTGATCTCGCAAAAGAAACTGGAAAGTAAGTGTCCTTTTGCTCACAATGTCTGTTTTAAATAGCGCCCTTTTCCTAAACACTGGGTACGAGTCCAAATGCCTCTAATTTTGTTATCTATTTTTGTTTCATATATTTTGTATATACAGTGTCCTAGCCCAGATCTGGGTTTTTCTGAGGTTGGTAGGTTCAGTTGTAGGTTCCCGTTTCTCAGAGGTGGGTGCAGGAGCTCATGGGCAGCCCCAAGCACCCTCTGGTGACCAGAAGCACCAGGGGCACTTCTGAGGGCACTAGGAGAGAAAAAGATGCCTTCCCCAAAGGCCTCATTCCCTGTTGCTCACGAGACCCTCCTGATATATTTTGTTATCAGGATGGCATACTCCTTTGATGATCATTTGATTAATTATCACTGCGCAAAGCATTTTCATGCCTAACTTCAGTAGGGATAATGCACTAGTGAAAGAAAAACGGAGTGGGTGGAGAGGTGGTCATCTGGAGGATGAGGAGTTTTGTGCTACATGCAGCCTCTTTAAAACTTAGCTTAAATGAATTGTGTTGCAAAAGTATTCGGAAATGGGTGCGTCTTTGCATTCGCAATAATCCACTTGCTTACTGTTCTTAAGATTTGCATTTTCTAAGAAAAGATGCATCATAATAGAAGCAAATTTTTCCAAGTTAGGAATGTATTAGTAATTAAAGCTATACAAATGTTTGAGAGTGTTCTTTAGTGACTAACTCTTCTGCAGCTGGCAGACCTTCCAACCACATTTTACAGAAATAGTCAAGGCTCTGCTTGCTTTAACTTTACATTCTTCTCCTCCTCCACCTCTCCCTTTCCCCCATAAATCTTAGATACCTGCTGTGGAATAATAACATAGGAACAGTAACATGGAGCAAAAATTAGAAACCAGTTAGTTTAATCAGTTTCAAGTTATTGTTTAGTATTTGAACTATTTGCAGTCATTTATTCTTGGTTAAAAAAGCTAAACACAACATGAAATATCTGATAAATTTGTTTAACTTTTGAATTAAGAGTCCATACTCAGATTCTTTAATTTCTAGAGATACCCAGGAGCAGACACAAATGTGTGTACCAAAACGGTTTTGTTTTATATATTTTAAGCTTTTTGAATTTCTGAACTCTCTTTTACAGCTATGTCATTGGTCAGATTCTTTCTGACCAGCCTCGAGACATAATTGTGGAAAATATTCAAAGGCGGCTAATAGAAATCGGAGAAAATGTCATCAATAACCAGATACCAATAAATCAGTTTGAAATAAATAAGGTAAAGGGCTTATTCTCTCCTTCCAGTCTTGCTATTTGCAAAATGTACTTTATTTAAAGTGTGTTGTGCTGTTTTGTTTGTTTATTCGTGCACTGAGTTCCCACAAAAAATAATAAATCATGTACAATTTCCTTGAATGTCTGAAGATATTTCTACACGACTTTCTTGAAATTTTTTTTATCAGTGATTTGGGAACAGCCCAGTTCCTAAATATACTGACTACAGGTAAAATCTTTTTAAACATCAAGTATCAGGAGTGGATAGGTGAAAAATAATTCTGATGTGGATCTATATAGTTTCAACCTTTTGATCTCTGTAAATTGAAAGATGTTTGAAAATATTGTCCCAAATCCTGATGGGATGCCTTTGTGGGGTAGTTGGGCCAGTGGGGAGACTATAGGGTTGATTAGACTAAATGAATCTCTCTTTCAGAAAAACACATGATTTGCATGTGTGTTAATTGTTATGTTCCCCTCTGGAAGGTCATCTTTAAAAATCTTACACCCTTTACAGGATTGCCTCCATCTGATTTTTTTTGTGTGTTTATTGTTCCTTATGAAGGAAGTTTATTTGGTGTTTCACTAAAAACCTCTTCCTTCCTTGCTTTAAACAATATTTTTACTACATTTGTACTGTTTTTTATTGTTGTTGTTGTTATTTATTTATTTATTTAGGATATTTACTTCTGGGTGCCAGTTCATTATTGTTTTATGCATTGGCTTGACCTTATGTAATCCTAGTGAAAAGAAACCTGAACCTTTCTGCTCTGCGCATGCCTAGAACCATGCAGTCCATCATTTTAGTTTATTTGACAGTGACTAGCATGGACTATACTGCAAGGATATTACAGTAGAAGTAAAGATACCTTGTGGGTTTGGAGGCCAGTCTTGCTTTTTCAGAGTACCAGCTTGGTGTCTTATGCCACCCTGTCCTCCTCCTCATTGCATTTATACATTAGTAATTATCTGAGAGCTCACACTTTCTTCATCAGGAAAAGTTTTCTATCAAATCTTTATTTTATATTCTTGTCTTTAAACACTTAAACCGAGGAATAGAATGTAGATGGATTCTTGTTTGTTTTTATTTGCTTTTAGAAAAGCTACAAACCTTTGTTAGTTTGTTTATTTCTTCAAGGCTTTACTACAGTAAGAAGTAAATTATCCTGCTTCATCCACAGGAACTTTAGCAAGCAGAGATCAATTTTTTTTTCTTAATTTTTAATGAATCCTCAATGGAACCTGTATTTTGGCCAGCTAGGAGTGTCTGATTAGGAAAGTATATACCATATGACCCGTATACTCTTCCACTAGAAGATATTTTTCATAAATTGTTTTTCCATTCAGGTCTGTTCGTAGTGTGGGCCAGCCTTCTGGCTCTTCTTTAAGACTCCATTGATGAATCAGTTAAGAAATATCTTAAGGTTGTCATTATCAATATTAGAGTAATCAGTGATTTTTGAGGCTTATTTAAAAATTTGTCAACTATTTCTTAGAGTGTTCTGAGTGTAAATATTTTAACAGTACTTAGTATCTCAATAAAATATACATATGGAATAGCTTGCATTTTAAATGCTGAATATTCTTGTGTTTTACTACTTTGGAAATAATAAAATTTTGTATTTCACAATTAAATGCTTAAGTTGTTTTTAAGAATTGGAATGATGATAAATATTTCAAAATAGCATTTTAATGAACGGAAAGAATTTAGTGTGAAATCCCAGTATGTGGAATATACTGGGATATACTAAATATAGAAATATTTTAATCCACATGTATCCCCTTTTAACACAACTTTTTAAATATACTTAACTACTTATTACTCAGACTCGCTTTATGATCTGAACTTGTACAGGGATAAGGGGAATGATATCTGCCCATGTTTTTATATTTTGCATGCTATTTCCATCTATTTCCATTTTAAAACAGTTACAATATATCTGTAACTCTTACAGCCTTCCATGTGTTTTGTTATAGTCTCTTGCATCCTCTCATTTTACTGATAATAATATTTAAAGAATAAGGACTGTTACCTAGGTCTTAATGTCTGGAAAATACATTTATTAAAATATCTGCATGTTATTTGTCATACTGTGAATATACTTGCAAATGAAGGCAGCTACTAGGCAGTCTTGTGTTCTACTATTCTAAGCTGTCCGTCATCTGAGTAAAATACTTTTCTCTAAGTTATTTTTCTGCTTTCTCTTTTGATCTCTTAGGCATTGACAAAAGATCCACAGGATTATCCTGACAAAAAAAGCTTGCCACATGTGCATGTTGCCATGTGGATAAACTCTCAAGGAGGCCGAAAGGTGAAGGCAGGAGATACAGTGTCATATATCATTTGTCAGGTAAAAATGTGTTTATTTATAGCTAAATACTAGTATTGTTTTGAGAGATGGCAAAGAAAAGCAACTCAACTGCTTAAAAATATTTTGACATTTCTTTGCAGTGAGATTATGCTGTATTTTAAAATAGTCTGCTTTCTATATTAAATTCATGACAGTTCCACAGGGTCAGAAGGTATCAGCTGGGCTTATATAACCACTCCCGTGCAGTAGCTGATAACATTTCCCTGATTTAAATTCTTTTCAGAACCAGAAGTTATTTTTAAAGAAAACATCTGATCTTGATTTATAAGGGGGAAAAAGGTTCTGGTCATGGAGAAACTGTCATTCTTGGAAAGCTATTTTGTGTTTATGCAGTGTCATTGTTATTTCCAGTCTCAGCATTCGTATTTTCAGTTCCTGGTCATTGGATCTGGCAGTACTTCTGTCTGCTACGCTGAGGAATTTGAGCAGCCCTCCGTTTTCAGATTTCTGTTTATCTTGTAAATGCTTTTAAAACTTAGGTAAATGATGTCATCTTTGTGACAGCTGGAACAGCAAAGCGGCTGCTTTTCTTTGTACCTCTTGCATCAAGACATTTTCCATCCTTCTGCACTATTGCCAATTTTTGAGTGTTTTTTTTCCACACAAATTGGATGCGTTTTGTACGTATGATGCTGTATCAATGTCAAATATGGATTTACAACAGTTAAATAAGTTTTACTGAAACGTTCTTGTTAGTACATTTGAGAAATGTATTTGACTACAATTCCATATTACTAATTAATGTGCCAACAGGTAAGTATTCAACATTGTTTTTCTTCCCCAAAGATGTAATCAGAAAACCCCAAGAATATCAACTGGTTCAGAATAAAATTCTAGTCGCTAGACCCTTGCCTTAGATGCTCCTTCTCCCTCTTCCCCCAAATCCCAGCAAGATTCCTATTCAATATAACACTACATTGCACATTCTTCTAGTCTTGGGAGCAGAGTCTGAGATCCAGACCCTTTGCTTCTCTCTGAAATTAAGCGACTAGGAGTTCAAAAATGCAATTATGAACATGGTATAAATGTGCTTTGGAGATGTGCTTGGGAGGGAGGAATGAAGCACACTTGCATGTAAGTACAAAGGGGTCGCGGCACCTCTTGGCTACATTCAGCACACTTTCAGCACAAAGTTGCATATCTCACTATCATTTAACAAGTCTTTCCTTCCAGCTGTTACTCAACAGTGTGTTCTTTACTCTGATCTTGAGTATAAACTCAAGGAAAGTTTAAATTCAAGGAGTGTAATCTCCTCAGGAAATTTTCTGCCATTTGGTTGATGAGTGCTCATTTAGAAGCATGCAGAACAGCTTGGGGAAGGTTTGGCGTTTGCTTTTTTGATGGCAAGTTCTTTGTCAGCAATGTCTTTCCCTTCATCAGGCAGGCTGGCTTGCTTGCTTTCAGACGGTCTTTCATCTGAGGAAGCTCTGCAGAGAACTGTTGTAGAATTATCCTGAGGCTGCTTTCCAATAAATGAAGCTTTCCAATAAACGAGCCAACATTTTCTCCTACAATTTTTTTCTGCCTGATGGTAAACTTTGGAGGTCCTGGAAATACAGTTGTCATGGGAAAGAAAAAAAAAACAAGAAACCTTTTAGTTTCATTAGATATCAGTGCTCTGGGTCATCCTATCACGTGCTTGACCATCTGCTTCTTACTTAGCAGTTTGTTCTTGGAGAACAAGAGGAGAGGAAAAGAAGGCATGTAACACGTGGGATGGACGTGGGTGTGTTGCCTGCTCGCTCATGATGCAGGGATGCTCAGAGGAAGAAGCGATGGATCTTCCAAAAACCCTGATGCTTTGGTTTTGGATGTTTGATGTTACCATGTCTTCAAATTTTAAACGTTTTTGGAAAACATGCATGACTTGGTAGTATGTACAGGCACGAGCAGTTTATACATCATTATCTCAAAAACACATCCCATAATTTGGATATGCTGTAAAAGATAATGGCAGTTTGGATTGGATGGATCCAGAGGCCTCTTATGTCAAACTGATAGGTTTGATAACATCTACAGTGCATCATTGCTTCAACTCCTTCATCTTTAAAACCTGAAAGTGTATTATTTTCTTTTATATTAATCCGGAGTTCTTAGTTTGGCATGAAGAAACTGCCAAGACTTAGGGAGCTGGCGATGGGAATGGCTGCGCAGCAGCACAATGCCAGAGAAGAATGGATTTGTTGAAAGAAGGAAGCTGAAGGAATCGCATTAAAATTATTTTTGCAAAGCAGCTGGTTGAGCTGAATAGTCCTAAATTAATTTTGTTCTGAATACTAAGTTGTCTGAAAGGAGAAGGAGGGACCAATGGCATGTAGTCTGCCTTTATTAGTGATGGGTTCTCAGTCGGTGGTTGCTGACCCTGTTGAAGCCAGTGTCTTAACTGAAGAGTGAAGGTGTTACATGCTAAGGCATGTGAGTTTGCTTTTGATTTAAAAAGGAGGAGGAAAAAAAAAGTCTATACTTAAGATCTTAAGGAAAAACTGATTTGATACTCCCAAACCACTCCCCAGTTAATACTTACTTTTATCACTGAATGCTTATGAAGTTACTACTTTAGAGTTTTGACAAGCATTGAAAATAAATTTTCCTGGTGCAGTGATGGACTGGGAATGATACTTTAGAGATTTAATGAATTATATTTTCTGGAAGAATGCAGTCTGTTTAGAGGTGAAACGTAATTCCTTCATCAGTGCTATTTTTTGTTTCAAATATCACTTTCCCGAATTGACTTCTCTTCATGTTCCTCTTTGTGGTGAAGAATTTGATGTCGGCTCTGAGCCGAGGAGTACTGCTCCTCTTTTGCCTCGTGAGGTCACCAAGTGTTTCTTTCAGTATTCTCACTTTTTCAAATTGATAATATTGTCTCTGACATTTATTTGCATGCCAATAGCTGCTAGTCCCCTCTAACTGCTCATTTTATTTGTTTCTGTATAGAATCTAAGAATATCAGTTTCCTAGCAAAACAGATCCAGTTTTGATATCCAGTACTTGGAATTTGCTTGTTTTATAAAATGATAATGTTAGTTTAATACAAAATGAATACAAAATGCCTGCCTTCTGCATATTTTTAGCTGAGCTGATAGTTACAATGTGTTTTCATTGTGCATTTCAGAATTGACAGATGGGACTGTTTACTCTGTCTACCCTTACTGATTTGCACATGTAGGCTGCAATAATACAAGCTGGATTTACATTCTTGAACTTGCTAGTTGATGCCAGCAACAGCAATGCAAATTTTTACTACTGTTGGGTTTGTATTGGATGCATAATAAATCAACCAAGAGAAAGCAATTGTGTAACGTCTTTGCGTTATAATAATACGTGATGCTTGAACCATAATCCTTCGTATGTAGACTTGCTGTGGGTTTTACTTTTTTCACACTTTTTTCTACGTGTTTGCTTTCTCAGGATGGATCAAATCTGAGTGCCAGCCAGCGAGCATATGCTCCAGAACAGTTGCAAAAACAAGACAATCTGATTGTTGATACTCAATACTATCTATCACAGCAAATACATCCAGTAGTTGCTAGAATATGTGAGCCTATAGAGGGAATTGATTCTGTTCTTATTGCAACATGGTTAGGTAAGTATTCTAAATTCAGTTTATTTAAAGAGTTTCAAGAGATGATGTGAGAAGCTTTAATGCATGTGTCTTAATGAAAATGTTTCCCAAAATCAGTCCTCCTGGAATGAAGGATTTCTTGTTATGCTGTCAGTAGAAAGCAACTTGCATTGTGAGTTTGTTTATATGACATAGCAGAATAACACTTTTCAGAAGGTACTCATTAAGATGTTATAAACCTTATTCAGGGTTTGAAAAAAAAGTATGGTTCACAAATGACATTACTCTTGCATGTCAGATTTTCCTAAGTTACTAAAGTACCATGTAGTCTTGGAGCATGCAGGCTCTAGCATCTTCCCAGCGAGAAAACAGTCATGCTTATAATGAAAGGGTGCAGATTTTTAGTAGTAGGTCAGTGTGAAGAGTTTTTATTTCTAGAATTGACCTGATAGATTTAAAAAAAAAAAAAAAAAAGCCCTAGTAATGGGTATTCCTTTCTCCAGAATGGGGTAGGCAGGTGCTTTCCCCCTCCAACCCTCTTTCTTCTCGCCTTCCTCCCTCCTTTCCACTCCCCACCCCCAAAAAGATAAAAAAGAAAAAAGAAAGAGGAAGTCCTATAAGAAGATAACTAGTGCTAGTGGCCGCAGACCTGCCAGTTTTTATTCAGCCGTTATTTATTTGAATGAAGAGCGTGGAAATGCTCCTCTTTGGAAATTTTCTTACCCAACTCTTAGTGTCTTCCTGTCTTTCCCATTCCTTAGGCTTCTTTTCTAGAAAGAAGTATATGTGCTGAAAAATATTAAGTGGTTCAGATTCGGGCACTTTCTCTGGACATACCACGCCATATCTGTAATTTAGTTTAGTTTTTTTTTTTTTCCCTGAAAACGTACAGACATGATCCTCTCGGTGAACAGAAACTTTGTGATTTGTATCCTAACTTGCATCTCTTACTACTTAAAACTGTGTGACCCAGGGTGGGTAACATGACTTAACAACATGGAAAATGTTAAGCCTACTGCTTGCGGAGTACTTGAAAAGACTTTTTCTCCAACAAGAAAATATATATTTAGAGTTCCATGCTGTCAGTTTAATAATCTCCTGCTTTGATGTTACGTGCATGTCCATCGCAGTGCAGACTTGCAGAAGTGCTTTTGTTCATAGACTTTGGAATGGTTGGAAAAAGGGTTAGACTGTAACATTTTGTGTGCAGGTATTGACCAAGGCCCAAGAATGGGTCATTTAACTGGCATTGTGCAACTTGGTAGAATGGTCCACCTGGGCCAAAGGTTCAGCTCATGGTGGGTTCACATTTTGCATTTAATGCATGCAGGTGAAAGTTCCTCCCTTGTTGCTTCTCAAGAAGGATGATTGCTATTAAAGTTCCATTAAAGATTTTGAAATAAATAAATAAATGGAAGAGAGCTTTGATTTTGCAGGGAGGATGAGCAAGGACATGGTTACATGTCTGCAAGGCTATTCCTGGAGACACTGGATGTTGCACTGCATGTCCAAGACCCTTGGAGGAGGTGTTAGCCTCACCTCCGCACACAAGCTGATTAGGGAGTCAGATTATTTGGCCAGCATCAATGTTCAACCTCCCACTGATGCCAGAGAGCACCATGGGGCTCATCAAACCAAAAAAGTCAAGTACTCTTGGTTTAGGCGAAGCAGTTTGAAATAGGTAAACTTGTAGTTTATTTGGGTAAAAGACTTGTGATTTCTGAAGCTAATTGATTTCTTGCAGAGATTTAGTTGTGTAGACTTAGGCTAGAATTCAGCGTTATTTCTCATTCACAACAGGCCAGGTGTTTGGGAAAGGCTAACTCCTGATAGACATCTAAATTAAGTGCCCAGGTCCTAAGAGCTGTATGCCCCTTGGTAGCGTTCACTGTTGGCAAATGCTTGTGCTGCTTTTTGCACAGTAGTATGTTCAAGATGAAAATTTCCTTTTTGCTCTGTAATAGCATTATACAGCTGAGAGTTTATTAATAGTATACAATTGTTAGTCGGAAAACCTGTATGTATATATTACAATCTCAGATCTGCAATATGTTCAGTTTGACCTTGCTGTGCTATGAAAATGTTAGTTCCTTCTCTACTCTGTTTTCCTGGGAATGTTTACATCAAGTCTGCTAGTAGTCAGGTCTTTTTTAAAACTATTTTATCTATTTTTTTTCTTCTCCTTTTAATCAGAGTTGAACATGAATTGTTGCAGATTTTTATAACTTTTTTTTTCTTAATATTGGAGAGGTAATCAAATATGTTTGTCTCAAAGGAATTGAAAATAGCTCTAAGTATACAAGATGTCTGAGCCCAATGCTTTAAAGGAAAAATACAGAACAATTTTTCTGTTTGCTTAAGTTGGACTTTTCTTGCTTAGTATTTTCATCATGTAGTGCAGCCAAATCCCAGTTGTTTTTCCTGCTCTCTTAAAAAGAGGGTTGTTTTCTGTTTGGAAGAAGAAAGCTTCTGTTCTGAAGGGTATGAGAAGTATCATATTGGTGGAAGCAAACATGGTTGCTTCCTTGCTGAGTGTTTCCTCCCCTGATTTGTTATGTGGGATGTACGTCTGTTTAGGATTACATATACAGAATGGTTGTAGAAAGAAATGTGTCAGATCCATATTTTAAAGAATCTCTTTATTAGGTAAACGTTTCATTACCATGTCACCTCACTAGTCCAAGCAGTGAATTGAGTTCTGCTTAGTGAAGCTTGGCTTATATTAAGATAAGCAAAAGCATTTTTTTCTTGTCCATGCTCAAAGTAAATTATTTTAACTAATCTATTTTAGACACTCAAGAACAAAAGCAAATAACTGCACCTAAAAATTGCAGAGAGCTCTTCAAATATCACATTTATTCACCACAGAATCAAGCTGAAAATTGTCTTTTGTCTTTGGACTTTGTAGGAAGTCTGCCTGGCCTTTGAGAGATGAAAATTCATTGTTCCTAAAAATGAGAACCTCACAGGCGTAATTTTTCGTTCATTGTCTTTTTTCTTGAAGTTCTTGAGGGGGAAAAAATACATTGACAAGATGAGGCTTGTCAAGGTTTCTGATAGGAGGATGTGCAGTCAATAAAAATCCGATAGACTTTTGGAGACCTTGCTTACTTCATCCTGAAACTACTTAAAAAAAAAAAAAAAAAAAACTTGTACTTGAAAAAGTCTTCACTTAATTTTTAGAAGTAAGGGTATCGAGAGGGGTTTTTTTTCTTTCTCTGAGGGGGGATGTGGCGGTGCAATATAAATGCTACTGCCTGTTGTGTTCCCTTCTCCCTTTTTTTTTTTTTTTTTTTTTGCTGTGTTCTCAAAAATACCCAAGCACCGTGGAGGCAGGGGCGTCCAAGCCTGGAATTTTTGTAGTTGTTACGTATCGCATCTTTCTCCGCAAATTGCAGAAGATGCTGGCTGCAGAAAAGGAGTTTCCTCCTTGGTCTCTGGAAAGAGAGGTACTGTGGCTTTACGGAAGCATCTGTAGGTGCTCTGTAAATTGTCTGAGGTTTGGGCATTTCTTAGGAAGGTCATCCAGCGTTGGGGAACTCATCCTGGCTAGTCCTGCTCCCCGCTCAGCCGTGCCAACAGGAGCACTTCCAGCCCTGCCCCAGGCCTCTGTCACAGACCTTAGCAAGGACAGCGCCCTCACCTGAAGGCTACAGCTTTTTTTTAGGGGGGATTTTTTCCCTTAGAGAGTATTTTAATTGGTATTGTTAATATTAGGAGCTACCTACGCAGAGTAACTGTTTCTAGAGGAACTGGAGCAGTTGTGGTCTCCTCACGGCATGCGGGTTAGATCTAAGGTTTGTTTCTTTGCGTTTTTTTGTTAATTCTGTCACGTTACGCCGTGAGGTGAGAAGAGAGTGACCAAACTGAAAATTAAAGTGAGGCGGGAGCCCATGGCAGTGCAGTCGCACACACCACAGCGTACGAGTTTTGGTGTTTGCCAAGCAGCTGGGCTCAGGGGGCGGGGGGAGCCGTAGCTGGGGCTGCTCTAGCCGTGTTTGGACGCTTGGCCTTGCAGAGCTCTGCGGGGCAGCCCTTCCCCAGCGCCCTGCCTGCCAGGATAACGCCGGGATAACGCGGGACGTGTGAGGAGGTGGGAGCCGGAGCGCGCTTCCCTGCGCACATGCGGCCGGGAAAGGGTCTGTGCCGTGGGGGGCAGTGCAGCCCCCGCGCTGGGACTTGCGGTCAGGATTTGTAAGCAGGGCAGCGGTTGTTTTAATGCCACCTTTAGCGACTGGATTATTTTTTTAGAGAGCAAGTTGGCCTCTTTGTATCAAGGTTTTTCTTTTGCTGCTGATATTTCTAAATAAAATAAAATACTGATGTCAGGAGCTAGTCTTGCCCACATGTGGAAATATTTAAGCACTGACCTGGCCACTTTATGAAATTAATTAGCTCTTTGCCAACTTAATTCGCCACACACAGTTCAGCGGGGCCTGCGTGCTAACTGGGCCTACGAAGCCCTTCCAGGTCTCCCGCTCAAAGCGACCCAGCTTGGAAATACAGCGGGATCCGTTTCAGGCCAGGCGGAGCAGAATTCCCAGGGCGCGTTTTCGCAGCCGCCCCTGGACGAGGCTCGGCCTCGGCGGCTGCGGGCGCGCAGGGCCGCGCGGCCCGAGGGAGCAGCGCGCGGCCGCGGCCTCGCGGGGGCAGC
>VWPW01030919.1:52386-97386 GCA_013389825.1 Crypturellus undulatus
GCCGCTCGGCGCCGCTGCGCTCGCCGCTCGCCTCCTCGCAGCCGGAGAGGCCGCAGCGAGCGGGCGTTCTGGAGAAGAAGAGAGATATCCGCAGGAACTTAAATGTGAAACTGCTGTGGACAGAGAAATACATTGTTTCTATCATACCAGCTTGCTCCGCTGCTTTTTTTTTTTTTTTTTCTTTTTTTTTTCTTTTTTTTTTCTTTTTTTTTTCTTTTTTTTTTTTTTTTTGTTGATACACTTGATATATTTTTTCCTTTGCCCCGTAGGCAACTTTGCAGTTTTTGTGAGGCTGGAAAGCCTGCCTGTGTGCAGGTCATTTAATTGTAGTCCCAGAAGTGTTTTATGCTCAAACAAGCCAAAGTCCCTTTGATTTTTTTTTCCTCAACATCATGTGTAAAAAAAAAAAAAAAAAAAAAAAGTCCAGAAAATTAGCTTTAATTTCCTTCTATTCATTTTTAAAAATCTACAAAAGGCATATTTTTATCTCCAACGTTTCCATAGCCCCTGTTCTGCATGCCGAGCAGGGCAGCGTGCCCAGCGTGACCTGTTGCGAGAGGATACAAGTTGGTGTGCCGAAATGGGTTAACTGAACCAACTAACTATCCCTGAAAGGACATAATAGCTAAAGCAGGTCCCGATCCCCCCGGATAATTAAGGTAGGCATGTGCTTTAGAGGCCCGAGCTGCAGTGCCTTTGAATTCCCGGGGGCTGTTTGCATACCACAAGTGAGGTGTACACTTGAATCATCACAATATTTTTCAAGTTGCTTTCTCCAGCCCAAATAGCTGAGAAAGTTCTGAAATGCTTGGGTCCTAGTAAAAGAAAACTTTTTCCTGTTGAATTATTGCAAATTGTCCACATGCTTTTTTCATCTCGCTGTTTTTGGCTGGTTAGTGGGAAGCTACAGTGGACTGAAAGACAAAATATATCTCCTTTATGTATTGCTTAGTGAAATATTTTGCTCTGTTAGGTTTTGGGAAACAAGATAAAATTTTGACTGACCGTTGGATAAGATCTGTATAATAAAGTAGCAGTGATATTTTTTTCTTTTCATTCCACTTCTGAATTTGCACCAAAATGATGTTTACCATCAGTGTTTTAGAACCAGCCCACTGTATCTCTCAGTTAATTCTTGGTCTTTGGCTTTTTCAAAATCTTAATATGAAACAGCAGTAAAGTCCCCTTCCTGAAACTTGTATCTTCAGTATATTTGTTGCAGGATATATTACTTGTTTTTTTAAAGGAGTGACTACATTGTCAACTGTTTTTTCCCTTCCACTCCCATCTCCCCCACTGCAACCAAAGATTCTTTTTTTTTTTTTTTTTTTTTNTTTTTTGCTAGCTGTGAATAGATTAAAACTGTTGAAAAGTGTGAGAATTTCTGAAATGAAATACCACCCTTATGCACCGACTTTTTTTTTTTCCTTTTGCCAAAATTAAAATTGGAATTATTTTTAGTGAAAATCCAATGTTATCAGAGACCAGTTGAACTTTTTTGGCATTTGAAGTCTTTCTGTGTCTTCCTTGAATTTATTTTATTTTGCATTTGTAAACAACAATTCAGAATAGTAATAATAAAATCACAAGTATCTAACCTTTTCCCAGAGATTTTCTTTAGGTGTCTTAGTACTGTATGGTAAGGCTAAGAAGCATTTTAACATCTAGCTAGCTGCATTTCCTATTTATATTTTTTCTTTTTTTTTTTTTTTTCCTGTAGTGGTTGTGATACTTGTTAAAGTTTACCCATTGTGTAGGATAATACATAGTAATCTTTTACTTGCTTTAACTAGCCTATGTTAAGATTTTTTATTGGAGTGTTTCCTTCTTCATATTAAGAGTAATGTAAGCTATAGTTTCCTAAGCATTCTTCCATATATGCTCACTACATTTTTATTTCTGTTGTTACTATTTTTCTAAAATGTAAAAGTTAGATGGAATGAAGGGACTTTTAAAAGCATGGCAAAGGATAACTAAAAAATGAGGATTTTTCTTTAGTTTCTTTAGTTTACTTTGGCAGCCTTGTTCCTAGGGCAATGAACTTGGTGCTTGCTTGCTTATTTATTTATTTGCGGTTGAATCGGTATTTTTAGAAGGGCTTTTGTATATTTATTTGTTTAAATTCTTGCGTTCTGGCAATGAGAAATAAAGCAGTTTGTCTCCAGCGCTGTCGTTTTAAATGCTGCTGCTGCTGCTGAATTTTAACCACTGCATTAGATTGAAACCTGCATGCTGTTAACCACTGAGCCAAAATGAAATCGACCACTGCATTGAAATCAGAGTTGGCAGTTGTAGACGGACTTAAAGGAGTTGGTAATAGCAGTGCACCCACGTTTCTTTAATGGGGTTTTTATTCTCTGTTTTCAGTTTTAATGGTGCCATTTTGCTTTAAAGACTGTTTCTTAATAATGATGCACATTTTTATTGAAATATTTTCAATGAAACTTAAGAAGGAAATAACAATAAAGCCATCCGTTAGCAGTGCTTTCCTCAGAAACAAAATGTTCTGTCGCATAGTCCCATGATAATGCAATGTGTTTGTTTTATTTATAAAGCAATCTTGCATAAGAAGATAAGTAGATGATTTCTTCGTGTTTCATGAACTTTCATTTGTGGTTAAAAATTGTAATATGTCTTTATGTTTTATAAGTTGGTGGGTTTTTTTCTTTTGTTTTTTTTTTTTTTTCCTAAAGATTTCATTTTTCTTCTGAATTTACTTTCTGTAACTTTTGTCTCTTTTTTACCAAGCCTATAGGCTTATAAGTTACTTACAAGTAACTTATATGGTTGAGCTGTCAGTGTTTGAATTTTTTTATTCTTTATTAATAGGATTGGATCCCTCCCAGTTCAGAGTCCAGCACCATTACCAAAAAGATGAGGAGAACGATGCCTTGCTTGGTGGCCCAGCTCAGCTCACTGACGAGGAGAAATATAGAGATTGTGAGAGATTCAAGTTCTGCTGCCCCAAATGCGGAACAGAGAATATTTATGACAATGTCTTTGATGGCTCGGTTAGTTTCCCTTGTGTCTCCTTTCTGTTTTTTGGTGGTGGGGGGGGAAAATGCTTGCAGAAGAAAAAATAGCTTTTTAGTTAGGCTTCATGTGATGTAGGAGAAGATACCATACTGTTGGAGTCCAGCTACTTAAACTTGGAGCAGAAAATTGCTGATAGGACAGTGCTGAAATGTTTATCCCATTTTTTGCATTTCAGCTGGGAACATTGTAGTCTAGGAGAACATGTGAGATTAATCTGTTTGCTTCATTAATCTGTTTGCCCACACTTGTGAATGATTGTTACTGTAACTTTTAAGGAATCCTTATCTTAACACCTTAGTAACTTGCAGTTCTCTGTTTAATAAAACCTTCTTATAGCAATGGCAGTTGCTTATCCTAAATCATATTAATTGGAACAGAGTGTTTTGAGAATCTGTGTTTATCTTTTTATATCCCCCTTCCATTCTTGACAGAAAGATTTTCTGCATTATCTTTCCTTCTGTCTTTGTATATCAAACATAAAAAGTCATAGGGTTACATTCTTGTTGGGAAGTTCTGCCAAAAAATGTATCTCTGACCTTGGATCACAACTTGAAATAAGGCCAAGTATTTAACTCTGCAGCGATGTTATGCATGTATTAGTCATTGGCAAATTAGCAAGCTTCAGAGTAGTGAAAACCTTGAAAATGAAAGCAAATAAATCTTTTATCTAAATTAAAAGTAATTATTTTAAGTTAATTTGGACAAACAGCAGATGTTTCACATTTTTTTGAATCAAAATAAAGCAGTCTTTGGAAGCGAGTAAGAGGAAAAGACAGATGCAATTTGAGCAATACTTTGTAAATCCTTGACTTTTGTTCATTACAGCTGTAAATAAGATAGTTGATTGCATGGAGGTTTGACAAAATGCAGATGGGCTAGCTGTAAGGATGTAGGATGTTAAACTTAGAAGAAAAAAGAAAGGAAAAGAAAGGAAAAGAAAACCTTCCACCTGGAACTTTTAGTGTAGAGAGTGGGGAAGGCTAAGGCACAGCAACACAAATGAGCTTAGACGTTAAGCTTTAGCTAGAAAGGCCATTTTGTAAAATTTTTATAACCATCCAACCTAACAGGACATAATTTTAATGAGAATTCTACCACCTTAATTTTAGCTATTCATACATTACTTCTAGGAAGTGAAGTTTTAATTTTAGACATTCTGAAGGCTTGAGGTCAATGAGATGGTGTAAATTTTTAAGAGCTATTCTTGCACTTGGGAAAAATAAAATATCACCGTGTTGTTTAATGAGGTTTCTATATTTAGTCCTGTCGGTGTTTTCTTAATTGATGATACCTGTAAGGTTGATTTCAGTGTGTTCTGATCAGTCGTCTTGAACAAAACTTTTGGGTCCTTCATAAAACAATACACCAGTGTTCTGTTGTTTGGTGGTGGGGGACTTGCAGGTCCTTGCAGGTTAATCTTATATTCAGCATCATTTGGCGGATGAAGAAGCACGTTCTACAGAAGAACTTTCAATAAGCAGAGAAAGTAAACACTGTATGTTGTTTTAGAGAAGTCTCTATGGATGTGTGGCCAACTTTGATCGGAATAAAGAAGGCCCAGATTTTAGAGATTCAATTAAAATACATTAAATTATTCTTTTTTAAGTTTGTGTTCTATGCCTAGGCGAAACAAATGTTTGTAGTAAATTAGCCACTATCATCTGCTGTCCTGATGAACTGTTTCTAAACTTGTATTTTCAGGGGCGTTTTATGGAACCCAGCTTGCAAAGGTGCAGCAAGAGTGAATGTGAGGAGCCTCCTTTCAACTATGTGGTTCAAATGAACAATAAATTACTGTTGGATATTAGAAGACACATACGAAAATATTATAATGTGAGTATTCAGAAATGTTCAGCAATATGAATAGAGTTTTCCAGAGGGTACTGCTTTTAGTGACTGTCATGTTAAATCCTGAATAGTGAAAAACAGTAGTGTGCAATGACAAACCCCAAATTTGTGAAAATAAACTATCAATCAGTGCTTTTAAAATACAGATTTTGAATGCATACTTTTGTTAGTTCAGCTTCATGTCAAGATAGTCATATAATTTTTATACCTGTGTCTTTCAACATTGTTACAGATATAGATGATCTCTGTTCTTCAGATGTTTAGAGGAAAAAGTGTACATGCTTGTATTTTAGTGCTTTTTCAGAAAATTTGTGAAGCCTATCTAATATGCAAATTCATTTTCATATGTAATTAGAATCTGATTCTCTTACTCCAGCCCCATTATTTGTGCTGCATTTGGTTGCAAAAAGAAAAAAATGGACTTCATCATACTTATATAAATGAATAAATAAATTGAAAGATAAAAGGTGAAAATCCTAAAAATCCCATAAATCTTTCTTCATAAAGATTTGGAGTAAAAAGAACCAGGGTGGAAAGATGAGTAGTTAATTTGATATAGACTTTTTTTTTTTAACTTGGCCAGTGCAAGAAATCCAAAATGACAACAGTAGTTGCTAGAATTGTATGGCATTGTAGATAAAATATATGTACACTGTCAGAACAAATACACTGATTTTTAAATTATATTCATAGAGCTTGCATCTCTGATATGCTGATGGTATCTCATTTTGTGAAATGGCAGCTAGCCATTTTGGTTTAGATTTCTTCATCCTATTAGCTGCCTTAGGTTTTTGATCATTTAATGTTGGCCTGATTTCCCAACTCTCAGGTTATGAGGTGTCAGTTGCAGGAAGTGGTAGTATTGGGTGGTCAGAATCTTTGAATGAAAACCTTAAGTATATGCAAAAAATCTAAATTGTTTTTGAAAGTTTAGCCTGTGGTGATGATGATGTGCTTAATTCATACTTGATCTTCTTAAGTATCACAAAAAGTATTTTGCAGAGACCTACAATGCAAATAATTTGTCCTAGTAAGTTTAATTATGGCTTAATATTAAGTGTGCATTTTGTGTTTTCTTCTTCTATATTAGCTTTTATTGCAACTATAGGTAAGTGTTTTCTAAGCTCCTTTATGGAAATGTGTTAGCTTTGGAATCTATAAATACAACTTTTGAACACCTTTGCTTCAGGAGTGCAAAACTTTAGTGTTTTGATGAGTAGAGGAAGATACATCTGAGAAGGGGAAAAATTATTACTGATAAGGGTGAAAAGCCATTAATATTTTATTCCCTTCTGCATTTTTCATAACAACAAGCTATGATACAACTGTGAAATATTTGAATATTGGATATTGTAGTCTAGTTTCATGATATTAAAACCTACAAAATACATTATCATCCTATGTACTATAAAATATCCTTCAAAGGAGTTTATTTGTCCTTGTAAGTGAAAGCCTTATAAACTTGGTTATGTGTTTGGTACTGAGAATTAAGTTTAAAACTGATCAGTTAAAATAATAAGGTAAAAGAGTACCTTTTGGCTGTGAAATACATTTGGGCAATGGAAATGTGAGATTATTTTGTTGCCAGAAGTAACTTGCAAATGGGACAATAATTTGCATTTAGAAAAATGGCTTTGCACTGAGATGGATAAGAAAACTTTTTGTCCTGTTAGCTGTAGGAAAAGTAGGTGCTGTGAGTTTTGGTTTATTCCTTTCATTGAGTCCTTGTAGTGATTGTATAACAGCTGGAGTTGAAACTCGTCATATGAGTGTTGCACTGACATATATAATCCCATAAGCTATAGCAACACACCCAAAGTGTCGCCAGAGCAAAAGCCTTGTGAAACTTTGAGATTTTGGTTTAGCAGTGTGCTATTGTAGTGGTGGCATCTAAAGGACACAAAAGTACTACTTTAAAATGGTCAAATAAATCATTTAAGTTTATCTCACCCTCTTTATTGTTTTGTTTGATTTTCCTTAGATAATACTGCTCTTTGTGTCAAATGGCAAATATAACAAAAACATAGTTGTGATTTTTTTTCTTAATAGTCATATACCTTTTTACCTATAGATTTATCAATAGCACTTTGACCTGATCAAAACCCACTGAAATTAGTAGGTTTATTTTTTTGGTAACTTTGAATCAGGCTTTACATGCATGTAAGACCATTGCATGTTGTTTCCTTTAATCTGTTGAATTACTATTATACAGGTAGCCGTGTAAATTGAAGGCCAAGGAGTGGGGGCTGTGATAAAATCTAAAAGTATAAAACCAACTTGCCATTTCTGGAATATGAAACTGATAGCTAAATAGAAGTAATGATCATTTAATGTTCTTGCCTTAAAATAATGCATAGGCAAGGATGTCAATAAAATTTTGTAAGCCTGCTGCAGTCCCCTTGTTTATGTGGATCACTCACCTTTGTACAAAGTTTGATGTTTCTCCAATCATTTTTCCCCGTTAAACACAGGCTGTTTTATATCTTGCTTATAAAATATATCTACTGTTGCTCTGACACTTGTGAATTTCTTAATAGCATTAAGATATATCTGTTTGATAATCTTACTCCTAACTGTAAATATATTAAGTAATCTAAAAAAATGACATACAGGGATTTTAGTTCTTTTCAGAGCTGCATTATTCTCTAAAAGATTGATCTTGCCTTTTTTTTTTTTAATTCTGCTTTAGAAGAGCAAATAGATGAAAAGAGAGAAATGCTAGCTAATCTAAATTGGGAAATGAAGAGGGCTTTTTTAAGCATGAAAATTTCATCATCTTGTCAGCTGGCAGAATGCCTGCTGTGTGGATTCACAAAGGCTAAGAATTACACTTTCATGAAATTTTCCTCACTAACTGCCCTGGTTAATTTGAAAGATAACCCACTGTTCTAATTCATTCCTCAATTGGGCGGTGCAGGTTTTATCTTTGATCTGACAAAGCATTTGTGTTAATCGTTTTGGCCCTCTACTAGACACTCTTGGGATTGTGCTTTTACAATAAATGTGTCTGTGATAGCTCTTTAGTCTATTATACTTACAATAGATCCATAGAACTGGTAATTAATTCTGTACTGCTTTGGAAATGGGGAAGAATAGGTGTAGCTCTGTCAAGTGCTGCTGGGAAGTTTGTTTAGCTAGTTCATTTCTGAAGTGTTACCCTCAGCCATCAATGAAGCAGCCATGCTAGGGAGCGGGTGAAGGCTGAAACACACCAGCAAAAATGGAAAAAATGGCCAAATTTTATGCAAAGAGCGGTGTCATTTCTTGAATGGTGTCGTTTCTTGTACAGTAGCAGCATCTAATTATGATGTTGGAAATATTTTTTACATTCCAGCTTGAATACTCAAATACTGATTTTTGAGAGTGTGATAAATAAATGCAAACTGGACAGTCACCTCTTTACAAAGCTCTGTAAACATCAGTGTTTGCATTCATAAAAATGAAACCCCTGTCTTATTCAGCTGTTGAGATGGGAAGAGTACCTACTTGAGAAGAGTGAATTAAAAATAGCCTATGTTGTATGTATGACTTGAGCAATATCAAAATTCATGCTAAATGGTTAGACTGCATATTTGTTATCCCTGAATCGCCATGCTTTTAATCTTGTTTCAGATATACACCCATGGCATTGGTAGTGGCAATAGTAGAAAAAATGTTTTTGTATAGATGTGTTTATATACTCTTTGTTTAATAATGTATGACATATCTAGATCTGCTTATACATTCTAAAATGCACGAAATGATGCAAACCTTAAAAGGGATAAAAATATTGAACAAATGTTTATCTAGCCTTTATTGTGCTATATTTTTATTTTAGCCTTTTTCTCCTGGACAGCTGTAACCCACAGACAGAAGGGAGTTTGAAGGCTATTGAACAGTGCTAAATAACTTTGTACTGTTCTGCTGCGAAAAATCAGTGTTCAATAGCCCTCAAAATTTCTCATTTCTTACCTGTGGTGGGGTGGTCTACTGCTTGCGCGTTAGGTCGCAGTATAAAAGCATGGTGCTACACTAGTTCAAGATCTTTGAATTATTGTTTTTATATATATACAACTTGTGGTTATTGTATATATTCTCAGGTTTTACATTAGTATTTTGTACATTTAAAAAGGTGAAAGATTGGTAAGAAAGGTAATGTCGTAAGAGGCAATAAATACAGAGAGGTTTGGGGCATATTTGGTTAGCAGAACAAACGGGGCTGGTCGTGAACCTGGAATCTGCCACACTGCAATCAAGTGTATTGCCAACAACCCGCAGGTGTACACCGCGTGAACAGGCAACAATGTCATTGTAGCTGATGGCGATGACTTCTGTAATGATGCTCTCTCAAACAGTTGTGAGTTGGAAACTTTGGTTGTTTGGTGGTTATGTTGGGGAAGAGGTTTCTTTAGAGACCAGTAGTCTCTGGGTAGTGGCGGTTGTTCAGTATTTTAATTGCTGTTGTGCTGGTCTACTAGGGCGATATATGGGCACGTGGTGAAGGGTAAGTACAGACAGAAAATACCAGGAATTGGTGGTGGTACAATTGGATTGCTGGGATATGCTGTCCAAATAACTCCAGGGATTATTTTGAGAATTACTGTACATAAATGCATTTCTGAGCCTTTTCAAGTCTGAAATTGCATTACTGTGGCCTTGGCTTATATATACAAAGACTGAGACGTTTGTTCTTTGTATTAAAGCTTCCAAGTCAAGGCAGAAGGGAAACAATTGAAGTGAAAGACAGAAGGTTAACGTGGTTCATTCACAGCTTTTCCCAAGAGGGGGACCCAAGAGAGGAAAGGGAAACTGAAGACTTTTCTTCCCTCCACAGTAGCATCTTCTCGTTCATTTCTTGACTGAGGCCAGCAAATGGCTTGTATTTAAAACAATGTTTTGGTTAGCCAGAGAAATTATAAATATTTTGGTTGGTGAATAAACAAAACAATCTGTATTCTACTATGTGAAAACAGTATATGTCTGTCTTTGCTGATGTAATTTACACTTATTGAATAATAGAAGGTAACCTTTGGTCAGCATGTATAGTGCATTTTGGGGATGAGTAAGCAGTTATTTGTCACGGCATTCATAGCATCTATTAACTAGAATTGATTCACTTTTACAGGGCAGATCATGGAGAAGTTACAGTAAAGGAATTGTTTGTTTTAGATTTACAGCATCAATATGATTTTTAGCAAAGTGTTTCGAAGTCCTGATCGATATATCCTTACAAAAGCTTTAACTCTTTTCATTGGATTTTACTAGCCAAGATGGACATGCATCTGTCTTTCTGGTGGCTGAGCAAAGCCGAGCGTGACTCTGAGCACTCAGAATCTCAGCCACCGACTGCAAGGGAGCATCAGCAAGGGACGAGTATCTCTTTGCTCCTGGCTTTTTGAGGGCTCAATCCGCAGGGAGCCACCTTGCTGGAGAAGATTCTTGCTGACACAGGAGGTGCATCTGCTTGTTGTCGAAAAGGTTCCCCCCAGCTGCCACCACATGGAGCAAGTTCTAAGGAATGGTCAACATGTTTTAGTGCAGCACACTAAAACCGGGTGTGGCAGAGGCAATGTATGTGTGCCACTAAGCATGTACGGTTTAGGTGATTAAATTACTCTGACAGCAAGGCATGGGTGGGTGTCTTCAGAGGCTACAGAAAGCACTACCTCTGGAGATGCTCTGTTGAAACCGATCTGGTGCCCCAGGAGAGGCAATGATAAGTTTTGACAACACTCGGAGAGCGTGCTACGCTGTAATACAGAGATTTGGTTGCAGCTCCATGCATCTGGCTTACCTTTGAATTAACAACGTCTCTAGCTTTAGCCTCCTCATACCTGTTATAAGATTCAGTAGCGAGGACATAAAATCTTGGGTGGATCTGTGCAACCTTTGGAGATGTCCACCAGAATTACATTACTTGTAGTACCTGAGCAAGCTACTTTTAGGAGTAAGTAAGCATGCTTTACTTTGATACCTTGGACTGACAAACTGGTAAGGGTGCTATGTTCACATTTCCTGAGGCTATTTTCATGACAAATTATGAATCACCAGAGGATTACTAAATCACTACTGATGATCAGATTTCCATGTTCTTCATTCTTATTTAGAATTTATCTTTTTGAGAAATCCATTTTAAGTCTGTTTTAATTTTTACTGTGTTTAATAAAAATTTGAATGCAGTTTTGGATAGGAAAGGATCCCACAAGTCTGTAACTAATCTGAGATACGGCAAGGAGGAGAGGTCCAGCTAAATGAATTTAGAGTATATTTTAGATGCAGTTGTTTTACTTGTATCCCTCAGGAGAATCAAAGTTGATGTCTAAACCCCAGGAGATCGTGTTCTCCCTGGACATGTTTCTTTCCACCAAGATGAATTGATTTGGCATTTATGGCCTAAAAATAATGTGATTATCAGAAATATTTTCTTAGGAGTCGCTAAAGATAAAGAAATCACTGGTTCAACACTAATCTTAAGAAGTCAAAACATCTTACCTTAAGCCTTTTTTTAAGTACTAAAGTGGGTTTATCTGTGTAATTAAGAGACAAATTGGCTTATAAAAGAACAAAATATGGAGTATTTTCTAATAATGGCATGAAAATTATTGTAAATATACAACTTTAAATATAATTTTTTCTTCTGTATTTTTATTTATTGCTGTTTTCTATAACAACTCTCCTGAAAGTTGTGTAGTAACAAAGCAATGGAGTTGAAAGTGGGGAGATAGAAGATGGATACGCCAAAAGCTTCCGCTGGCTTTCCCTGGCATAGCAGGAGCGGGTCTTCTAGGTATTTATTTTTAGCTACTCTTGGATATTAAAATAGTTATTTGCATTTTTCTAGTTTAAAACTATCAAAACATATTTCCGGTATCTTACAGTGACTGTTCTGCTTCTTAGTAAGATACTCTTCTGTAAAATTAAATAAGGTGTTCCTTAGGTAAAAAGATTCCAATATGAGAAATCTCATCATACGCAGGGATTTTAGGCAGAGGGTTATTTCAAAATATATTTTCAATTTAAATAGTCTAGTATTATGGATTTTGGTGCTGAAAAGAGGGAATAGATGAATGCTTAAGCATTCAGGGATCACACAGATGAGCAGCTTGGTTCAAACCTTTCAGCTTGGTGCCTGGAGGTGAGTAATGTATGTGAGTAGGTCTCCAAACAGTGAATCTGGACAGCAAATTCTTCTTCTGTCTTTGTGTCTTTATTCATGTCCTTTAGGATAGGGAAGGCAAGCACCTATCTGAATGTGGCTTCTAAGGAATTGTTAGTTTTTCTCTTGTAGTGGCCAAGGGAAATCTAGAGTATGAGAGAAATGAAGGCACCAAGTCATCTGTAACATTTCTTTTTTTTTTTTCTAGAAGGAGACAACAGTGTCAGTTCTAGCAAATCCCTTTTCTTTCTTCCCAGTGCTCTTTATCGTAGTGTGAAGGTTGCTACTTGTTACTCTTCTTCACTCTTCATGAAGATGTGTGCTGCAGGTCTGTTCAGATTTAGGAGAAACAGACTAAAGTTTTACATCATCCAGGATTCAGAGAAGATGATACTGCTTTAACATGGACATGTTCCCATCTGCAGAGAGGAATCACAAAACACGTTTTTTTTAGGCATGGTTCCATAAAGGGGTTTTGCATTTGCTTCACTGTCGTTTTCAGAAGCCAAGGTCATAGTAAGTGCTATGTGTCTCTATTTTCTATAGAGCATCAGCATCTTCTTCAGAGATTGTATACAAATTTATTTTTTATCTCAAGTGTTAAAAAGATAACTACTTTGTATGATTGCTCTGAAAGGTGCTGTGATTTGGGCAGTCAGACTACTTGTCTTGATCATCTTTCATCTGAAGAGCTCCATCTGTCCATATCTTTAGCCTGGTCGATTGTGTTATGTTTTGAATCCATATATATATATGTATATGTATATACATACATATAAAAATAAAAATACATTTCTGAGGTTTTGCAAATATATCCCAGGTTCCTGCATGACTATTAAGGCTCTGCAGAAATTTGACAACTAGATTTTTTTCTGAAAAAAATCATCATGTTTGTGCAGCACTGAAGACAAGCATCAAAAGTATGCATGGCTCAGTAAAGAACTCCAGGAGAGATGTTTATGCAGTGACTATTCCTTGCCTCTATGTAGACGCTCTGTATATTAGCATCTTTATTTTCAACCTCACATAGAAGAATATGAAGAATATCTTGATGTTTTTAACTCAGTTTGTTTTTATAGGGGCCCAGAGAGCAATACTGCTTTCTGTCTTTTATTGTCTGTATCGGTGGTTAATGCATGGTTCCAATATGGAAAACACGGAGTATGAATAAGAGTGAATTTCTTTAGTTAATCCACACAGTCACCAACTCAGCAACAATATCATTCCAGAGGTTTATTTAAATGGCACTTTTTCTTGTGCTCTTTATTCTTCACCACTTGTCACACTCTGTCTTTAAAGATTATAGACATGTGCTTGTCAAAGAGAGAATTTTTGTAATAACTGGCTTTCCTTTCCTAATGAAAGGCCCTCGGCATACAAATGTCCTTCCTTTTCCTCTCATTTGATGGAACTCTTTGTATTATTACCTTGTGTTTGGATTCTGTATATTGTAATGCCCTTTCTTTTCAGCTGGTTGCATTAGCCATAATTATTTCTACTCTCTACCATCCCTGTGACAGATGTAGCATTGTGCATATTTTACAGTTGGTATATCTTAGTTATTGTTTAAATTTTTAGAAGTTACTGGGTTTGGAAGAATTAACTGAAAGGACAAAAGAGGAGGTGGAGTCAAGTGGAAGTGTATCCTCATCAACTCTGCAGTCAGCCTCCATTCCTGTAAGTGCAAGGCAACCCAGCTGTGAGGATTGCTGGCCACACTCTCATCAGAGAGAGAGAGAGAGAAAATTAACAAGACAAAATTCCTCTCTATCAATCCTATCCTTACACAAATTCAGACTTCTGAGTTCCCATACGTGAGAGTGTAACTTAATTTCCAAATTACATGATGAAAGCACATCTGTCCCAAAATTAATACCTCTTGAGAATATCATAATTGTATATACTGAAAATAATTAGTATCTGTAATTTGCAAGTCATAAATGTCTAATTTTTAGCGAAGTTGTTTGTTTCCATTTAAGATAAATTCTCAATTTAGTATCCAAAGCAACATTCGAATATACTACAAAGGGGCCAGAATTCTTTAAAAATAATGAACCCCTTTGCCCCCCAAAAGATCCAAACAACAAAATGGATTATACGTAAGTCTTTTGGAGAATGTAACATTACATTTTTGCAAGGACGTTATAATTCATGTAATAATTTTATTGGATAACATGATTTTTTCCCCTCTGATTGACACGGTTGATGCTGGATGGTCTTGCAGAACTGGGAGATACCTGATAACCCATTCATATGATCATCTACCAAGTACAAAGACTGAAGATAGAATTTTAATTTTGGTAAAAAATATTTTTATTTATCTCCATGTGCATGTACACACACACACAGTGGCAATAAAAAAATTGATACAGCTATTAAAAAATATTAGGTTATCTTCTAGTAGTTCATGCAGTGTTGGTGGTGCTTTTTCACACTATCCACTGGCATTTCTGTGTGTTATGCTTGTTTAGAGGAAGCAGGTAATCAAATTTCCCCTTACTTTGTCTGCCCCTCCCTTTGTGATAGGGGATCAGCATTTATAGTGTCTTGTTCCTTTAATGGGAGCATCTTTTAGGGATCTCTAGGTTTTTTGCTTTCTTTTTAATTCAATCAGTGAAGTAGGAGTAGTGGTGGAAACTGAAGTGTGATATGATTCTTGAGAGAGTTTCCTGGCTGGGGAAAAATAACATACTTTTAGGATAAAACAGCCATAGTTTTAGGATTAAACACCCCTACTTCCCCAGGTGAAAGAGATGGAAACACTTTATAGGGAATTAATTATTCAAAATCCCGTATGTTCTGACTTGCCTTTGGAGATTTCCTAGCAGGAGTGGGTCAAGCATCTTAAAAACTTGGAATTAACAAAACAAAAAGCCTACATAGTCTTCTAGTGAGTCTTTTTCTGAATGCTTTCATGAGACTAGCGGCAAAACATTGCCAAGTCAGTCGTGGGATGTTATTTAGAAAGATTCTGTTTGAGGAGAGCCTGAGATCACCATCAAAATAAGGAAAGTGACCTAGGATTTTGGAGGCTTTCATTAGGAGAAGCACGCTGAATCGCTACGTAAATTAAAATGGAGCTTTTCTAGACAGCTCTGCAGACAGCCTCATAACCCAGGCCTTGTCACTCGTGCCTGTGCAGTCGGGGTTGTGCAGGCGAGTTGTTTGTACAAAGAAGACATCGAGACAGATTTATTCCCTCCTCCTTTCTCCACTCCTGGCTTTATACTGGGTAACTTTGTCAACAAATGGGTGCAGGAGGGGAGGAGCTCTGTTTGGACTCCTGGGCTACAAATCCTTCTACTACTTTGTTTTCACTTCCAGTCTTTATTTTCTAGATGAGACACTAAGCCAGCTGGAAGGGATCAAGTGTGATACAGCACTATGAGGCCATTAAACCCTCTGTTTCCAGAGGAAAGACCCTCAGTGACAAAAATAGATGACATCCTTAAAGTAAACAAACAGGTTAATGAAAGACACAATGCAAGGTGAATGTCTCACTATCTGTGATAGTCCCTTCAGGTGAATAGCCTTGTAGCCTTGGTAGCTTTTCTATTTTTATTTGTTTTTCTTTTTTAAGTACATTTCAACTATACCTGAATAGGAATATTGATAGATAAGATTTCCTTTTTTAGGTTACTGATAGTACCCATAAGAATAATCTAAAACTTAAGAACTGGCATTTTGGAGCATTGTCCAGCTATGGAACAGACCTTGAATAAATATGATTTCTAGTGGTTAGAAACATTATAAGCTCTAAAGTGTGCTCTCATTTCTGCCACTCTCTTGAGGATTGCCCACCAAAAACAGAAGGAGATCTGTCAGTGTATGAAGAGCGACAAGAATCTGGTCCTGATTCTGGTCTTGTACACCATATATCAGGTGAGAGAGTCTGGGGAGTTCCAGCACCAGGGAATTTTCAGGGAGAGGGCAGCCTTGGGTGCAGGCTAATCTGCTCATCTCCATTGGAGAGAGAGGGACCAGCAAACGTGTCAGGTCTTTTACCCTCTCCAAGTAGGGTAGTGGGCAGCACACTGGGCCTGGAGACTTGGACTGATGCCTTCCTTGTCTCATCTCATCACTTTATGTAGAACATTTAATACCTTAAGATTTGTCTGCCGAGTGGTTAAAAGCTGAGTTAAGAGTATTAGATTTAGACTTATATTTCTTAGTTTAGGCAAGAGGTTTGCTTAGTATTCTTTCCCTTCGGTACTTATGGCTGAAAATAAATGATCTTAGAAGTGGGTTGAGAAAATCACTGCATTGCAGCTTGTTTGGTCACAGTAGCTGAGTTCACAGATAACTGCATCCTGTTGACTGAAGAAAAGAAGATGATATTGGACTATCTTTTAATCCTTTACTAAAATATTAATATTGCTTTCATTACTCGCAGATACTTCAGGTGTGTGTTTGTTTGTAGGTGGTCTTAAGAAGAATTCCAAAATAATGATCTAACTTGAGGTTAAAAAAAGAAGTTTTCTTCCACGTCTTGGTTAATCTTTATTATTTTGAAGATTTAGCTTTGGGGCAAGAAAAACAAAAAGTCAATCATGATCTGTGAATTCAGAAGAGGAAACAAATAGTTTTTTTTCTGGCCAGGAAAGAAGCTGTACAAAGACACCCTTTAAGAGTCAGTAAAAATATTAAAGGGTTATAATTAGCATATCTGACAACTTCTTGGGCAAAAGTCCATCAGTTTCTTCAGCAGAAACGTGTAAAACGTGTGCTAGTTGGACAAGGCCATCTCTTTCTGAGATACCAGGGGGCACTTAGACCATACATGTTTCTTTTGAAACTTTCTTCCATATTTTTTCATAGAGCTAAGTAAGTTCCTTCATTTCTCTCTTTTTTTTTTATTTCTTTTTTTTCAAATTGAATACTCAGTAAAGGTCTTCCATACCTTTCTATTTCTAAGGAGGTATTTCAGCAACTCACTAGCTTTCTTCACATTTTTTTCTGGTATCAAAAATATGTCCTACACTGCCTAATTATTAACTATATTCTGAAGCATTCAGTGCTCTCTGGTATTAGTATTTCTTTATTATGGATAATAGAAAAAATCTGAATTTTAGAAACTTTATTTTTCTGATTGTGTAGTACTAACATAGTAGTTAAATGGGAGAAAATCCCTCTTCATTTTCACAGTGTAAGACTTGAATCAGTGAAGGTAAAAATTAAAGGCATCCTTTCCAATGAAGTTTTAATTTATAGTGGCAGGTTAGTTTTTATGGGGGTATGTTTCTTACTGCTGAGTTAGTTTGTTGTGTAAGCTTGGTTGTATTGTTGTACTTGCTTTGCCTAAAGGAGGGCTAGTACCTGTGTGTATGTGTGTGTGGGGAGGTTGTTTGTTTTGAGGGGTTTTTTTGTTACTTGTTGGCTGCTTCTTTAGAGAGCTTTGGGGGCATTCTCTGATATTTAATTGCTTTTACATCTTTTGCAAGAGAAAAAGAAGAATGTTCTTTTCCTGAACTTAACAGTTTGGGCAATTTTCCATAATCCAGTAAATACAAATTGTACCCTGGTTATCCATCTATGTCTGTCAAGCAAATTTTAATGGATGAATGAATGAGTCAAATCCTATGCGTGGCAATATACAAATGTGCAAAATATGGGTCTAATTACAAGGCTGCTAAATTTACACAAGGTCAGGTAAACAAGGCACCGTGTAATGATTATTAATTGTTAATAATGCCTTTGGGAAAACATATTTCTCCTCTCAACACCTAGCACTTCTGCCTTTGCAGTATTCTGTAGCAGCCAAATTGATCGGCTATCAGAAAAGACAAAAGACCTTCTTTTCTCCCATCTTGCTGCTACCCCAGCTCCATAATTGCTTACTAATTATTTCTGAGTAGTGAGAAAGATAACATGTATTTTCAATACTGTTCTGAAAAATAAAAGTACATTCAACAGTAATGCGTTAGGTTTCTACAGCAGAAAATTTGTGAATAGATTCATTAACAAAAAGCTTTTTTTTCCTGTTCAGATAATACTAGGAGCCTAGAAGCTTCTAGTTTTTAACAATCTATCGCAATTGTCATGTAAGTGTGTTTTTTTTTTTTTTTTTTTTTTTTTCCTGTTTCATAGTTACCATTTGAAAACTATTTTCAAAATTTTAGGATTGCTCTGTCTGTCCCACGTTCCCTCTGTTCTTCCTTCCCCCTCATCCACTTACCTTTTAAACCTGCCTGCCTCTCTTCTCTTGCCTCTTTTGTGGTAAGATCCTGGGACTGTGAGAGAAAACAAATCAATTTTCACAGCAAAAGAAAGGTTTAAAATGGGAAATATGAGCTTCCTCTAAGAACAACCTGACTGCTCCATCACAGTTTATTGTGATGTTTATTGCTTATATACTTGCTGAGTTTATTGCCTATATACTTGACTGTCCACATTTTTAGCTTTCTCTTTGTTAGTTTAGGTAGCAAAGGTTGTAGGTAGAATCAAAATAAATTTTTGTCATTTTTCCTGAAATTTTTCTTTTTTTTAATTTTCAAGTGGATGCTCTGACAATGCAAACTGTTCATCTATAATCCACCTTCAACAATATAGCTTTCTAATAGCACTGCTAGAGTCATAAGAGAACAAGTTCTGAAATAAAACAAATTTAAGCTTCAAGGAGAATCAGGAAAGTATTTGGTGGTTCTGCTTGTTTGATAGGGCCTTTGCAGTCCCAAACCATGGAGCGCTGAAGTATTAAACAATGAATGAAGGATCAAGGGAAGGGGTTTGCCTGCTGTGGTTTGCAGCTCTGACATTAACTGGAATCAAATGCTTCTTGATTCAAGGAACTCCATAAAAGGAAAATTTTAGAATACTGTTTTCTGTAGGAGACATAAGTTCCTAGTTAGTGGCTGACTTTTTCTGATAAAACTGGAAGTATTCTCACCTGTATGAATACATTAATCTTCTGTGGATATAGCTGCTGTGGCAAGGCATTCCAAAGGCTGTTTTATACAATGTTTAAAATATTTGTGTGCTTCACTACTGTGGTTTTGTCATCTTTTCAGCTTCACTGAAGTTCTATTTTGAATTGCAGAGAAAGGTAAACTGAACGCCAAGTTTATTGCCTATATACTTGACTGTCCACATTTTTAGCTTTCTCTTTGTCAACTTCTGCTTTCATTGACTGCCTTTTGTTTCCCTTTTATTATTTATTTTATTGTTCCTTTTTTGCAAAGATAGTTGTGACAAAACTAAATGTCAAGAGGCACTATTGGTGTAAATTCTGTTTTTGCTGGGTATGTGAAGGCCACGGCTATTTATCAGAATTCTTGCCACCTTTCTGAATATTTCAGTGTAGTATTTCTCAAGATGAATTTAACAGTGCAGATGATTGTATTAAAGTTGTGACAACTTCAGCTGATAGATTAGCTCATTAAACATCTATCAGCTTCTATTAAGACTGATAATATATAATTAAAATGTTCCTTTCCACTAGACTAAATTTACCTTTTTCATAATAGGTATACTTTTTGTAATATACTTAAGGACCTCTCAGCCTGCTCTGCTTCATTTTCTAATATTAGTTGAAAGTACTCTTATTTCACTGTATCTGTTACATATGTAGCCATTTAAAAATATATTGTATCATGCGTTTTTCTGTACCTGTATAAGTGTTTTTGTTGATGCTCAGCAATGGTTTCTGTTCATTTCTTTTATCTGTTTTTTAGTGATGTGCCCAGGATTGTAGACAGCATTTCAAGCAAGGCCTTATTGCTGCCTTTATCCAGAGAAACAGTTACTTTTAGTCTTTTGTTCATTTTTTCCTGCTTCTTTCATCTCATTCACTTTTGCTTTTGATTAGTGTATTATTTCAGCATAATTTTTGCCTTTCAGCTTCAGGCTCTCACTGCGAGCTAACATTTATCATTCCCACATCTCTGCTCCCTCCCTCCCTCCCCAGTACAGCTAATATTATCACTACTGGCTCTCATATTTGTGCCTTGCTTTTTTTGCTTCTTGATTTTTTCCCTAACTTTGTGTTTGGCTATTACATTTCTGCATTTTCCCCCTATTTCCTGCTCTTCATGAACCTTCACCAATTTGTTTGTAACTGTCAGCTGAACAGCTTTGGGTTTGGGCTCTCGCAGGAAGCCGGGGGATGCAAGCAGAGCCCTGCATGCTTAGCAAAGGCTGAACTTTTCCATCTGCCAACAAAAGGACCTGTCAATTCTGATATGTGTCTTCTCCTACGTCAGCATTGCAGTAAGTCTGGATTCTTGCTAGCAAATTGAGTTTGTTTAGGTCACATTGACCTTCATCTGAGATCCCAGAAGTTTTATTTATTTATTTATTTTGCAGGCTTCTGAATTTTGCTTTTCTAGTATTTCTCTGTATAAAATGAAGTTCACATCAGCTGGCAGACTGTTTAGCTAAGTTTGGTTACTTTCTGCAGATTATATAAACGATCGCTCTCTTCAGTGTTTAAAGAGTTCTTCCTGTGAGCATTCACCTATACTCGGGCTCACTTGTTAATTCAAAATTGTTTTTTGTTTTACAAATGAGGAACTATGAGCAAAAGAAAATGTGACTACATGATTGGTTTGATTGGACCAGTCCTGGGACTATTTTGGGTTGAATTTGGGGATTTGAGTGTAGTGCTTTTTGTTTGTTTGCTTGACTACTTTTATCGAAGTAAAGGTAAACGGTCTATTGTTATTGGATGCTTCTTTATTTCCTATCAACTTCTCTGCATATTGATAAGTTCAGTCTGTTTTGGAAACAGTTGCTAATGCTATAATACATTTTCCCATATCTCCCTTCTCAATTTTTTACCGTTATTGATTGAAGATTCAATTGAGAAATGTGTTTAGAACCCTGCTTTCTGTGGTAATCATAGAAGTCAGTGGGAAGACAAGAAAATTGTATTGAAAGAAATTGTGTGCGTGTGTTTTGTGTTTCAGCATAGATTATCTCTGCCAAAATAATAGCTGTCATTCTGTTCTTGTTATATTACTGGCCTGTAGCTTACTACTACCCCTTTTGCCTTGCTTATGTCCATTTGTCTACTTGTGAGTAGAAAAAAATTTTGTGAAGGACCATAATTTGGGGGACTTTATCATGCTAATAAAATCAGTATTTTGTTATCTGTTTAAATTAAATATTCCAGGATGGTGATCCCACTCCAGTCTGGTATCAAAGCTACAGACCTTAACATTCAGTGACTTTGAAACTTGAGTTCTGCTTAGAATTTCATGTCATGCCTGTCGCAAGAGAGAAAGATGGAAAATGTATACGCTGAGCCTATAGGACTTCCTGCAGTGCTTATTAATCCTTTATGGATCATTTGAAATGTTTCTAGTTTATTTAAGCTTTGCTGCTTGTATCAGATTGTTCCTACAAAAAAAAAAAGGAAAAAGTGATCATGCCTTGAATTTTTAAAAATGATCTCACTTTCAAGCAAAAGCACTTTTATGCTCCATTAGAGTTGAATTTGCCAAACTCTTACATCGCATTAACACAAGCTTTACTGGATAGATAAACGTGTTGTTCAAAGACTGACTAGAACTTTACCAAACTGCATATTAAAATTTTGCTGCCCTAGGTTTTTTGTCTTGACTATTTTCTTCATGCAAATAGCGGAGAGAGACAAAATTATTTCATTAACAAGTGCTGTAGCATAGTTTTAATCTTTTAACAGGATGTAAAACAGAAAAATAAAATGTAATTTTTCAGTGTAAGACTAGAGAGTGTGTTACAGTCCAGAAGAGTGTGTCGTCTTTCTATCATGACAAAATATTCAAAGTTTGTGTACATAATTACAGATCTGCTTTCTGTGCCTTGCTGCCGTTTTTAAAATAGTGGATGGAGCTGTAGAATAAATGCTTTATGGTTTCTGGTTTGTGAAACGCTCTGGACCCACAGGCAAGAGATTAAAATTCTGAGTAAACTTATCCTGGTAGCAAATGAAGACCCAGAATGAAATACGCTAGCTTAGGAGTCATCTTGCCATTTGATTCTCTGCACTTTGCAAGAATGCAGAGGCAAGCAGATCCCTTTGCAGGGCTGATTGGAAGGTTGTCATATATCCATATGTAATATATTCTGTCATGGGTTTTCTGTCATGGTTTACTATATCAGTGTGTGTGCATGTGACTGATGGCATCTTAGAAGGAAATTTGTTTTTTCTCGGTCCAAATCTGAATTGTTCTAGTTGTATATGCTTATTTTCTTGCCACCTTCCCCATCCTTTGACCTTCTCATTTGTGTGTAGTGCTGTCTTCACTTGATAAACTAGTCATGGCTGAGTTGTGCTGAAGCTGGTTTGAAAGATAAAACCTGCAAAGTGCTCCATCGTGAAGGAAAGTATCATTTTATGCATACATGCTGTATAAGGTCCTATCTTAGAAGGATTTCTATTTTAATCCATTTAAAATCTTGTAACACTTAGGCAACTGGTGCGGACTAAGGTGGTCTTTGATCACATATTGCTAATCATACTGAATGAAAAGAGAATCTACCAAAGCATTCTTGCTGTTCTTTGGGTTTAGCTCTAGACTGAATCAGGTGAGGCAGCCCAAGGACTTGCTGCTGATAGTATGAGATAGCCTGAGAAAGGAGGGATGCTCTGGGTTTTTTTCTTCCTTTTCCCTCATGCTCCCTTTGTTCTCCCTTTTCTAATGATACACAGCTCTGGCACATGGGACAATGATTTAATCATTGGATGATTATTTAATAAAAGAGTATGTTTCATAGGAATTTCTTCAGTTGTGCTAAAGATGCTTTAATGTGTTGGGTTTGTTTCTCCCATGCTCAGAAGCAGCACGTGTGTAATATTTTGTTTGTATTAGTGAACTGTTTCTCTCAAGTAGTTCTGTCATCATTCAGTGTTGTGTATTAGCTCATTTCAGTTCCCATCTACTACCTCCTAGGCTGTTATCTCAAAGTTGGAGATATCTCGAAGGTGGAGATAGCAGTTCTTTCAGTGCTTCTCAAACGGTGTATGATAGTTACTGCTGTCCTGCAGCAGACCAGTGGGCGTTTGTCAGCACCGAACTTATCTCATGGAACAAAAACCATTATGAATTAACATTCACTGAAATGAATTTCCAAGACAAAGATTTCGTTTCCATTATCCATTCCCTAGGGCTGTCCTGAAAGTGACTCACCGTAACCATCAAACATCAAATAACTTTTACTGCCTCTGCATGCATTACGGTCTGGAGACTGTGGCGAGTTGGATAAACACTGGGAATTGTTCTGTTTCTTGTGTTGATATCAGTCTCACTAACCACTATGGCCACCCACTCCGTCTTCTTAGCAGCTGGATTAGGCTGTATCAGAAAAAAACAAAAAAGAAAAAGCTTGCCTCTATCCAAAGCTGAAGTAACTGCCAAGCAAAAGCTATCACAGAGGAGTTCAGGGGCCTCTGGATGTTACCTTCTCCCATTCCTTGCTTCGGTCAAACTCCAAAGTTAAATCAGATTGCTTGGGACCTTGTCCAGCCACGCTTTTAGTGGAGGTGCTGTGCCCAAGATGCGTGTGCCACAGCCCCTTTGGATAACCTGTTTGACCATTCCCATTGTTTAAAAAAAAAAAAATGATACCTAATCAGAATTATTTCTGCTGCAATCTGTATCCACTGTCTCTTGCCTGTTCACTGTGCATCTCTGAGAAGAGTCTGGCTCTGTCCTTTCTGTAGCTTTTCTCTCTTTTTAAGCCTTCAGTTTTCACAGCTTCTCCGTATGTGTCATTTGCTCTGGACCCCTGACCCCCTTCGTTGCCCTCTATTGGACTCGCTGCGGTTTGTCGATGGATTCCATTTTTTTACTGGAGAGCCTAAAACTGGAGACCATGGTCCCATATCTTCTTGTTTTGCTGTAAGGGCTCTCTACTGGCTAATACTCATTTTGTCCACTAGGACAGTGTTCTGCAAAGCTGTTTTCTGTCTAGTCAGTCCCCAGCCAGTGCTGATGCATGAGGTTATTCCATCCCAGATGCAGGGCTTGGCATTTGCCCTTGTTACATTTCAAGGTTCCCGATAGCCCATTTCTTCAGCTTGTTAAGGTCCTTTTGAATAGTAGCCGCCAAAAGCACTGTTGCCCTAAACTGGTGTTATTTGCGAACTCACTGAGGAAGCATTTCACTTCATTGTCTGTGTTGTGGAAGAAAATTGTCCCCAGCATCAGCTGCTGAGGATTGCAACTTGCTGCTGTTTGCTGATTAAAATTCATATAGTATGAGGGTCTACAGGAGACCAAAAACCTTGCTAAAGTCAAGGTAATCGGCATCCATTCCTCTCTCCTCACTGTATGGAGTTGCTGAGGATGGTGAGCTCAGTTTACCTTTGGCGCAGCTGGCTGTTCCCAATCACCTTCTTGTCCTTAGTGTGTCTGGATGTGACTTTGAGGAGAATTTGCTCCATAACCCTCCTGGGCTCTGAGATGAAGCCTCTTAAGGGCAATATGAGGACTTCATGCTGTCCACTGGGTGATTCCTCGCACTGCCTGTGCCATGACTTCTCTCCAGGCTTTGGTCACCGTGCCCTAAGAAGCTAGGTTAAAGCCTTCCTCACTAGGTCAGAAAGTCTCATGGGAGAGGCAAGAGGGACATGGAGCTTCCTGAGAGGATGCAGTGTAGAGCGACAAAGATGATTAAGGGACTGGAGCATTTGTCTAAGCGACTAAAGACTAAGCGAGCTGGGCCTGTTTAGTCTGGAGAAGAGAAGACTGAGAGGAGATCTGATCAATATGTATAAGTACCCGAGGGGAGACTGTAGGGAGGATGGGGCCAGGCTCTTCTCTGTGGTGGCCAGTGACAGGACGAGGGGTAACGGGTGTTAAATTGAAACACAGGCAGTTCCACCTCCATGTGAGAAAGAACTTCTTTCCTGTGAGGGTGACCGAGCCCTGGAACAGGTTGCCCAGAGAGGCTGTGGAGTCTCCCTGCCTGGATACCACCCTGTGTCATGTGCTCTAAGTGTCCCTGTTGGAGCAGAGATGTTGGACTAGGTGATCTCTAGAGGTCCCCTCCAACCTCAGCTATTTTGTGAAATGATGCTCTTGCCTCACTTTGACGAACAGATCTTACCTGTTTCCACCAGAACTTGCTCCTCACATAGTCATGCAAGTCGAATTCCTGCATATTAGATCAAGAATAGAACCATGCACTGGCCTGAGGATGCATCTGTTCCTGCTAGAGCCTTTCCCTTTGCTAATGGAAAGATTTATGCTGCGCTGTGCTAAGATTTTCAGTGATATTAAATCATCAGCTGACTTTGAGACGATGCTTAATCGAGAAGTTCTGTCTTCTGTAAATTAAATAGATACAGTTTTGTCCTGAGTGCACTTAATCTAAATATTAGAATGTTTATAACAATCAAAAGAATAAGAACTTAACTAGCCTTTCTATTAGCAATAATGAGACAAAAAGTACTCTGTTTTTGAGATGAAACTGGATAAATGAAGTGGTTGCCAACAGTAGTACAGAACTCTCAGTGATTTTCATCCTGTTTTTAAGTCTGACTCCCTGTGTAATTAGTCCATTCATTTTTCTCATGATTATTCCCAGTTTTGGTTAAAATCAATTTTTGAGAATGTAAGTGGTCTTGATTTGAAGTTGACGAGAAAAGTAAAAATTCTTATCTCCTTTGGTATTGAACTGGTTGATCATCTGCAGAGTGCCATATTTCCAAATTAAATTTTTCTTCCGTTTCTAGCCACTGGCTCATACTTCTTCTTACTTCTCTAGATTTAGTACCGTGTGTTCCTGTTCTTTTCGCCCCATAAGTATACATTTTGATCGAGTCACCTCTCTCTCCTTTTTTGTTAAATAAAAGCGATTGTGCTCGTATGGTCTGTCAGTGTTGCACATTTTTGCAAGGGTTGTTTATGAAATCTTATGTGTTTATGATTTAAACATTGTTTATACTCTTTACTGTACCAATTACTCCTGAGCTTTTTAAAAAATTACCACCAGATGTGTTTCAGTATCATTCTTGCTAATCAATCTTAGCGGAAAATCAGCTCAGTACTTGTACACGGTACTTCAGTATAGAATCTCTACATCTTGTGCTGTCTGCATTGAGACCTTACGTAGAATTGCTTGCCTATCGTGACACCTTTTCAGGTGATGATTCCTGGGATACAATATCCCCATTCTATAGGTATGAACTTTTTTCCCTGTTTCCCTAGTTTCTGTTTGGCTGTACCAAAATGTATTTTGTTCTGAATGACCATAGTTTGCCAAACCAATTTCCTCATTATCCACTATTCTGTCTTCATGTTACCTTCGAACTTTACCTGAATTGTTTTTCCCCTCTCTCCTACTAATCGCCAATACAAATTTCAGAGAGAGTTGAGTGTAACCTTTCTTTTGTGATACTTTACTCTCTCCCCATATGGGCAGATACTTGCTTGCCTGTCATCGCTTTATGTCTTATGGACAGCTGATTTTGAGGCATTTCAACTTCCGTTTCTTAATTATGTACTTTACATGTACTTTGTTACCACAGTGTAATGCTAATTCTATTGTAGTATTCTTTGGAAGTAAATCAAACACTATGTAGGAGGTTAATTTTAACACCTCTGTGTTTTTGTCCAAACTTGTTATCTCATCAAGAAATGAATTGTCATGTTTGGCTGAGACTGTTTTGTGTAAAACCATATTGACTGATGTTAATCACATTCCTATCCTTTAATTTCTGATCACTTAAAGTCCCTAACGGTTCTCCTGTTTTAACACCAGGCCACTTGCATGGATAATTATATGGATCATAGAATCATTATGGTTGGAAAAGACCTTCAAGATCATCAAGTCCAACTGTAAACCCATCATCCTGGTTTGTGTGTTCAAGTATTGTGTGTTTAAATATTACAACAATATTAAATATTACGATTGTGCTCTTGTAGATCTGTGGGCTGCAGTCTTTTAAGGTAGCTTCAGGTATGAGGTCCAGCAGATACAACAGATCATCTTGGTCAGCTCTATAAGGACTTTTGAAGCTATATATGAATCTGCTGGCCTGAAATATTTTAAAGTTCTATTCAGGATTTTATTAAAATAAAGAAATTAAGAAATACCTCCTAAAACGTAATTCTTCATCTTTTTTTTTTTTTTTTTTTTTTTTTTTTTTTACCAGAATGCCACTATGGTCTTTCACAATACAGAAAAAAAGCTACGCTCTTGCGTCTTCTATGCTGTTAATAATTCTGTTATTTTTAAACTAGAGAGTTAGCTTGTATTTTCACCAATATCTGTCTTATTTTTGCTTATCAGTTTTCTTCTTTAGAAAAACATGGCTTATGTTGACAGCTGTTTACTTTCAGTCTCCATTTCTTATAAATCTGTTTCATATATTTCGCTGACTTAAAATTTTCTTATAATTTTCTTAACCTTATGAAAAATGGCTTTTTGGAGCCAAAGAGGATATAGTTGATTGATACTGCTCATGTAAAATATAATCGAGTCATAATAGTAGTTACTATTTAGTCACTACCTTTTGGTCTGATAATTTAATTTTGCTTTAACGGTCATAATGAAATCCATGCAGTTTTCTATATCAAATATTCTAATTTTTAGAAAATGCTATATAAGGAGATTTGGGACAACATATATGTCTACCATGAGTTCCTCATTTTTCTTTTCATATGTAACAGAGTAAATAACAAGTAACTAGTTCTGGTCTCAAGAGATAGCAGTTAGAAAGCTCTTTTAGACCTTACTTATTTCTGTATCGAGCTGCTGGCTATCCCAGTCTTGCAGGTTTCTGTAGCAAATAACCTTTAAAAAGAGAAAATATAGTGTTTTTTACCTTGTTTGTCCTACCTGAATATGAATTGTATAATTTGCTACAAATCTAGTTTAGTAAAATTTATTCTCTGCAACAAAAATGCCCTGTTTATTCACTTGCTATGTCTATAACCAATACTTAAACAACTGAAATTCTCTTTCACATTCTTGGTTTTTGTTTTTCTGATTTGTTTGTTTGTTTTTTTAGTTCGAGAAGTTTATGGTTTCTGTCGTTTTCATCAAGTTTGCCATTCTGATGCCACCCAGGAGCACTGTTAGCCTAACGTCCGTCAGGTTGCCCTGGCGAGGCAGTAGTGTGGCTGGATCATAGAACCACAGGATAGCTAGGGTTGAAGAGAGCCCAGCACGTCATGGGATCCAACCCACCGCTTTAGGCTGGTCCGCCTTAGATGATAGCAAATTTGAAATACATTCAAAAGCGGGAGTCTCTAAAACTACTTATGAGCAAAGCATACATAGATACAGTCAGACATATTTTGGGTAGCCTTTTTTTTTTCTGCTTCTTGACATGGCCCCAGCTTCTCCTATTCCTCCTGAGTAGTCGCAGTGCCCTTTCCAGATGGTAGCCTCTGCCTTCCGTAAGTCAGGGTTAGTATTTTTAATTAACACTTGACTGTGAGGTTCAGTGTACATTCCTTCCTGCCTGCCTCTCTTCTGTAGGTCCCATCTTCTCTTGCTGTGAAAATCCATTGAAACTTGGTGCTTTCAAGCCTTTAAGAGACCTTTTTTTTTTTTCCTCCCTGCATACTCTAATCCAGCTCTTCTATTTTAGTAGTAAGGTCCTTGTGAATGTTCAGCAAGGCTTCTTGAAGTCAGATTTTGGGTTTTGGAAATAAATCTCAGATCCTGGATCAGAAAATAAGTGTCTGACATAGGATGTCAGTGACTTTTGCAGATAAGAAAAGAAAATCCTTAGTTTTAAATGGAGATGGAACAGGAGTTAGGTGCGATGCACTTTCAAAAGGAAACATAGAGTTGATATTTGTGTTTAGAATGTGTGATTGAAAGACTGAGCAAGTAAGTCAGCTTGAGATAGCAGGAGAGGTCAGTCATGGATGCAGATTGGCCTGTAGAAATTGGGATAGGAAAAGCAAGCGATTGTATTTGTGAATAAATGGTTTAAAAATATACATATCTAGATAGATATGAGTACCCATACAAGAAAATTCCTGAGTTTTTGCCTACCTCTGCCATTGACAAATATTGGGCAAAATGTGTAGCTTGTAGAGCATGAAGAAATTCATTGTTACTGCTGGTTACTCTGTTAATTCAAGTAGTAAAATGTGTGCATAAGTTTAAACACACTTTTGAAGAAATATGGGTAGCATTTTTATTTGAGGTCAGAAACATGATCCTGGTACTTCTGTGCTGGACATGTAAAAAATTAAGTCTTAAGAAATCCTGAAACTAATACTGCCTTTATGCTTACTCAGGTCTCTTGTGTAGGTCTCACAGTGTCATTATCCTGTTCTCTTTTTATTTTTACTTTTTGTGTTGGATTGTAGCCTGTGGGATAGACAGCACTTATCCGATAAGTTGTTTGATCAGGTGTGTGTTGTCCTCCTTGTTTAATGGATGCCTTTCCCTGTACTGAGTGCCTGCTCTGAAGCTTCGCCTGGGCTCATTTCTCTGTCTCACGGAGCTGTCTGCGGCATGGGCTGCCTCCTGCAGAGCACCTGGGCAAGGTGCCTGTGATGAAAAGGGCCTCTTTTGGGGGATAGGTAGCGTAGTGTATCGTGTGCTTCTCCGCGGGCAGCTTCTGGGGTGCCCTTGGGTGTACTCAGAGCCTTCAGCAGTGAAGACCTTNAGCACCTGGACAAGGTGCCTGTGATGAAAAGGCTTCTCCGCGGGCAGCTTCTGGGGTGCCCTTGGGTGTACTCAGAGCCTTCAGCAGTGAAGACCTTAAAATAGCCTGATCCTTCGGGAAAGTTGCAGTGACTCTTGCAGCAGCCCAGCAAATCCCTATAGCAGAGGCAATGGTGTTTTTCAGCTCCCTGGGGCAGGATTCAGTTGCCTTCAGCACTTTGTTTTCCTTTCTTTCATTTTATTACATACTATCCAGTGTTTATAGCATGTAGGTGTACAGCAGTAGTCTCTAAAACCTGTTTTATCCTAATGGCAATTCAATCCTTTAATGAGAATTAAAGATGTGGTCCTTTAACTGTAGATTGATACATGATGTGCATGTGCAGGGAACTGAAAGAGGATTACGCCAGCTTCTGATTGCCTGCTTTTTGTAGCTTAATGTATTTTTCATATACTCTCTGTATGTGAATGTTTGTTCCTAAAAGGTGCCATTGAATTTTATAGGAACTATATGCATAGATCTGTGGGCAGAATTTGGCCTGTATAAATAAATATATAAAATAACTTGTTAACGGTGTCGTAAAAATTAAACTCTCAGCTGTTCAATTTGTGGCATAATAACATATAACCCATGCTGCAGTAATATTTAGTCAAGTTATTTAAAAATCTAATTAGTACCACATATTGGACTACTTTCAACAAATATTTTTTTCTTAAGCAAGATTATTCCTCTATATTTGTAACTTCTATTTCTGAAATGCTATATTAATTTTAATGTGATTGTAGTCCTAATTAGAGTCTATACTGTAACAATTAGGTCCTTAGAATTATAAAGGCAATTAGGAAAAAAAGTTAGCTGGTTTATTAAATACATAGAATTCACAGGCAAATGTTTTAATACAGCCAGTGTTTTCTCAGGAACCACCCAGTTTGGATTTTCTTTTTTTAAGAGTAAATTTTCCCTTTTAAGCAGTCGCTTCCCCTCTGATTTGGGGTTTTAATCACGACACGACATAAGCTTTCATGTTTTGCTAAAGCTGCCAATGAGAGAAGTTGAGCAGTAAATAGTTTACTTAATTGCTATACGGCAGCTGCTAATATAGCAAAAAATGCCGTCTCATCTTTAGATCCGTTGTGAACCAGGGAGGGGGGAAAAAAAAGGCAGATGAGAGGAGTGTAGCTGCCCTGTCTGCTTGGCACTCTGTCTTCCTCCTTGCCTCTCTCTCACTTTCAGATTTCGGCGTAATGAAGAGCAGGAGAACAATATTCTGTAATTAAGGATTCCATTAAGTTGAAGAAAAGAGCAAATGGAGTTGTTTGTTCTCCTAGCTGCAAAAATTTGCCCGGGGTGGGGGTTCGTGGTAGTAGTGGAGAAAGGGAGAGAGGTGGGTGGAGAGACGAAGTCAGGGCTGTTTGTTGAATATACTGTTAAGGACTGTTACCATCCTAATTAATCAAGTTAGAAATTACAGCTGTAGTCGGTTTCCCCCCAATTCTTGTTATCAATTTTCTTCTCTTTTGAGACAAAGCAAATATAAATTTTGTGTTCATTTGTCATTCGTTCTTTGACTTCAGCATCTCTGAAAATAACAATGTAGCACAAAAGACCAGTATTTACCTAGTTGTAATGTGGGTTGCCATGGTGTTTTGCAAATTATTGCAATTATGTTCACCATGCGAGTCGCCCTTGGTAACTGGCGAAAAAACTGATAATCCTGTTTTGAACAAAAGGTCAAATTGCTGAATAGAAAGTCTTGATTAACTAAAAGATGTACAAAGTGGAATTATTTCCTACCATTCAGAAATAGTTCTTGATCGGGTTTGGGGGAGGGGGTGAGTAAGTACATCTGATTACTGAAGTACAAAGCATTGAAAGGATGTTGTCTTGAGCCTTTCATGTAGTCTTAATGGTGGCTTTTTTGTCAAATTTACCCATTTGCGGCATTGAAAGAGGCAGCTGCATTTAAGCTTGAGAGATGGTGCTTTTTCAAGAGTTCAGTGCATGGAAAGTTCTCAGCAGTATCTGCAGTTTACTATTAGACCTTGGGCTATTAAAACTGATGTGCTGCATTTGAGCCCATAGCTCTTGGTGCTTGTAAAACCCTCTGACTGATGATCTAATAAAGTGCTCTTACCGGACAATCTCTGATCAGATACTTTAGGGGGAAAAAAAGGAGGAAAATAACCACTGCTCTGGAAGGATGGAAATAGAAACAAATGGATGTGCTAAAAAGTTTGCTTTTGTCAGCTGCAGTGGAAATTTGAGTAAATTCTTCATTCACGGCTTCAACATTTATTTGCCAAAGATTTGCTCTAGGAATTATTTTTATTTACATTTAGAAAAGTAAAAATTAATGTGGAAAGACGGAAATTCTTCGTAATCACCAGACCTCAGCAATTATGTGTAAATACCTACGTAGAGAATATGCCCCTTGCCGTGGCCATATTCCAAACCATATGGCGGATTCCCTGCACTTCAGAGCTGTGAACTTCCCGTTTTTTCCCCTGTATGGAGAGGAGCAAGTGAGGGAAGAGGATTAAGGGGATTTTTTTTAAAAAAATTATCTGGCTTTTCTGTTCCCGGACGCGTACCTGGAAGTTAATTCCCAGGAGTTCGTCGCGGCGGCGTGAGAGCGGCACGGCGCGGCGCGGTGGCCAGGCGAGCGCGGAGGGCTGCGGGCCTGCCCCGCGCATCGCCTAGCAACGCGGCTCCCGCCGCCGCCGCGGCCCTGTTTGCCCAGCGCTCGCCCCGCGCCGCCGAGCCCCGGGAGCGCCGCTTTCATTAGCGCCCTTCTCCGGGGGAGAATAATTAAACTTAGATGAGCAAACATTGCTTGGCGATGCCTCCAAGTTCTCTGGTTCGAGATGCCCGGCCTGTTGAGGCTGTTTTCTCGGTCGTTGCCTTTTGTTCTGTTGGGCTGCTCTAAGCTTACGTGTTTGTGTATGTACTTCTTCCTGTGTGTTATTGTTTCTAAAGGTTTCAGATATGTGCTAACTCCTTCTGTGTTTAGAGGTGTTCATAACCATCTTGCAAAGGGAAATGATTTGCATAAACTTTTTTTTTTGTTTTTTTGTTGTTGTTACATCCTGGAAATAGATACTAGAGCTGACTATCTTACTGCTATGTACATGATGAGAATCAGATATCCTTTGTGTTCCATGTTACATATAATGTTGCAGAGAGATTTCTGTAAAACAAGTCTGAAAGGAAGAGGCAAGGAATGTATATCTGTTTGAGGGGAGGAGGGAGAAATCATGGAAGAGGCCCGAGAGGAGAGTGTTTTTTAGCTTTCTAACCAAAGCAGAGGTGCAGATCCTATGAAATCTTGAGTCCTCCCTGTTTGTATTTGCTAGATTCCTTAACAGGCAATACCTGGCTGGACTGTGAGCTCTTTGTGCTTTGCTGACAGTTGACAGACAAAGCCAAATTATTTCTGAAGAAAGGCACTGTACTTAGTTGTGACCTGCTATAGCCTAAGAGTGTGGCTCGCTTTGAGTCGTGTGAATAGGGAAAATATTTTACAGAATAGACTTGAATATCCTTCTAGAGGCTTAAGTTGTCCATACAGAAATACATAAGACATCTTTCAGTGATCTCTTTCTCGGTGTAATTTTCCTTGCATAGTCATTTTAAGTATGTCTTCTCCCCATGGCTTGCCTGAAATCCAATTCAGCTGCTTTGGTATTGTCCTGCCAAAGTAAAATAAAATTGGTGGTAATTGTTGGCTGTCTTTGTGAGCGGCATGTTAGTCCATGAACGCTTGTGCTCTACTTCTTAGCGGTTTGGGGTGCATATTTCGTTACTTGGAACATTATTGAAAATGAAGATAACAAGAGCAAGATACTGCCTTTGATGTGAAGTAAAGCAGAACACTTGCTAATTTATTGTATAATGTGCAATTGTTAAGGTTGGATTTTGTCCACTTGTGGTGCTATTACACGTGTTTAAATGAGGGCCACTGTTTGCATTTAACCTATCGTAAGGATTTGGAGTGCTCCATTATCCTTTCAGCAGGTTGATGACAGAGCCTGGTCTTTGCACAAATGAGATCGATAAGTTTCAAATAACGTGTATGAAATGACATATGACTGTACATTTAAAGATATCTTTAAAAAAATCAATTTTAAATAACATGTAAAACTCTTACTCTGACCTACATGATATTTTTTGCTTCTGTCTTGTTTGATAATTTTTTTTAAAGAATTTTGTACTTTAGCTTCAGCATATGGATTCTTGCGTTTCTACTTCTTCTGTCTTCTCCTGCTCTGATCTTTTTTTCCCTGAGATTTTAACGGTCAAACTGATATGCTAGATATTGTTGAGAGTAGTATTTTCTACACATTAAAATTCTAATCTTTTTCTGTCTTGAATGACTTTTTTCCTTCCAGTTTTGGGTTAGAAAGCAATTTAAGTTCTAATATATTTTAATATCCTAAATCAGAAAGTACCTTTTTTGAAATTCTGTAAAGTTCCATTTTTAATAGGCTAAAAATAGACATGTGATAGTTTGTGGTTTACAGGATCAATATGTTACTGGTAGAACCTTGAAGTATCTGATTTATTAAAGGGTATTTAGTATATGTGAGTTGTAACTTCCTAAAATTAAGTGCATATGAGACTTTTTTTTTTTTTTTGTAGGGCTAAATCATATCAAATTTCCATAACATTCATTCAAGGGGCCTAGATGTGGGTCTTGCCTTTGGGTGTTTTGGATGAGATCATTTTGATGTGAAAGACCAACCTTTGTTGTCCTAGTGGCTGCTAGGAACCTTCATCAGTGCTTCTCTTGTTTTTTTCTTGATCAGCAGCTTTTTCAAGATAGGACACTTCACATCTTGCTGGGAAGCCCTCTCAAGAAACAGTTGCTTGCTTTATTTATTTTTTTCTATCATAACTTCTTTATGGAAGTTAGCTAAGCTATGTTACCTTCACTTACAGTTCTCTTGTTGCTCCAGACCTTCACAACTGTCTGTAGGTCAGTGCGGGCGGGCAGCCTTCCACCTGGGAACTGGGACCACAGATAAGAGCTTCTCTGAGAACGGGAGGTTTCAGTAAATGCTGGAGAGGGTATCCTTTTCCTTTCTTTCTTCTTTTTTTTTTTTTTAACTGGTAGTACTGCCACACTGTGTGATAAAGTGATCATTTGCCTTCCACTAGGAAGTTATTGGCTAACATATTTCAGTATCGTAATGTCCTTTAATGTGGTTCCTGTGATGATGATACTGAATGTATAACCAACCGTCCACGGTCTGTACCGCTGTGAAGTAGCACAGCTTTTAAAAGAAATTCACATCTCCTTCTTACCATTCTTTCATTTCAGAGGCAGATTAGTATTCTTCCTGAAAGATCACTTCTATCCATTAGTAATGCTTTCTCAGGCAAATAGAGAATTCAAGAGGAGCAGAATTGAACCATCCAAGAAAGGATTTCCTTTCCTTATAAGAGGTTTTTTTACTATTATTTTTTTTTATCTACTCCATCCTCACTGCTGAGCTGAACTCAGTTCAGTGATACAGGCCAAAACTGAAGAAGCTCTGAAAATGAGGAAGTGCATCGTAAAAGAAATTGAAATCATATCTTCAACTTCCATTGAAGTGAGGCAGCATGAAATGGAGTGTGAAATGTCGTGGTCCCTGTTTACTTTTCGTCTAAATTGGATGATCAGGTAGCATCATACTCTAAAAATATCATACTGGGAAATGTAACCCATTTTTTCTGGATGAGGAACTAGCTGCAATATTTATTTTATAAGAAACCTGAATGGCAAGTCAATGGACAGGAGCAAGCTGATAAAGAAAATAGTTCCTGATCTTTGTCTGTGAACTGGATAGTCCTGGATCTGTGATCAGATCTTTTAATGACCTCCTTGTTAGTTTAAATTTAAGGAACAAATTTCAGCCACCAAGGTACTAAAACAGTTTGCATTGCTTCTTGGAATATAAAGGTATCTGCAGTATATAACAAAATACCAGAGAGCCCCAAGTAAGGGATTAAGCTACAGAATAAATTTCTAGAGGAGGTCATGCAAATCTAAGGTGCATCCTAAGAATATGCTGCAATCATTTTTCTTTCTGCTAGGTTGGCGGCATGTTGCCTGTCCCCATTAAACTTAAAACATGGAAACTGTAGTCCGCCAACATCAGTAACCCATTGCTGATGCATCTACTTTTATGAAATTTTGTTGAGTCTGTGAAAGTATTGAAGGATTTGTTATTTGAAGATGTTTAAATGTTACAGTGAGGACAGCAGTATAATGTCTAAAGACTTCTCAAAGATGGCCTTGATTAGATTTCAGTGTGAATTTATAGGAAGGTCAGTTTCAAGAGATTTTGACTTAAAAGCTGTAGGTATATATAGCATTCAATAAAACTTGCCAGCACTCTTTACTTAGAAATTCTTTTACATCTTGAAATTCTAGAGTCAAATTCAGGCATATCTTTCGTTAGGATGGGGTCTCCTGAACCTGACATAGGGACTTCTGGCATGATGTGATTTGATGTCTTAATAGTAAAAAAGACTTTGCCTATTGAAGTAGTGGAGAGAACTTTTTGTGTAATTTCTTGTTAAAATTCATACACAGTAGAAAGCTGGCATGACTAGTATATCAATAATAAAGAAGTAGGAATTCCAGTTCTTTTGCAGAACATAACTGGCACCTATCCCTGCTGATTTCTTTGGCAAGTGGGATCCTTCTCACGGCCACACAGTTGTTGCATTTATTTATTTATTTTTATTTTAGTGCTTGACGAATATCAAATCTCTTCTGATGGCTTGGAAAGTCCTGAAAAACTTCTTGATCTGGAAATCTGGGTCACTAATTGGTTCCAACTCTGTTGCTGTGGATTTTAGGGTTTATTTGTATGATTCCTGTCATTAGAGCATGCCTGCCTTAAGGCACGCTCAGGGGTGGTCAAGGAGATCATCACTGATGGGAAAGAGGAAAGTTCCTACATGTTGAAACAGGTAAGATTTTAATTTCTACTGCTGCAGGTCCACTTTCTGGCTATTGCATATACTTATGAAGGCTTCATTGCTGATTATAGTCATTTTGTTATGGATGAGAAGAGGAAGCACCCTCCTAGCTGATTCTCTGTATGTGTGGTACTCTTCTGAGACAGAATATTCTTTTAGCTTTCCCCTGAATTTCTCTACTGCAGGTTTATCTCCACATTTGACCTTGATGATTAGTTTGCTTTCTTTCCAGAGAAAGAGTTTCTTTTCTCTGTCCAAGCCTCAGCCACACAGAGTATTTCATAGAACTATGTTTTTCATAGAATGCTTAAGGTTGGAAGGGACCTCTAGAGGTCATCTAGTCCAACACCCCTGAGGGGCAGGATCACCTCCCTCGACCTATTGGAGACGCTTCTCTTAATGCACCCCAGGATTCCATTGGCCTGCTAGAGGTAGTAGAGGCCTGGTAGTAGAGGTGGGTTTTAGATGTTGTAATGTGTCCTTTTGTATTTTGGAGCTAGTATGATTTTATAAAATTACTAATGGAGTATCCAAGGTGTTAGAATCTAAATTCCAAAGGAATGGCCATGTTAATTCCTCTTTGGAGGTACCAGACAAAAAATGCCAGTTACATCAAGAGGGAAAACTATTATACTTTCTGCAGATATTTTCTGCTGATTCAATACTCATCACAACTGTAGCTAGCGCAGATGTTACAGAAACTCAGTGGCGATAATTAAGTGATGCCTATCTTAGCCTTTTCTCATTGAGTCATCTTGAGAAACCCTTTCAAAAATTGAACAACTTTGTGCTTTTCTTGTGTCTAGCAGCAGTACAATTGGTTTCTTCAAGAGGGAGGTCTTCTGAGGTTTTTACCAGGAATGTTTTCCCATGATAAAACCGGGATGTTGCCTAAGGAATCTGAGTTACACTAACTTCAGCTCAGCAAGGGAGTTTGCCATGTGAAATCTTGTTTCACTATTTGAGATAGCATTCCTGCCCTGAGGCGTTTCTTTGGATAGCAGCAGGTGTCACTCAAGTCTCCATTAGGTGCTGAAATTCTGGTCATGACGCCATTTCCTTACACAGTCATTCAGATTGTTGTTGCTGATGGGATGTCTCATCAACATGGTGAAAATGCATTTGTCCCAGTCATTCTTCTCATCGGAGTATTTCTTTGATCTGACCTAAAAACAGAAGGTGCTTGGATGCTGAAATTGCTTCAAGGACATGAGTTTCTGATACACGGCATTAAAAAAAATCCCCTAACATTGCAGGAGTAGCTTGTCTTAGAGTGGATGCTCCTTCCAAAGCATGTAGAGCCATCCCCACCAGATAGGTCCAGGTCCACTTAGGCAACACTGTCCATAAAATTAGACTGCAACAGGAGAAGGGGGCTGAGCCTTCTGCTCTTGGGATTAGTAGAGATAAAATGCATTTGTAAGCATGATCCTTGCAAAAGGAGAGCTGATGTCAGAACTGGGAAGTTGTCAGTGTTGTGTCTTATATTCAGGGTTCCAGAAGCCAGTTTGGTGGTCAGTGACAAGAACAGAAAGCTCCTAATTGCTAACTAGGAAAGGATGTCCAAGTAGTGCTCCCATATTTCTCTTTCTAGGATACTTTGATAGGATAAAGTTATAATTCTGTCTTTAATGGTGGCTGAGGTAACCATTGGGGTTTGAATCCTTGATAATCTTGAGGTTGGATGTTCCAGTTATCTGGAGATGGGACATCATCCACTAAGATCCCATTTTTAAAATCCACATTAAGATTTTCTTCGTAAGGAGAGAGAGGCTGTTGAAAAGCAAGCGCTAATTACATTTTGAATTTTCTCCAAAGTCAATGACAGTGGCCTCTAAATAATTGCAAGTGCTCACAGCTTTCTTCTTTTTTCCAACTGCATTTTTATGTTGCTTATGAACTTAAAGCATCATAGTCCCTCAGTGTCCAGGCTGTCCCAAGGCAGAAACATCAATATGGAACTAAACCGGCTTTGAGAACCACCTCCAGTCCTCTGCTGTGGCAAGCAACCAAATGCCATTGAGAAATTTGGTTTGTTAAAACTATTAAGATAAAGCTCTATAAGTGCCGTTGGCTCCTGCTACTTCTATTTTAAAGGCTGTTGTAAAATCTCTTGTCTCTATTTTGGGGTAATATTTGTAATGCTTGTTGATCACTAGGATGAGAGAGGCTAAATTCTCAGAAACAGATTTAGAAAGAAAGAAAATTACTCAACTGGCAAATTTCTCCCCATTAGTTGCAGATTGCAGATGGACATAATACACTTCAGGGATTTTCGTTTACATTAGGCATTTACGTAGGTTTTCTTTGCTTAGATTTTTTTTTTAATAGTTTGAACTGAACTAAACATTTATAGACAGAATGATTAGAAATGCTAGCTGTTTTTTTTTCTGTTTTTTTAATCAACTTTAATTTCATTTTCCACAGTATTGCAGACAGCAAGCATAACAAAATGGAAGGTGTCCCATTATGATTTTGTTTGATCTATTGCAAATTAATTTAAAAGACTCAGTGATAGCTGCTGGGAAAATGAAGGCTTGGTATTGTTTGGCCAGTGAAGACAATAGCATGGCTCAAATAAGGGTTAACAATACTGCCCTTGAACAAACTGAATCTGAGCACAGTGTGTATGTTGAGTTTGATTGCAAAATGCATGTCCATGGAAAGGTTTTTTATTTAAAACAAGTCAAGACCATAGCTTAATTATCAAAGGAAAACAAGAGGCACAAAGAGCTACATGTTTCTGATAGTGTTTTTTTTTTTCCAAAATAGCTCCCTTCACACAGTTATCTGCATGTTTAATTTCCATGCATAATAGCAATAGTTATTGTTGTCGTTTGTTAAGAGAAATTAACAGATAGTAAGTACAAACAAATAAGTCCTGAATAGAAAGGTGACAAAGAAGAAGGGATTTAATGTTAATTTAATGTTAATTATAACTGGTAGGAAGTCTAAGCAAATTATATTAACTATTTTCTGTATGAATGAAAGGGATATGTAGTTGGTTTCTATGTCACAGACACTGCTGCATGTTTGTTTTTTAATACAGGTGACTTCATAGGTTAGAAACCCATTTTTAAATATAATTTATCTAGAAATAAACTTCTTCATGAAGTTTTGTGTTTTGATAATTTGTTAAAAAACCAAAAACAATAATAATGAGCTGTGTGATCAGAATGCCTATTTTTGACTGTAGAATAAGCCATTACTTTTATTTTAGGTAGATTTTTTTTTCATCTCCTGTACATTATGACCAGCAAGGTTCCCAGCTCTTTCTTCAACAGACTAAATTGACCTGAAACAACTGCATAAAGAAACTTGCTGCAAATGTGCTTGTTCCATGGTCATTTGGGTAGACTGCCTTCATGTGCTGTGTTTAACAGAACAGAGCAATACCTTACAAGTGTTGTAGTGCTTTGATTCTTAATCATTAGCTAAAAAATACCAACAGGTGGCAGAAACCAAACACAGTTACTTTTATCGAGTGTTGTTGGTGTGGTTGTCTATTTCTGAGTGTTCTGCTCAGCTGAAGCCAGGATGCTGCTCCCATGCCAGGCTTTGTTTTTCCAGTTGCACTTGCATTCCCTAACCAAATACCTTGCTGTCTGACAGATTTCACACTTAATGGTGTAATAAATTATCTCCAAGTTCAAATGTAGTCATTTCATACGTTTGAAGTCACAAACGTTCTCTTTTGTGCACAGACGATCTTCCTCGTTACAGCTGATGCCATCAGGCACTTAAGCAGAAGGGTTTCTGTGATGGGCTGCGTGGGTTCGGTTTCCTCTCCTCCCCCGTCCGCTGTGTAATTTAAAGTCCTGTGGCCAGATGTTTCATAGGAAGATATAGGTGCCACATAATAAGCAAACATGGCATAAACAGCTTTCCACGTAGGCATATCTTTGTCTCTACGAATGAAGCTGATGGCTGATACGTGCCATTTCATTATCTTTCCAAAAATGTTTTGATGTTTTCTCTCACAGCAGTTCTTATATGTACTAAGATATTTTGGTATCATGGAAGTATCTGGTGTCTGAAGATCTCAAGTTCTTTTCCTCAGTAACTTTTTATGTAATAAAAGTTTAATAAGTTTGGTGAATTATTTTAAAAATGCAAGACAATGTAAAAAAAAAAAAAAATTAAAAATCTTCAGTGCACGTGCAAAACCAAAGCTAGGGACCAGGTTTTTGATTTGAAGCTCCTTTGAATCCTCTGCTTTTAGAAGACCTTGAGTCAGGTCCAAAATTAGGACTTTTAATGATAAAGCATCTCCTTATGAAGTAGCTTAATCTTGATACAGCAACCTGCATCTTTCTAATGCAAAATAACAAAAATACTTATCATAAATAATTTGTGAAAAGGAGAGTGGTACTAGGACTGCTGGTTTAGCAGACCAAAATTACCTCCATGGAAGATTTGTGTATTCTGGGAATTTTCTCACCTTGCAGAACTACATATGTGATGATTGAAGTTGTTAGTATGCAGAAAAAGGACACTTAAACATGGCAAATGGAGGCAATGATCATACTGTTTCCCAACCTTTGCTCAGATATTAAATGTCTCCTTATTTTGTTAAAGGAGCCCCAGACCATGATTGGTCTCATTGCAGAATCTGTTGAGTTGTTTTTTGGAGATGCTTTTTTCTTCCTCCATTTACTCTAAAGAGATGATAGGATGACTAGCTTAGATACTAAAAGCCTGATGAAATGAAGACTGACTGTGTATCTTAATGCATACCTTGGAAATGTTTATCTTTTTTTCTTTTTTTGTCTGCCTGCAAGTGTACAGGAAAAACTGGAAGAGTTTTCTTGGCCATGGCAGTGAGGGGATAGCATTGCAGATACGATGTGGCTACAGAAATGGTGATAGCAGACAGGTTCTAGAATCTGGAAAGTTTTTTGGAATAAAGGAAGCTCTTCAGAAAGGATTTAAGGTTTTCTTAAAACAAACAAAAAACCTACCTTGAATCAGATTGCTAGTGCTTTTAAAAAGATTGTAGGAGAATTATATTTTTAAATTGGAGAAAGTAGTAAAGCTGGCAGGTATGAAAAGACACAGTGTTCAGGTTTTCTGTTTTCTACTTCTGTAATGAAGAATCCATGAAAAGCCTTCAAGCCTGTGTACTCCAATAAACAATAGGAAAGAAATGGGCAATAATAATAGTAATAATAATAAAATAAACCCACTAGTTTTAATGGTAGTTTAAGTGATGTTCCATTTTAACAAGACTTTGAAAAACATCAGCTTAATCCGCATGCGCCTCTGAACAAGTTGCACAGTGTTAGAAATAATGTAACTAAAATATGTAACTTTGGTGACATAATCATACTGAATAAGAGCAATGAGTTACTGAGGTAAAAAGGAAACATACAGTTTGGACCATGCTGGTGAGAAGAGAAAATTCAAGTTGTGTATGAATGGGCTCTGTCAGGAAGTCAAGATGTCTATGAACTAAAAGCAAGGATGAGTGCGTGGTCATAGGGTTGTGCTGGTGGCTGCACAGTCAAAGCAGCCGTGGGGACTGTAGGCTCTGAGTGAGGCTGTCCAAACTGGAAGGGTTTGAAACACAACACTAATTGGAAATTTCAGTTGGCATCATGGAGATTAGATAGAAGTTGTTGAGAGAGCTCCTTAAGGAGTCAACAAGAAGGGAAGCAAGCGACTTTTTGAGTTGTCCTCCTTTTCATAAAACTTTTGTCTAAGTGCCTGCAACCGTACTGTGTTTAGATTCAGTTTCCTTGCAGGAACAAGAACACCAGGAGACTGGAAGTAGACTTGAAAATAAATGGTCATTGTGCACAAGCAGAAAGCAACAGTCGAGGTGTGTGATACCCTCAGATCAGTGTGGGTTGGCACTGCCGAGCAACTCAGCAGGAGCATGAGCAGGGATGGTTTGAGAAGCGTGACAGAAAGCCCTCGTGAAACCAGGTTGGCAAGTCAGTTAGCAATGAAAATCTTTGTTCATTAATTTTAAGTGATGAAGATGCTAAAAAAAAAATCCTATGTTTGCCTACAATAGAATAGTTTATAATAATAGAATATATATATATATAATAATAGAATAATAGAATAAGTTTATAATAAACACCTTTATGAAAATATCTTCTTCTTATATTCTTCTCAAATGTTCAGTAGTGCTCCAGGTAAATGAACTTGAGAAAATATCTTTGTTTTTATATAAATTCATGTTCCTTCAGCATCTTGAATACAGCATGCCACACAGGTTTCATCTCCCGCTCCTTTTCACTCATTTTTCTCCTCATCATCCTTTTAAAAATGAACTGGACAACATTTAGAACAGGGCAGCAAAGATGGGATTTCCATGTGAGGAGCAGCTAAATAAATTAGGCCTGTGGTTTGGAAAAGATCTTGAGTGCAGATCATGTGATAGAGATCTACAAAATCATGAGTGGCATGAAAAAGGTGAATGCAGAGTGATTATTCCTGGTCCCTTCCAAGGTAAGGACTAGAAGGCATTAAAAAATGTTAGTTGTTTTGCAAGATGTTGTAGGCGCTAGAAGTTCACGTTGGTTCAGAAAGCAGTTGGAGAAATTCTTTGGGATGAAGGCCCACTGAATGTATAAAAACCCTTTGAGGCAGAAGATGCTTGAGTCATCCACCTGTCAAACCTGGAAGAATCTTCTGGAAAAATATTAGTGTATGTTTTTCTCCTGTGTTATTCCTTTAGTATCTCTACTGATCATATTTAGAGACAGAATATTACATTAGTGTAACCTGTGGTTGGACTTGGTATTTTCATGGCTTTACATCCTCCTGATCTCAGAAGCATTCTGGTACCCTGAGAGATATGCTTTGCGTTGTCTGTCTGAGCTCACGTAGAACAAGCTATTTGAGATTTTATTTCGTTTTAACAGAACAAAAAAAATCTAAATGACTCTAGTTTTGTTAAAGTCCTAGTATCTTCCTAGGGAGAAAAAAAAAAAAAAGGTGTTTGGGCCTGTCACGAGGAAACCTGAAAGATAAAATGGTTTTGTAAAACCTTTTTTCTCTAAAGCAAGGGAATTGCACCTTAATTAAAAAATAATAATTTATTGTAGATCCCTGGAGCTTCTTAGCTTTTGTTCTGCACAGTTGTACAGAGTTGTTTTGTTATAGATTAGTGCTATGTGAATTGGAGAAGAGCAAAGATTCCGGTATATTTCAAAATGGAGATGACTGTATGTGTAGAATGTGGGATTTGAACCACAAAATTTTCAATTCTGTTCTCAACCAGTGATTATGTTACCTTAAACAAAGCTCTTTGTTTCTTTGTTCCTAATTTTAGATTTTTGCAATGCATATTACAGTATCAGCTTCACAGAAGACGGTTTCTTCCTTGAGCATGATTCATTGTTTGGATGGATTAAAAAAAAAGAAGAATTCATAGTAAAAATGTTTTTTTCCTCTCCTACTTTTTCTGCAGGGTTGGTTAGTGTGTGAGGAGCCAACTTGCCAGAATCGAACCCGTCGACTTCCCCTCAGTTTTTCCCGGCATGGTCCTATATGCCAGGCCTGTAGGAAGGCTGTTTTAAGACCAGAGGTGAGTGCTTTGGAATGAATCTTTGCTAACAGTGTTGGGCAGAATTCTCAAATCTATTAACTCTGCCTTTCAAAGGTAGCAGGTTTAAGCAGGATTTTTTCATGCCAATATTAAATGAGATTGTGTTGTGCTCATCTTTACTCCCTGTTTAAACTATGGCATCACTGCTTTGGAAAGAGCATTCCAAGCAGCTGCTGTGTTTGGAAATTTTCCAGCTGACCAACATTTGGCCAGCAAACTAGAATTTGATGGAGTGTTTCTGCCAAAATACAGGTAAATTAAAAGATGAACAAAAACAACCTTGCAAACTAAAACCAAAAAAAAAAAAAAAAAAGAAAAATCCTGCTTTTCTGCCATCTGGCTCTCGTTCGACTGCATTTGATGCTTAAGGGGCTGGAAGTCTAAGCTGTGATGCCATTTCTGTGGGTATTCTAAGGTAAGTATTTTCAGAGATGAGAAGTTCTAGGTATTGCAACTTTCTCTTGATTGAGGCTTCATGCCTAAACAGTGTGAATACCTGAGCGAGATGCTCTGGGCTTCCAGATTTCAGGAGTGCGTACTCCATCCTAGATGAGCCTTCAATGCTGAGACGAAAGGAAGCTGGTTCTGTTTCATATTGTGAAATTCTAGTGAAGATCTTATATTTCTTTTACGTAAAGGAGAGAAAATTGAATTTAACTTTTGGATGTGTTGACTTTTTCCAGAGTTTTCATGTACTCACTAAAGTGAAAAATATTTCATAAAGACAATGAGTAATCTTCCATCGGGCTTCATTTTTGCTTATAATAAATTATCTGAACTTACCCTTACTTACATAATTTATAAAAATCAAAGGCTTTGGTGTTGGGATTGAGTGAAACCTCTGAAAAAGATGGCATTGTTTTACTTGCCAAATGGTTCTTTTCTTTTGCT
>VWPW01030919.1:102386-114886 GCA_013389825.1 Crypturellus undulatus
CTTTTCTGCTCCATAGGCTATCTCATGTAGAATATCTGTTTCTTCTTGAGCTGGATGGATTGACCAAGTAAATAAATTTCTTCCTGAAGATGCTGCATGCATTGTTTGCTCTGTTTTCACTGTCTAGCTGGTATGTTGCGTGTCATGCTTCTGAACATCCAGATACCAGAAGTGGTAAGGAATTTTTTTTTTGTATGTCCAAGGAGTTAAGAAAATGTTGTCATTTTGTCAGTGCTCTACTCTTCTTACATGGCTAGATTTTTCCCTAGATGATCTTATTAAGACTGCTCAGAAATTTCAGCCAGTGCATAATAGAGGAGTCCTGCACAGTAGAGAGGGAGAGGCCAGTTTGTTCTGCCTGCTGAAAACCACTCAAAAATCCTCACCTAACAGAATAGTTTATGGGAACTGTAAATAAATAGTTTGAAGTTTGGTCAGTGTCCTGCTGCCATACAAGATTGTTGTTATCCAGCCTATTCTAGGCTTCCAGGCAGCTTTCAGCTTTATCCTCCTGAATAGCAAGAAAAAAAAAAAAGTGGAAACTTCAGAGAATGAACTAGCTATAGTAAAACCAAATTTTCTCCTTGAGACAGCTCTTCTGATTAGCATTACCCTATATGTAGTTATTTATTTTTGACTGAGCAAATCTTTAACTAAATAAATAAAATCTACCATGACTACACTTTTTCTTTCAAAAACATATTCTTGGACTTGCTATAATACTTGCTTGTGCTCATACAGATCTAAACTCAAGAATTAAGTTCTGAACATATTTCATTAATATGTCAAATGCGTCAAATTACAAAAACTATTATTGATGGCATAATATATGTAATATAATCCTAAAACTTTATGAACATAGTGTACATTCTTTTAACAGAAAATTTCTATTGCAAACCTGCACAGAGGAATGAACATACAGTTCAGTGGGCAGTGTAAACTCAATTTGTAAATTCTGAAAAGTTGTTCAGAAAACGGAATGAAGAAAGTTTGGTTTTTGTAAAAACTTTAAAAATGAGGGAAGTTCTCAGCGGTTCCAATTGGATGCATTTCACTCTGTTGATCTTGACATTTGAATAACCTTAGTAGAAGTGTGTTGGATTTATGAGGGAGAACCAAAATCTTCTGGAGTTTTCTAGTGAAGAGCAGAAGGTGAATAGTAGCATTCCCAAAGAGTTCCCTTAGTAGCTTTTGATTCAGGCGCACTCTTCATTACCTTGATGCATGTTGTGGACATGATGTCTACCTGCCCAATTTTGTGTTTGACCATAGGGATTGCCATACCTGTAAAAACAAGCACTTTGCTCTGTGGAATTTGAATGAGCTCTTATACCTATGTGTGTGTATGTATATGTGTATTTTTATATCAGACATTTAAAAATAACTTTGGGAAGAATCATTTTTTAAATGTTCAGTGAGAGTTCACTGATTATGACTTAGTATTTAACAGTAAGTACATTTCTGTAGATGTTCTGGCATCTTATTCATCTCATAGACATGACTAATAAGCCAATCCATCTTTCCAGGCCCAGAAACTTTGAGAGCTACATTTTTTTTTCTATTGCTTTTTCTAAGTGTGGTTATTAAATGATCCAAGATTATCTGCATTAGGCAACCTGTTCTTTCTCTGCTCAAATGGAATGCCCTCATCCTTATTTATCCTTTTATTCCCCATAATTTGGGCACTGGGGTGCTGCATGATGCTACTGTGAAGGATAAGGTCATTTTTCCCCCATCTTATTTTAAATTACATGATTGGCATTTTTGCCGTACGCACTTATTAGTACTTTCTCCGTTCCCAAGCTTCAGGTTGTGTTTCTGTTAGATCTCCTTTAGATCCCAGAATTACAACTTTAATACCTTTACAAATTAAATGTCTTACTTTTGTATGTTCCCTGTAAATTGTATAGTGATGAATTTCCTACAGGCTTTGTGTACAAACTGTCTGAGGCATATTTTCAAATAGGGGAGGGGTCAGAGACTCAGTTGAAAGTGGAATTGCCAAAACTGCTGGGAACTCATCTGACATTTTTGTTAGATTTGGGGGGAACCTGACAAATATTTTTTAATCCGCTGCCATTCAAAGAGCTTGTTCTCTGTTTCCATGCTGTTGTAGCAGTCACACAAATTTGCCAGTGAGTCATTGCCAAAGCAGCAATCCACTAGTAAGTGTTTGAAGAAGGAGCTCTGAGGACAGCTAGCCTCATGCCTATTAATGGCTTTAGTTTGGCTGGGTCACTTCCGAGTTTCTCAAAATTACATGTCACGACAGGCAGTGGAGAAGTGATGTACCTAGCTGCTGAAACCTTGCTTCTTTCCCTAGCGTTACTCTGGATCCATGAGGTGCATTTGGCTGCTACCTAAAATTGCCTATTCAAGAAAGCCTGTTACAGGGGTCATGGTGCAGTTTCAAGATGGCTTCATTTGGTGTTTGATGAAAAGTGATGAGATCCCTGAAAAGGAGGGGGAAATCTCAGTGATTGGGGGTGGTGAGTGGCTGCTAGGGAACAGCAGAGCACAAAGAAGATTTTCAGAGAACATGGAAAAGTGCGAGAGGAAGCGATTAATGTTTTTAAGTCAGAACATGCATTAAACATGCATTCTGTTCTGGTTGGAGTAGTCTTTCTGTAAGCATAGGTAAGTGGCAGTGATATTTATCTAACATTAATATTTACAATCTTCAGTAAAGGCTACAGTTTTCTTTCAACTGGATTTTTAGTGGGCATCAGATCCTTGTTTTAGTAGGGTTGGATCTGCTGAATTTCACTTCTTTAAATGGAAGCTGGCATTTTTAAGAGGAACACTCTATTTTTTTTCTGACAAATAGAGATTGATCAAACGTTTTTACAAATATTGCACCATGCTCGGGATTTGCCTGGTTGAAGCTCAAGTTCCAGTGTCGTTAGTTGTAGCTGATATCATTCTGAAATGCTTGTTCCTGCTTCAGAGGCTGTTTCCTGTTTCTCTCTTTCCTGTTGTTATAGGCTGTCTTTTTATGGTAGTGCTCTAGCTGTAATGACTATGATGGAAAATGGAGAGGTTCCCCACTCTTAGGCAGGTCTCTGCTTTTCCATGCTCAGAGGCCTTACTCTTTCATCTTCCAGGTTATCTCTTAAGGTTTTTTGCCACCTTTGTAGTACATAGACCTCAGTGCACAGCTTGACAGTTCATGTAGTTTTAGGTACCCCACAATGGCTACATGTTCTACCTGACCACTGGAAAGGAGCGTGGTGCTTCTGGTAAGTCTTTTTAACTCCTAGGATTATTTGTTGAAGGTAGAAGGGGTTTATCAGTTTATTTTAGATCATGCTTTAAGTCAGCCAAAGGTGCCTCAGGTTCAGAACAGTCGTCATTGGTTATAAATAAAATGTATTTTCTTTTAACTTTTGGACATTTAGGTCAGCTTTTAAAACATCTGATCCAGTTTCATATCAGATGCATTAGATTTTTTTCAAGGAAAAAGTGGATTCTGTCATCAAAGAAGTTATGTATCTCCCTAATGTAAAGTTGCTAGTTATAAATCATTGGCCTACTTCTTGTTGATATGAGTGAGAAAAAAAAATCTAAATAAAGAAGTTTATTAAAAACCTTGAAATGATCAACAGGTTCTCACCATGGCTAAGGAAGGTTTCAAACAGGCATGTTCATTGCATCCAGTGACCACCAGCAGGTTTTTTTTGGTGCTCCAGGGAAAATATTTGTTGAACTTGGAGGTACTTACTTTCTTAATGAGCTGTATATCCCAGAATTTACTCAAAAATATAGCACATTAGATGCATGGTTTTACTGTGAGGCTTACTGTTTTACAGGCACAGCTTCTGAGTTTCTTACAGGTTTTTATTTGGAAGACCTCTCAAAAGCAAAATCTTTTCTTGTCAGGTCAGTTTCAAATCTCTCATATGTTTTTTATCTTTTTTTTTTTTTTTTTCCTTACTTTCTGTTAAACATAGTTCATGGTTAATATTTGCCCTAGTATTTAGTACCAGGGAAAAGAAGCCTGATGGTGCTAGTATCCATCTGCATGATTTTTAAGATATTTTTTGTTAAGTTTGAAAGGCTATGTTGTTCTTCATTTCATTTTCTACTTTTCATTTGAGTTTCATGTCAGATTCTTTATCAGTAGACTGTGTTTTTGTTCACATCTTCAAAAGTGAACACTCAAACTCAAACACTAATATGACCAGAGTTTTCTGTCTAGATAGACATTTAGCTCCAAGGCAGGAAACAAGAACTTGTAGCCCCTGAGTGAAGGGCCTAATCCAGTAGATGGTCCTAGAATATCTGATGCCTCCTCTGCCGTAAGCCGTATTTTTTTTATTAACACCCAGCACTGCTTTTAGATGCCCCAGCTTTATAACAGGGACCTACCAGAAGGCTTAGAAACTTATCTAAAGTTATGCAACTCTTTGCTGAAACAGAGGTGGAATGTAAGTCATTTTTGTCTAATGCTTAATTTATCTCTGGTAAAAGATGATATAATGTGAAAATCACTTTTTGTGACTTTCTCTAAATAGGTAGCGTTTTGTGCTTTTACCTGGGTTCAGCAGAGTTTTTGGTGTCTAAGGTTTATACTATCTCCAGTAGATCCATAATTCGGTTTTCACTTAAAGTGGTTTTGCTACAGCGCCTTCTTCGTGATGGGGAAAAAATATTCCCAAAATGTAAAAAATATTCTTAGTTCGTAATTGGAGCTCTCTTCATCAAAGCTGAGCATTGTACAGGTCCCTGGAAGCTAACTCTACTCTGTTTCAATATCCGATACCAATTTTCAGCAATAAAAGACCTATGCTTTTATGTAAACTGGGATCTTTAAGTTTCATGTAAAAATAACCACTTTGAGAAGATTCCGCCCCCAAGACCATTTAGAAAATAAGTTACCAGTCACTCTCAGTACAGAAACATTAAGCTTTAGTACACTAGAGATGATTATTGAAAAATTACTCAGAAAATGTATATTTGCTTGTAGGGGTTTTTTTTTTGTTTTTTTTAAAGTTGGCCGACAACTTTAGTCTTCATTTGATGGGAATTCCTTGCTTGGAAGTACACTTTTTTCAAACATTTTGTTTAAAATTTATTTCTCGGACCTTTATACAAATATAGATGTTTGGATTAATTAGCAATGCAAAGAGTAATTTTAATAATAAACCAATAAGTTGATCCATAGGAGAATAGCTCAGCTATCAGTTTCGATTGCTTGCACTCATGAGAAACAAGGAGTCTCTCTGCATATAATAACTAGGGGAACTGGAAAAAACAGCAGCTTTACTGCTTCCCTACCGCACATTAAGTAACCAGTTAACCATTATATTATTACCTGATATTATTAGGCACAGAATAATTAACAGTAATGAAAACTAACTACAGAAATTTTGTATTATGAGGACCTAGTTTTAGTAAGTTGTCATTTTGATTGACATTTACTTTTTTTCTAAAGTATGCCACATTTTATCAGTGGAAGATAAAACATAGGTCCAAGTTTCCATAGTAGAAAGGATAAAATATGACAGTAAAAGGATTATAGGGATTATGATTATTAATGCACTACAGAGCTGTCTCTGTCACAGCTAGTAAGCTCATTGCAGTTTGGTTGTGTATGTGGGGAGTGTCCTATGAAAATGAAGAGACAATTTAGATAGTTTGCATAATTATTATTAGGAGGTCATTTTTGAATTGGCATGTGTGTTAATTTAGTAATGCATGAAAATCAGTGATTTTCGGACATATTTGAGTTTTTTAAAGTTTCTGAAGATCTTTGGAATCTGCAGTCTCTTGCATTATTTGTTTTCATGAGCACACGCACAGTATTGACCTCTCCGGTTAAGGCAGCTGATAGAATCAAAACCTGTAAGGCTTAATCTTTGCCTGTTCTTAGGTGGATTAATTTCTTTTCTTAGTGGATAATCCCAAGGCTGGTGTCTTTCTCTCCTGTTTGAACCTGGGAATTGTGGGATTGGGAATTACGGAATTCAGGATGGAAGCAATGTGATTTCAAATCAGTCCAGAAAGTTGACGTCAATAACAGTCAAATGATAAATGATCATTTGATCAACAGCTGTATGTTTACAGCTGTTGTTTAAAACTGGTGTTATTTAGAGTATCATTAAATTGATAGATAATACTAGAAATATTTGTCATAAAAAAAAAAAGATGTCTCAAATTTAACATACAAACTCATGTGTATTGAGTATTGACCCAGGAAAGATAAAGATGCTCATCTTGCTTTGTCATCACTGTAACATGTTTCTTTAGCATATGCTACAGTGCTGTTCCTCTAAAGTCTGTGAGAGCTGCTGAGGGACGTGAGATCAAGACTTGTATAGGTAGAGCTGATTTTGGGAAATGGTCGATTCCTTTGGAACAAAGAGAGGTCTTACTTAGCAGAGGAATCACTTCTGTATATCCTAGTTCCAGAAAAAAAGGTAAGAAAGTTGAGTAAGTAAACTATATTGCAAGTCTGTTAGCTCTTTGAGAAGCTTCAAGAGCTGCTTGGGTAGGTTGTTAGCACCCTAGAGGTGAGGTTTCAGTCACTTCTGAACAATCCTGGTTTTCAGGTATTTCAAAGGAAAATATTTCCAGGTACACAGTGAATAGCCCAAGTGTTTTCTTGTATCTTAGCCCAGCTCCCTCATTGTTTTAACTTTCAGGAAAACTCAAGGTCAAAAAAAGGAACCGTGGTGCTGTCTGTTAGAATTTACTCAATTGCTAAATTTGCTTTAGACAAAATAATCCTCTCCATCAGATATGGAGGATGTATTCCTTCAGATTATTTAATCAGTTGAGCAAAGACTAATTTATTACAATTTGAAAGACTGAAGGAGGGGAACAAGCTTTTCAAACTTTTAAAATTCTTGCCAAAAGCTATAGTTGAGGGAATTGAATTCCAAAGTCTTGAGTGACAGGAGTATTTCAACCCAAATTGGTATATTCAGTTTCCTGTCTGCAAATGATACTTTTTGGTTATTTTTACGTTCATGTCCTTACATCTAAAACATATTTAGATAAGCTTATTTGTTTGCCTATCTAGCCTATTTATTGTTTTGTTTATTTACCACTAAATAGTTTTAAAATGCTGTATTTGTGCATGTTGAATGGTAATCAACTTTTGGATAAAAAGAGTGCTTTTCAGTTTTTATACCTTTTCACAATTAGTAAATAATTTTTCAGGGAAAAAATGCAACATTAGCTATTTCCTAACAAAGTCATAATTTAAATAAATATGTGTAAGCCAAACCATTTACACTTTTAGAGTATGATCTTCTGGCCAGCAAACAAGTATTAAATGCTTGTGCAGAGTATATCAATTAGTGAGTTTTTTTTAAGTAGTTAAATATAAAGTAATTTAAAATCATTTATCTAAGCAGAAGTCTTATACCCTCCCATTTATACTTGCTTTGTCTACCACAGTCTAGATTGCAACATCGTGACTTGGTTCTACATGTTCTTTCCATTGTTATCAAAACATCCTGCATCAGAACATCAGCAGTGCCAACCTCCTCAGTTTTGAAGGCAGACAGAATATTCCAAATGAGTCTTAAATAAGATAATAAGAGATTATCTTTTCCTCATTCTTGACAATATGCAACCATTCTTTTAATATGTCAGCAGGATTGCATAAAATGGTACAGAAAGCTGTCTTATGCCTAGTCTGCAAAGCCTAATCTTTAGCTTCTTTTTGTCATGAAATAAGACTATGGCTGATAGATGCTAGGTGGTTCTTCTCTAAAACTGCCCTGTGCAGATTTTTTCCCTGCTCTTTCCCCATTTCTTCATTCTCATTTAGGATTAACTTCATGAATAATAAAGCTAAAGGGAAATTATATTATGTGTTGTGTCAGATCCAAAACCTTTTATGGGCTCCTAAGAAAGTATTCCTGGTATTTCTTTGACAGAACAAAGAAAAATGATTAGTCTAGTCCCAAAACATAACCTATGATCTATTAGTTTCAGCATAGGACTGAACATGTTTGAAAAATAATCCTAGGATTGAAAGCATCAGGAAATCTTAATAGTTAATGGTTTCATCTACACTTAATAATAGTGTCAACATTTCCACCAATGTATAACTTTCTTCGCTGTGTACTTTTCTTCTTATAAACAATTGGAATATTTGGTTACCAATATGAGCATGTGGTCTGAACGAAGATATATTTTCACTAGAAGAACTGAAAATGGTAACTGTTTCAGTACCACTCTTTCAACATACAAAGTTGATGCTGGAGGGCTTTTCAAATTATAATAATTTCCTGTGTGAAACCTTTCCACATTGAGACCTTCTGCTCATGGAAAAAAGTCAGAAGTCAGCCAAGTCAAAAGACAGGCCTACATATATAGCCCTTAACTATGCCTCCAGTTATAGCAGACCCTAACAACATAAACATGTTATATATCTGGAGAATCAAAAACTCAGTGCACAGTGAGAGAAGCCCTGTTTTTTTACGTCTTTGCTGTTCCTTTAGTATAAGGCTTGCTGTTCAGCTTGCGTGCTAAAGGTTTGTTTCAAGTCGTAGGTACAGCTGCAGTCAGACTACCCATCCTGTCATGAGGTAGCTTGCATGCCACAAGTAGTTTAGCCGTGGTAGCTGTGAACCCTCGACGTGCTTCTCAAGGGGCTGAATAAATTGCTGTGCTCTGGGACTCTTGTTCAGGTTCTGGTTTGTTTGGAATAAAATCAGGATTTTTAATTTTATATGGAAATCTGTGAAGTTGTGTGAAAGCTAAGAGAATTCCATTCAGTGGTCAGAGTTCTGTACGTGCTTTTTTCCCCATAATTTGAATAAACAGATGACCTGTAGTTATCAGCTGTTATCAGCTTTCTTGTTCAATGAGTAGATCAGTAATCCTCTAAAACAAGATGGAGCTGTGCTTCTATACTAGCTTCTTTGGAATGCAGTGGATATGTTAACTTATATTGGGATACTTGATCTCTAGCATAGAACGACAGCTTTGCTTTACAGGGTTGGCTTTCAGTTTTCCTGTTTCACCACATTATTTTGGGTGAGTTGGGGCTCCTTTTCACCAAACTGCTTCATACTGTCCACATGGATAGTCAGAGGGCAGATAATTCTGAAGGTCATTGGATTTGAAAGTAAAAAGTCCCGAAGATTTCCTCTTTTTTTTTTTTTTCCCCTCATATGCCAATGTAGGATGGCTCTTCAGGTGGGTTATCCTGCAAACTCTTAACTCTGAAACTCTAGAGTTTCTCCAGAGTCATAAGGTGTTACTTATATATTTGTTTCTGTTATTCAATTTAGAATCAAAGACTTTAGTTATTTGGATAAAACTAGGTCCTGTAGCTTTAACTGTGGTGTAAGTAAGTGCCAAATATGTGTGCACCTGTGTCTGATTTCAGTCATGTGTCATAAGTTTTATGTGTTTGTACCTTTTGTATATTCATATAAAATAGGAATATCAAGAATCAATAATAAACATCTTGATACTGAAAATTTCAGAATAAAGAATATGCTGAATTCTGTGTACTGAGGGGGATGTTTTATAGAGCTGACACCCAGCCCCTCAAAAGAGAATAATTTTTCTGTTCGTTTACTCTTCTGTTTTCACTGCCAGGTCTTGTTGAGCTACTCAAGTGTGCTTGAATACTGGGTGCAAGGTGGAGGGGGGAGCCCAAAGCTAAAAGTGGGTGCACGTACAGTTCCTTGCTGGCAGTAGCCAGTTACATCAGCTGCAGCATGGTTTGCCGTTGCCTCTTATGCCAGCTGTTGACCATGCAGCAAACTAGTTAGCTTTGTTGGTGTAGCTTTCCAATAGATTAGCAATTAAGTGAATAATTTTTGCTGAATTGATGAGTTAGATTTTGTTTATCATATGTTCATATGAGCACTAGTGCTCACACAGTAATAGGGGAGAGTCATTGAGACAAGAAATTGTGAAAACCAGTGACTCTGTTTAAAAACGTATTCCCGATGAAGAGGAACAATGTGTATTTTATATTTTTTTCTAACATTGTCAGCTTTACATAGAAGTGCTACACCAGTACTAACATTCCAACTGCTTCAGGCTTGCCTTTTTTCAGAGATTTTGGGGTAATTATTGCCTGGTCTGCTGATACTTGCTTTTCATTTAATGTAGCTCTTCCATATTCTTTCCTCCTGTCACTGTACTTCGAGGTATATTCTTATGGAACCTCAGTACAGAACAGTTCCAGCTTGGGACTCTTCCAGTTTCATTTAGGTTCTTTGTTATGGCCAGAAACAATTTGCTATTAGATTTCTTCAGTAGTTGCTTTTTCTCCAAGGATTCTTTTATTTAAAATGTTTAGTCATGATATTCTGAAGATCCATCCTGGAGGTATTCTGTTAACCCTTTTACTCAGTTCCTTGTGAGTAGATGTTGTTCACCCAATTCTACATCCACTTTTCTGTTTTTATGCTCATGTTGCAGTTTCATAGTTGGATCATCTGTGATGCTCTTACTGATTTCTAAGCAGGACCTAAACCAGTACAAGTTCTTGTTATTTCAGTTACCTCCATCCTACTGGTTGCAGATTAGCACTGCATTTTTACTGTTTTTTTTTTTTTTTGATCTGTAAGAAGATGAAATTTCAGTATTTTTTATCCTTATATATAAGCAGAGGGTGGAGTGAAGCACACAGTTGATGTGTTTCACTGTTTCACTGTTGCATTAATTCACCTTGTTAGGCCTCTGTTTTTGTAAACAAGAATCTGCCTTCAGACTCCAATGGTGATTGAGCCTATAGGAACTTGGTCTGATAAATCTAGTCCATTTTACAAAATAAAACATGGTTTTTTTTTAAATATAATATGGCTAGTATTTGGATACATAAATATCCACATTGCCCAGCTATGCTCTCTTTTTAAAAACAGAAATTGCTGCTTATAAGAGATATGACGGAAAATGTGTAAAGTCTACACAGTCTTCCAGCAGTAGATTGAGACCAGTGGCACTTCCCCGAAAAAATAAATTACCCGAAATTTGCAGCACATTCATATTCAATTTCATCACAGCAGATGCTCATTAGTATGTTGTTATTAATTGGTATTCACTTTAGGTTTTGTTTAAAATGAAGATAATAATTAGGTTTTAATTACTGCATCTTTCTAGGGGGGAGGGGAGGAAATGCCTCTCAGAGCACTGAAGTATTTCCTGTACCCTTTGCTTAGTTACATGTGTGCTTTGAATGTCTGGGATCGATTTGCTGCCAAAAGACTCTCTTTCTCTTTTTCCTTTCTTTTTGCTTTCTATAGTATTAAGATCTTGTCCTGAATAATTTGCTTGATGGACATACTGAATCATGTAATAGTAATAAGAACCACGGTTCTTTCTAATCAAATTACCAAAAAGACTTCTCACCAAAGTAACTCTCTCAAGCAGCTGATTAATGAAGTGGTGCCACTGTTTTGTATTGCAATTAATTGAAGTAATACAAATAACTTCTGTAGCCTGTGGAAATTATCTGCTTTGCAAAGCAGTCTAGTAGTTAGCAAACTAGTTAGGTTTTTTTAATTGCTTCTCGTTACCTTCATCATTTGTAGAAAGCAACTGAAAACACTAACTGAGAAAATACCAACTAACCTCACCACAGGAGGAAGATACAGGAGTGAGCCTGGTGTAGAAGAAAGCCAAAAAAAAAAAAAGGCGGGAGGCAGTTCATGAGTGTGGTGGCTCTATGGAGAAGCAGAGTAATTTGCGAGATGCTAAAAAATAAATAAAAATTTTAAACCTACTCTTAGAGATGTAATCTAAAACAGGCAGCACAGAGGCAGAATCTTTCCAATTTCAACACCTAAATGCAGCTGCCATCAACTTCTTGTCCATTAAAGAAATGCTGACAAGTGAGTGTATCTTAAGTTCTTTTCATGCGCTGCATTCGGGTGGGAAGGACACAAACTTAATAACTAAAATTTTCCAGGTTCTCTAGTTTTCAGAGAGCTGAGTAAGCTTTGGCTTAAGATGAGCAAGGGTAGTCACTGACAATCCTTCTCTACTTGGTGAGCAAAATTAAGAAAACCATGCTGAGAGCCTAATTTTCTATTCTTGCTAGACGGGTAACAAACCTGGGTCTTCTACTTGTGAAAAGAAATTCCCCACTTGCTATCTGTATGCTATTAAGAAGACTGTTTTCAGTGGTGGTTGGCGGTAGGACGAGAGGCAACAGGGACAAACCAAAACACAGGAAGTTCCATGTCCATGTGAGGAAGACCTTCTTTCCTGTGAGGGTGACAGAGCCCTGGAACAGGCTGCCAGAGAGGCTGTGGAGTCTCCTTCTCTGTAGATCTTCCAAACCCGCCTGGATGCCACCCTGTGCCACGTGCTCTGGGTGTCCCTGCTGGAGCAGGGGGATTGGACTAGCGGTCCCTTCCAACCTCAACCGTTCTGTGAGTCTCCATACAGGTCTGATACATCTGTGAAGTCTCCTTTGCCCTAACAAGCATTTTCTGGGGGATTTTGTTGGTGAGCAAGACTTTTCTGATGGCTGAGCATTTTGTACCCTATTTTTTTGTGTTCATTCATGGAAACACATG
>VWPW01030919.1:117386-152386 GCA_013389825.1 Crypturellus undulatus
GTAAAGGTACATATGCAGCTGGTTTTACTTGAAAGGCATGTTCACAATTTATGTAACCACAGCTGTATGGGCGCATGGAGAGGTGGGTGAGAGGGAAGTACAGCCAAGCACCTGTATTCATCAGAAGTATGTATTAACTATTTTTCCTTTTTGAGGTCATGCCATTGTGCATTATCCTTAGGCATTAGGAATAAGTTACTCCCTTGTCCCGTCATTCTCATGAATCTCATTTTGCTCCTGCAGTACCGTTGTGGTATGCCAATACATATAACTAAAGAAATGATGATTTTATTATGATCAATATGAATGCCTGGTTTAAGTTGTGAGAAAAAGCACATAGAAGTAAGTAGGAAGGAGGGTTTGCAGTAAAATAATAAAAATCTGACATGAACAGAGCATATAATCTGTTAGAAAAGCACAGAAGGAAATGCCTTTTGATACTGGAAATAGAAATAGATGCAAAAGATACACTTCTTAGAATGGGGGTTTTAATCATTGTCTCCTATATTACAGTATTCCGATAAGGCTCTCTACACCCAACTCTGCTTTTACCGGTACATTTTTGATGTGGATTATGCAGTGGATAAAGTGGTTCCTGAAGAAGATAAAGGTAGGTTTAAATTTTCGGTTAAATATAGTTTAATAGCAGCTTGTCTTCTAGAAGCTAGAACTACACATTTTTACTCCTCACCTCTCAACTACTAGACTGTAACATAAATCAAAAAATAGAAAATTGTATGGATTTAGGAATCTTCTGCAAGAGGAATGTGCTGTATTGGAATAACCAATTTAAGTTGGAAGGACATGACAGCTTCAATAAACAGATTAATTAAAAATACATATTAAAAAAAAAGACCAAATAAAACTTATTTTCCACTGTTAATATCTACAAGACCCTTTTTATCAGGGGAAAAAATGATGGGACAAGAAAAACTGTAACACTAATTATCTACAAAGCTCTGTTAAATACACAAATTAACCTAATGTTAGGAAGACTTTTTTCATGTCTTTTTCCAATTACCATAACATTTATGAAGTAAAACGTCTCTAAGCTATAATGGATTTGCGACTTCTGTGCAGCTAAGTGCTTTTCAGGCTGACAGAAGAGTATCTTTAATGGCAGTCTGGTAGATGGGAATTCTGAACAAACTTGTATTTGGATCCCATTTCTGAAGCATTGTTTCCCAGAGAGCACTTCCCTTACATCCTGTTCGCAGCCTGGTGGTGCCTGTGGAGAAAAGGTACTCTGGGTGTTGCTACTCTTCTCACAGCTGTTCCCTCCTGAAATACTTTCCCCACCCCTGCCCTGGGTCTCTAGCTAGGTGGATAGGTGGCAGGAGACTAAACCAAAGAACAATCTTTCTAAGTGCTATATTGGTCAACCTGATATAAAGGCCACAATAGCTGGAACCTCTTAGCTGAAAGGTGCTCAAGCAAGCCAGCAGCTGTGGTCTTGACCTGTTGTATTGATGTTCCGTCTTTCACAAACTCGTATTTCCTTTTTTAATCCTTTTTGAGAGTGAACTCGCTTTGATATTTTTTACTTCAGAGTGGTTTTCTATATCCAGAGGAGGGCACCCTGTAGAGTCATCTCAGTTCAGTAAAGCATTGTAGATGTGTAGAGGCTATGTTATATAGTTGTAACTCCTGCTAGCTAAAAGTAAGTGATTCAGTGTGTGGAACTCTGTCCTAATATAAGGAAAAGAATAGAAGGGGAGGAACGATGGCATCCATCTCCTGCTTCTGCAGACCACCATATCTTACAAGGACTTCCAATTTATGGAATTTCATTTTGAAACCTCAGGGTGATTTTTCCCATTTTATAATGCAAAGTGTGTTTCAGACACTCATGATGGCTGAAAACTTCACTGTCATTTTCCTGTTTAGCTTGTTTGCAGGTAGTTTATGTCCATCCACTAAATGTTTGTTGATTTTCCCTCCCTGAGGCTCTCCTTTGTATTGTTAGAAGCAGTGGTGGTCTTTCTCTCTTCTATTCTAAACTAAATAGTTTACACAGACTAAACAGTTTAAACAGACCAAACAGTGTCTGTTGTGTGATCATTTCCCTTTAGCACCTTTGTGTGAAATCTTTTCAAAATTGAATTCATTTAAGTAGAGTTTTACCTGGTATTCCACATGGTGTCTCTCCACTGTCCACATGCAATAGGTGCCTTTACTGGATATACCTCTGTTGATAAATGTTTAGTTGTATGTGCCATTTTTGTAGCTTCATTGTACCATTAACTTGTCATGCCGTGTTGATAGAAATATTGAGATCTGAGATTTCTTTTTTTCCCTTGTGTTTTTTTCTGAGCCATGAGTTCACCTCTCAAATTTATGACATTGAATTTCATTACTTGAGACTGCTTAATCTTAGTTTTATCTTTAGAATTTAATATGGTGTAAATTATTTCTGAAAAATAGTATTTTCTATTCTGTATTGACATAATTTCTCATCTTCTCTATATTTTTTGGACCCTCACTGGGGGTCTAAAAAAATACACTGAGGAATGTTAAGTAAAATTAGCTTCAAGTATAATTCTTATGAAATTGTTAGAACTATGCTATGACCTTCCATTCTCTTACAATAGTTCACCTTTCACAACAGTGTATTGTTCTCTTTTTCTTAGCTGTTTTGAAGTTATTGTATAATCTTCTTCAATCAGACAGTGATTTCAGACATGGTGCTTTAACAAGTGTTAACGCCAGATAAATTAAATGTTCATTTTTTTTGTTGGTTGGTTGGTTGGTTCTCTTCAATGAGACAAACTAGATGAATCTGGTAAAGCTATATACAGTTTTGACCCAATTTCCTTGTATTTTTGGGAAGGCGATACTTTTGCTCCGGAACCTCAGAGTAATTGCTTATGGCTATTCAGATCACCCTTTTTTGTCCTCATGGGTATGTGTTCTGTTTTCTAGTGATGAAACTCAGTAGTACTAGAGTAACAATTTTCATGTTCTAATTTTGTCATAATTTTGAAATGGAAATTTTGTGAACTTTTGTCCTTAGCAACGTGAAACTCATGTTTATTTTCCTTTGGAGCAAAAAAAATTTGTTTCCTTGCCATCATTCCCAAGTCATGCTGTCCTTGACCTGGGATCAACATCATTGCTATTATAAAAAATGGAGGTAGAACTTTTAATTTAGGTCTTGTTCAATTTGGATATCTTCAATCTCTTTGCTTTTTATGTGTCTAAACCATATACTTACTGATGGTTTGTTTTGGGTTTCTTTTGCTTTTGCTTTCTTTGCGGGAGGAGTGATGTTTTTGGAAGCCTAAATTGCTTAGACTTTTTCCAGGTCTTTCATTTTTGCCACCTTTCCTGACTCTCTGCTGACCATTTCCTCTTCTCTGTCTTATACAGTCTGTTTATTCCTAATAATCATTTAAAATTATTATTCATATTGCAGTCTTCTCTACCGGAAAAGATCTTTCTGTGACTTGATATCCAAGATATAAATGTAATATTCACTGTAGTTTGAAGGAATTTGTGCCTCCTCTTTATTAAAAATCTTGAGGTTTCACTAGTAGCTCAATTGCATTTTCTGTATTTGCTTTTTCAAAATTGAATATGTTAATTATAAGCAGATTTTTGTTTATTCAACCATTTAAACTGAAAGTCTGTACTACTTCTCAAAATTGAATCTAAAATAATACGTTAAATAATTGGGTCTTGAAACAGTCATCCAAACTGCTTCCCTTGCAAAGCGTTTCAATACCATTGCTTGCCTAGTCTTCCTTTTAAAGATAGGCAAGATCTAAAAACTTCTCTGCTTCTACAACTTACTGGATTTCACAGCCAGCATCTCCTGCTGCTTCACAAAACTTAGCAAGAGAGAGATTGTCTTAATTTCTAAACTGAATCTTGCTTTCTGAAGCTTATTTAGTCCACCGTGGATGATAGACTTATTTTCTTCCTCTTAGAGCCATTTATATTTAAAACCTGACTGTTACCTTCTAAATGTTTTTTTCAGCTACAAAACATCATTTGGAAGGAGGGAGGAAGAATATTCCTCGTGTCTGCCTGCTGTTTTGTAGATATTTGATTATTTTCATTACAGTTCCTGGAGTTTCTTTACCCCATCTACATCCTCCTTGATGTAGAGTCAACTTAGCACTACAGGTCAGATTCTGCCTGAGTGGAAAACAGCAGAAGGATTAATTAATGTGTTTTACAGGCTGTTCTTCTGTTTATTCATAACTTTATGGGGTTTACAACGTTTGCAAGAGCACTGTTCACTCTTGTTCAGTTTGTGAGCTAATGTAATCCTTATAAGCTATTCTGCACAGCTGTTCCTAACCAGTTTTTCTCATTGTGTATTTGTACAGTTGACGTATTTATTCAAAGAGACAGTTAGCACTTTTCTCTCTTAAATAACAGTTTAGGGTGGGAGAGAAAGCTTTCAAATAGGTTTCGAGTTTCTCAATCATTTTAAAAACTCATCTTGTCTCTAGCACACTTAGAGTGCTTCCCAGTTTATCATCTCCAAAATCTAAATTGCAATTCTTTACTTCAGGTCTTTAACAAAAGTGTTGATTAGAGCCCCGACAGATACCTGTGCAACTTAATTCAGTACAACCTTTCATTTTGGTCCTGGGATATTGATGATCAGTATGTGTTTTTCTGAACAAATCTGCCTATGCTTTCCTAATGCACTTTGAAAATATAAGAACAGAATTTCTTATGTGGCACCTGACCAAAGGCCACCTAGTCCTGTTCCTTGAAGTCAGAAGTGGGTGCCGAAGGAGTAATATGAGAACAGTGTAAGCATACATGATGCTTTACCATGTGCCTCCCAGCCTTCGAACATTTTCATCCTTCATGACTTTCTTAGCCAGATACGGAATTTAGTAACCTGCAGGGGTTTCTCTTCCGTGAATTCATCCAAACTCTCATTAAGCTCATGAGCATCTGTTCAGCAGGTATCAGGAACTTCCTCAGATCCACCATCTGTTCCATGAAGGACCTCGTGCTTTTGTTTTAAATCTCATGACTGTTGTCTGCCTTTGTTGTCTCTTGGTTCTTGTACTGGAAGGCAGGGCAGCAGTGGATCCATATACACTTTTCCATGCTGGTCCTGACCATATACACTCCTCTCTCTTCCACCCTGCATCTCTCTAAATGTTCCACATATAGAAACCATTACTTTGTTCATTTTTCTTTGGAACCGGATCTCCTGTTCTTCTAAATCTGTCTTGGGATGGGGACAAGAGAAGGGCACGAAACTGAAGATATAAGTGAACCTGTGATACAATTAGTACTCTCTATGTTTTGCACTCTCTGTTTTTTCCCAATAATTCCAAATATTTTTGCTTTTTTACACTAGTGATCAATGAGCTAATGCTTTTCATAGAACTAGCTATTGTAATCTACTTCTGGCTTTGCCAGAGCTTGTTTCTATGCAATTAAGATTTGAAAAAAATAATCATAGGTGTATTGCCTTACATCTGTCTACACTGAGTTTAGTTTGAATTGAGTTTAATCTACACTGAATTTTATTGTCTGGTTCCTGACTCTGCTAAGACTTCCAAACATTCTTCAACATTAACTCAAACCTCTACTACCCCAATAACACCACAAGAGTTACAACCAAATCAGTATCTTGATTACCTGCATGCTTGCTTGCCCCGGTCGTATATAAGCACAGGGCAGGTTGCTGTGGAGCTCCAGTGGTGATCTTTCTCCAGAGCTAGAACTGATTACTTAAGTTCTGTTTCTTGTCTTTAAACAGTTATTTATCTAGTATTTCTCTCTCTTATACCATGACTATTTCTCTCTGAAATGATTTTGGTAGGAGACTAATGGACATGTTTAGAAGATTCCCAGTATCAGTTGAATCATCTTTATTTACCTCCTCATTGAACACCATCCAAGTCTGTGGTAGAGTTTATAAGACAGATCTTGGCCTATAAGACAAGCTGTGCTAATTCTTCCTCAGTAATTGTGTTTATTCCAGATGTCAGGCTTACTGGCCTGTATTTCACTGAACTTTCCTGGATTTGCCTTAATATCATCAAAGACCATTTCAAAAACCAGACTAAAGTCAAGATATAACATCAACTGGATATGCTCTTCAAAGACACTTTACCCACTCTAATAGGGTGTGCAAGATTCTTTGTGTTTCTGCTATATAAAGTGAAATCAATCTCTGAAAATCCTTTGCCATCTTTCTGAATTAGGAACTGTTGCATGGTTGGTATCAGATCAAATAAAAAACAACTGTTTGATCTTTGATATTGTAGTGCTAGAAACTAACTCACAAATGCCAGTGATAGTATACTGTGTGTTTATTCTGAATTAATTTTGTAAGCAATCGGGAAAAGAAAGGATGCTCCATTTTTGCTAGTAATGTGCTCAAAATGTTTTCAACGCTTTCCTTCCACATTAAAGATTTTCAAAGCTTTGCTCTGGATTTAGTCAGATACTACAGTTTAGGTGAGCAGTCAGGACAGCAAGAAGCAATAGGAGTAACAAAGATGCAGCATCTTCTGTTCATTTGTGTTCTGTTCACAGCAGAATCATTCTGTTCATTTGGGAGAAAGTATAGGTGGGCTGTCAGCCAGGTAAACAGGTGGTGTTTCAATACAGGAGCATGCTCGCTGTGTATACCTTAGCTTCTGTAATGGAAACCAATGTGTTTTTATAGCTACGCCATCAGAAAATCAAAATAGAGTACAGCAGACTTTGCATCATTGCTGCATTCAAGTATTGCTATTGCTTAATGTTCAACGGTAACACTGTTTTCATTTTCCATCTGCAATAAAATACTATCTGTTAAAAACTAAGAGAAATTGATCCCACATAAAGTCAGTGAAGCTCTTGTGCCTTGGACGTCACTAGTTCTGTTCTCCCTCTTGCCATAAAGCCCAAAGTCTTAATACAAGACTCTGGATAAGAATTCTGCAGACTCCTCATTCACAGTGACTATAGCTTTATTCCAGAAATAGTGCATTGACATCACCACGGAGGTTATTCGTGGTGCTTGAGATTTTTTAGTGAAATGAGAATCTGATTATTAAATGCTGTTTCATGCTATCAAATGGGAGTGAAAGTGTCTTGCCGTAGCATTCCTAAGAGAGGCAATGCTATGTGTGCTGTTTGCAATGCACTTACGTGTTTCAGAGGCAGAAATCACAGGGATGCTATATATTTGCAAGTATTGAGCCCCTGATTACTGGATTCCCAAACAGTCTGGGCACATCAATTTAGTGGATAAGCAGAAGAAAGTGAGTCTGGAGGAGGATGACTTTGGAGAAAGCTCATAATGAAACGTTCCTGCATGCCAGGAAGGCCTCTTTCTTCAAAGTATTTGCAAGTGGTTGGAAGTAGAATATAATTGTTTAGATTATGTATTTATGAGCTGCATATCCAGAGGGCATTTTTGCACTTTTGTCCAAGCTGTGCATTTACCTTACTTCCCCCTCCCATGCAAACCCCCAAAAGCATCAAGTTTACTTTATGGATGAATAAACTGTAAAATTGTATTGGGAAAAAATGAAACTCTTTTAGGCTGTATGACCCAGACATAAAACATGAAATTCAGCTCTGGATAGTTGTGTGCATCCTATAATTTGAATGTTGTTTTTTTTTTTTTTTTTTTTCCCCCAGTATGTTCCTTCCTTGGTGTGCCAAGTATCATTTCGAAGTGATTTTTACATAAGAATGCTTATAACTCTTTGAAAGAAAACCCTTTGAAACTCTTTGAAAGAAATTTTAAAAGGTCCACAGAGTTCCTTGTGTGAATGTGGCTTAATATACATAAGCCGATGGTGATGGTAAGAGATAGGCAGGCAGACTNCAAGTATCATTTCGAAGTGATTTTTACATAAGAATGCTTATAACTCTTTGAAAGAAAACCATTTTAAAAGGTCTGCAGAGCTCCTTGTGTGAATGTGGCTTAATATACATAAGCCGATGGTGATGGTAAGAGATAGGCAGGCAGACTGTTGAAGCCAAGACTGAAAGGGTGTGCTCGAGCGAAGCGGTGTTTCTGCTCTGGGAGCAATGTGAACCTTCGCTCAGAGAGGGAAGAGTCGGTGTGTGTGAGCGTGGCATGAGCTTGGAAGGATTGTCCTGTATGTGATGATGAAATGGAGATTTTTGACATCGAAACTGTGCACCACATGTTTATCAATTGTAGACAAGAAGACTGTGCCAAGTACTTGTTGCACTAAGTAAGGAAGGGGCTATATACTGTGTACATAATTTAATATACTTAATATACTAATATACTTCTGCATACTGAAGGGGTGGTATAGTTTGGGGTGGTATACAAGAGGCATACTACCCCATATATATATATGGGATATATATATATATGTATATATACCACCACTATATATTAGTTTTTCAATGGAAGATAAGGAGAAATCATGTAAATAACTATATGTAATTTATGCACATCCACATATATGTGTGTATTTTTAAAAGAGTGATAGCTGAAATTTGGCATAACTTTCGACAGAGTACAGTTCAGTTGAAGAAACCTATTTTTGATAGCTTTACACCTGTAGTTGCTGTCACTCAGGCTTCACAGTAGTGATCTTTGCATGAAAGCAAACAAATGCTCTTCTCCACCTTGGCTCTCAAGTCTCTTATCTTTCATCATGTTGTTCTGGAAGAAACTGTAAAATACTAATTTCCAATAATTTAATCTTTGAGTACATCTTCAAAAGCACTTGTTCATTTTTACTTAACGTATTTTGCTTTGTAGAGGAAGATTTCTCAACTTTTTTTCGCGATGTCTTAAGCATGATTCAGAGGTATCTACTTGAACAACTGTTGTAATGGAGGGAGGGAAAAACACTGGAATTATAAAAGTTACCAAAAGATAGAATTTGTATGAATATAAATTCAGAATTTGGACATGAATTTTTGATCTTTTCCCTAGAAGTGAAATGGTCCTGGAAGGGTTACAGAGAAAACACACTCATTTTTTTTCAATACTGACAAGATTTTAAATTTTGAATCACTTGTATTGGAAAAATGAAACTTAATGAAATTGAAAGGAATTGAATTCACTATCTTAAATAGCTTTTAAATCTAAGTTATTAAAACCAATAACAATTTTACATGAATACTCAGTGCATTTTGACCCTTCTCCAAGTCACATATGTGTATTTAGCTGACCTGTAAGTCTTAAGTTACTGTTCCAAACCAATCACACAGTTTTATTATCAGTTCAACATTTATATCCTATGTGAAACACTTTTTTTTTTCCATTCCATTTTTTTTTTGTGGCTTGTAATTAAAATTTTATAGTCTTTGTTAAACCTACAGAATCTGAGTAAACCATGTTATGCTGAACAGCACTGTCTACATCCCAGTCCGTGAGCACAAAGCTTCCTGCACTGTGACACCTCTCGTGGAGTCAGGGATTGCTGTGAATTATTTTCTCAGCTTGTGAATGGAAATAATGAGTTACAGCAGTTGTGATACGTCCACGAGATGAGAAATCTGTGCCATGAGCAGTGGCATTTATAGTGCCACTGCCTCCTCCTCTTTGATTAAGGAAGTTCTTTTTTCTCCTTTAATACACTAATGCTAATGCTACAGGTTGGGGTGATGTAGGTGCACTGTCTGACTTCTGATCCCTCATGATTTGGAATACTTACTTGACTTTTTAAAATAAATATTCTGCTGCTGACAATGACAGTGACAGTGCTGCTGGGAAAAAAAAAAAATGAGCAAAAATATTATTTTCTCATTTGTACTTCCTTTTTTTACTATTTAAGTCGCTAGGTAGCAATTTGTGATAGAATATGGTATTGCATAGACTTTCTAATGTAGTCTAACTCCTTTTTGAGTTCCCTTTTGACTGGCTCTAAACAGAATATACTATAAAACTGTTCTCTTGTTTTCTTGCATCATGCATTTCTTTTTTTTTCTGCAACTGATATTTTTGTCTTTCTGTTTTCTTTCTGCCTTAATAAGGATTTTGTTTGTTAATGCGAGTCAGAAATGATAAGGTTTGTTTTAATGACTGCTCACTCACAGCAATAGGCACTCTTCTTTAGCACAATGTACAAGACAAGCCTGTTGCACCTGGTAGAGGACCCTTAAGTTTGATGGACTCATGTTCTAGATCCCAGATTTCTGATATTGATGATAATTCTTGAAAATTATTTTTTAGAAATTGGAAATATAAACAAACAATTTCACTCTGCATAATCCTTTCAGTATATATGTGACTAGACACCAGAAAGATTATATGAATCCTAGGCTTTAAAGAGATGTAAAAAAAGATGCAATTATCTGTATGATAAGTCTCATATAAGAAATGTATTTTAGAACTTGCCAGTGATGGCTTTTAATCACTTTGATATTTTGAGGAAAATGGTAGCTTTAAACAGATGATACAGAATTTATTTTTAAAAATGTATTGTGCTTATACAGTTGATGGCTTTTATTTCCATAATGTTTTTTACTACATAATTATACATCTTAATTACGTAATTACCGTCATAATTATTATGTAATTACATGTAGTTCCACTAATTACAAAATCAGGAAGTGTAATTATCTACTAAAAACTTTCCGAAATCTTATTTGTTCACTAGAGATTATTTAAAAGACCAGTGACCTACTGAGTATGGCGTACAGTGTTGCACATGGAGCCCAACTCTCCTTTTTGCTTCCTTTATGGCCAGTATGGTTTGAGAAGGTTGTAGAAGCACTTTCATATCTTTAATTAATTAATATTTTCCTTAAAATTAGTTTTAAAGCCTTGACTGTATTCCCCATACATTTGGACCTCTTCATTTGTATCGTTCTTGCTCTGAATTGAATGTTTTGTTACTGGAGTTACATAAAGTTTCACACTTTGAAGCAACACCTTTTTAACTTCATTCTTTTTGTTCTTTTTGAGCTTAACTGAGTCTGTTGTCTCGTGTTGGTTGTGAAGATGGTAGGAAAAATATTGTTTATGGCCATATGTGTGTGGAATAAAACCTAGAATCCACAAAGATCTGGGGAATGCAACTCGTTTCTCTTGGGCCTGAGATTTTTCTTGAGGGCTTTGACTTGTTTTTGTATTTATTTTGTTATATCGATATATATTTATGTCTGTGTGATGATTTACTACTTAACAATGCACGTGTTAAGTTTATGCATTTGTCCAACAAAAGGTTTTACTGAAACAAAAGGTTTTACTGCAGGTTAGTGGGGAAAAAAAGTCATATTCAGGATTTTATATGGTGGTTTTGTCCTGACACGTGGTTGAAACTGTGCAGATGGAAGCTGTTTGTTTCCTATAAATTAGATTAAATACGTCATGTATTACCTTTGATAGAGTGATCCAAGAGTCTTGTAAAGTGCTAGATTTACTGACTCTTCCTTCAGAAACATTATGGCTTGTATCAAAATGACATCAGAAATACAAAGATTTTTCTCATGTGAATCATGACAGCAAATATGCATTTATTATGTGCCAATATTAACTTAAGGAGAAACCCCAAAGGGAAAAATACTTCCAAAAGCAGTAAACAGGCACATGTGATAAGGCTGTGGTAAAGAAGTGCTGATTACTAATAAAAAGGCAGAAAATTGTAATCTCTGTAACAGAAGGGAAATGTTCAAAGTGGAGCATAAGGAAAACAGGTTAATGTAATACTGAGCTGCAATTTCAGTGGAACTCTCCATGACACAATATTGTGTGTGTGTATGTGTGTCTTGATGTAGTTTTCCTGTGCTCATTATACAATAGGCTGCAACTTTACTGTATATTTACCAAAGGTATTTTAATCTCCCAAACTTGGCCTGGGTCCGCAAGTGATGGGAGTCTGAAATCTTTTTGATGTCAAATGGAATTACCTCAGTTTGCATCTACTCAGTATAGGAACCCGAAGGAGAATTTTGTCCCCAAAACAATTTGAACAACATTGATCTATGAAAGAAACATATGGATTCATTGGTCTCCAAGAAGTGAATTAATACTGCAAGTAAAATTTATTTACTTTACATTATTTACAGAAGAATAATAACCGGACAGGAGATGCTTCTTTGGAAGTATCTTTCTGTCTCCCTAACAAGTAAAGCATCTTAAAGACATAATGAAAATATAGCTATCCTTTTCTTTTCTCGGGAGTAGAATACAGCAAATTCTTACATTGATTAAAGATGAGAAGACTGTGTAGAGAACTGCATAAGGGTAAATATTTATTCTGTAGAAAACACAAATATAGTGTTAAAAGGTGATTAAAAAGGCAGCGTAAGACAGTGAAGCATCTAAATGCAATTTAAAACTGATTAGTGACTGTTGCAGTGAATGTGCCAGGATGTGCCTCTCTGCTGCCTTGCTCCTCTGGCCTGGGAGGTTCGGGCTGGCTGGGAGAGGGTGATGGACTGGGTTTGGGAGCTGCTTGTTTTTGTCTAGCGGAAATTAGTTTGGAAGAAATTGATTTGATCCTGCCAGGATTGCAACTGTCAAATGCATATCAAAATGTTTTCCTATCTTATATTATTTAACTCAGAATATAATAATGTAATTATTTTGACATGAAAATGTTACATTCTGTAGTATTTCCACTTATCTTTAAATAGACATTTTTTCACTTTCAAGAGATGCACGCAGTAAGACAAAACAAATGAACAGAAAGTGAGTGACAGCCTAAGTCAGTTTATTTAGATGATAAAACAAATAAAATTTGACGTTAATAGGATTTTATGAACTTAGAATTAAAGTATTTAGCTATTTATGGGTTTTTTTCATCTTGCTGGTATAACAATATGTGGTTCATAAACAGACAGCCGAAGACAACATCTTGTCTAAACTGCACGTTTTTAGATGAATATTTTTGTCAGATGTTGTGTTAAATATTTCAGGAAATTGTGGATCATTTTATATAGTTCCTACATTGTATATATATATATATATTCACCCCTGAATAGTCTACTTTTGATTTTTTGCCAGAGCCAAACCCGCAGTTAAAAAAAAAAAAATGAAACAATATCTAATGGTATACAGCAAAGACAAATATAGTTAAGCTGTTTACCAAGAGAGTGCAACTGCTATATTTTTGAACAGTAATTCTTAACTATAGTAATATGGATGTGGAAAGTTCTTACTGTTTTGTATTTTGAATGCTGTATCATACAACAGTTGGTGGATTTTAAGTAGGTAATCACATGTCCAGTTACGTAACTTGATGGATAATTCATTAATTCAAAATATTATTTAAGTCAAGAGTGCAATTTCTTGGCTAGTGCTAGAAATGAAGAAGTGTGTCCTTGATTTTGCAAAACTAGCAGTATCTGTGCATAAGGTGTGTCCATTTGGTGCAGCACAGCAGCTGCAGTTCTTTGATAGGTGCAGAGGGAGAGAGAAAGAGAGAGAAATAGGATGTTATCTGAAAGTTTAGTTTCTGAAAATTTGAAGTTCAAAATTTCTTCTATTTTCTTCCTTCTCTGTACTATAAGACTTAGCTGCTGGTTCCCAGGTTAAGGCAAACTTCAAATACCCCAGCAGATATTTTCTCAGTGGTTCCAGGAGGAGGAGGCTGTTGCCTCACACAGTGTTTGCGCTGGAGGGTTGGGGACTTGGGAAGGGTCTGGAGGTCTGGGTGAATCAGGTTTGGTGAGTAGGTTTTGTTGGATCGCTGTGACAAGTAGTTGCAAGTTCCCATTTAGAACTTTAGAACTTTAGACAAAGTATGCAATTTGTTTAAGTGTTTGGTCTATTAGCTTATTAGGAGGGTGCCTTTGTTTTCTAGTGAGAACAGAAAGAAAAAGAGGAAAGCTAGAAAAGGAGAGTGCCAGTATGCTCATACTTTACACAGATCATATGAGAATATAAGGAAAGAAGAATAAGGTATAACCACAGGTTACCAGAGGGTCAGATCATGTGAACACATAATTACCACAATTAAGTTTTGCACTGGACATTCCCGTGTTCAGGTACCTTTCAGTTACTTGTTTTTGTGCCTCTGCCCAAACTGCAGAAACAATATTGGTGGTTCACGATAACACTTTAAAAATTATGTTGCACACCAACAGTATTCGAGGTTTTCTGTAACACAGCAATCACAGAACTAAAAGCAATCTCTTTTTTTTTTCTGATGGAGGCGAAGTGGTTATTTGGTTATTTTGAGCTTTGCTTAAGAAACAGGTGAAGAACTTGCAATCGTCACATTGAAATCCATGGGGCTGTGTTGGTACCGTAATAAAGGACCTGATAAAATTTTAATATTAAGGTGCCTTTTTATTAGTCTGTCTTAGGGACTTGCATGCTTTTTATTTAACAGATTTAATAAAGGCAAGGAGAAATACTTGTACTGAATTACACATGAGGAAAAAACTTTAATGCAAAAGAAGAATAAGGAAACAAAAGAGTGAACCAGATGTATAAAGTGAGCACTTATCACACAAATTTGTCAAAAAATGACAATACAGTAAATATGAAAGAAGTCCTGAAGAATAGAAATGTTGAAGGATTTGGAAAGGCAACAGTAAATGAAACTAATTTGCAGTGTGGCCTGACAGCAAAATCGGCCTCTGCAAAATGTAGCCTCTCTTTTTATAGATCATTTGAAATAGTGGGGTTAGAATGAGGACCTGCATGTCCAGTGGAAGGTCCCCAATCTTTGGATTTCACTTCTGTTGTATTTGTTATGCTGTGAGGATTTTTTTTTAGAAAGTGTTAAGTAAGGTATTTACATATGTACTTTTAAAAATTGTTGCCCAAGGGGGCAAGCACAATCCTCACATTGGCATTAGCTGTTTTTGAAGGAATTCTAGAGTTGGGCGTAATTGGAAAACTGTTTTGTATTATCTTGTTCAGGATATGGAAAGGGGGAAGGGGAAAAGACTCTAGAGAAGCATGCGGTAAAGATCTTTTTTATCGTCCTCTAAACATAAAATATGATTTGGGAGGAAGTCTTTTCTATGCAGAAATCAGCAGTTTTACAGATGGAGTACTTCCTTCTTGGTAACATTCTTCATCAGTTGCAAGCTGATGTTTTTGAAATGTCTTTAGTAGACCAGAATTTCTGTTGAATAGAACATTTTTTGAAGGCCGTTATTATGATAAACCAGGTTTTTAGCATAATTCAAATTAGTATATATACTTTGGTTTTAAAAATGGAATTCTATTGCAAAGTGTAAACCATAAATGGCACTCGGGAAAAAAAAAGAAGATCCCATTGTACATACTCAGAGAATTTTAAATTTAAAGACTTTCTAAAGTGCAGGTGTGCTTCGTGTTGTCAGGTGGGTCTAAATAAGACAGGCCAGGGAACGCCTCAAGGTCAACCAAACTCTTCATTTTAAAGTAAAACTCTGTAATGCAGTGTTTTCCAATTATAATGATAATACAAATCACCCCAGCAACAGGTTTATGTATGGTAGGTAGTCAACTTCAGCTTTTCAACTGCTATACGTTGCCTTAAAAATAAAAGGTAGGCAACAACAGTAAGTTGAGGAATGAGTGAGGCACACGTGAAGGTTTTCCTCCCTTTGGAGGAAATCCATCTGATGCTTTGCTTTCACAGACGACAAGGGCAGAGAGGAGTGTTGAGACCTCTCACCTTCCCCAGGGTAGGGTTTTCTGCCCAGCCACGGGTGACCCACCAGTGGATATGCCTCACAAGTGATGTGTGTGTGGTGATACTTGAGAGGAAATTTGTCGCTTGCCCTACATATGCAACAAGGTCCTTGCAACAAGACACGTGATAAGAACACTATGAAAATACAAAATATCTCAGAAAGTCAAAGGGTTAAAGTCTGGTTAAGTACCCAAGAGACTGCATGCTTTCCCCTCGCTCCCAGGACTGGTGACGTGCATCACAGATTTTTCTGGGGGCTGAGCTGTAAGAGGCAGTAACTTCTTGCTTAACCTGAAGGAAGGTGAGATCCCCTTTGGCTCAGGAGGTACCATTTCAGCCATAGCAAGAGAATCACAGAATTGTTGAGGGGGGAAGGCACCTCTGGAGAAGGTCTAGTCCAACCTCCTGCCCAGAACAGGGCAGGTCAGGGCCATGTCTAGTTGGGTTTTTAATGCCTCCTAGAAATGAGACTTTTCAACCAGGTCTGGTTCCCCCTGCTCTGATCCTAGATCACTCCCACAGTTAGGGTTTTGTATAGTTAGGTGGAATTTTCAGTATTTTTTTTGTGCCCCTTGCCTCTTGTGCTGTCCATGGGCGTCACTGGGAAGAGTCTGGCTCCATCTTCTTGACACCCCCCCATCAATTTCCAGTTCTCCCTGAAACCTTCTCTTCTCCAGGTTGAACAGCCCCTGCTCTCCCAGCCTGCCTTTGTATGAAGGATGCTCCAGGCCCTCGGGCATGCTGGTGACCCTTTGCTGGGCTTACTCCAGGAGCTCCATGTCCCTGTTGTACCCTACCCTGGATCCAGCACTCACCAGTTCTGCACAGCAGGGCAGGATCCCCCTCCCTCAGCCTGTTCTCCTCAGCATCAGGGCTGGTGCAGTGCTGGTAACATGCATTGATGATGCATGTTCCACTTATTGTTAGCCACTATAAGCTTATTATGTTATTACTTGAATAAATACACCTATTATATATATCCCTATATCTATATATATATGTGCGAGTAGCAGCTCTGCTGTTCATCTACTGCCTCCATAGTGAACCAAATGTTACTAGTGGGGAAAAAACGGCCCACAGCAGCATACATAACATCTCAGCATACTTTGAGGTCTGCAGTTCAATCATTTATGTGTGAATTTTTCTCCCTTTGCCTCCCCTATACAGTCAGTAGAGAGAAATAGGCCCTTTCAGGGCATAGCTCATCCAATCTCATTTACACCAGGTCGAAGTGGGTCACACCTGAAAATGCCTCTTTTTTTTTCCCCTATTGATAATACAGGAGGTCCAGGGTGACTAGTTCAGATGTGGGCAGTGATATTCCAAGACTTATACCAGAAGCATCATTCATGAATTCGCTGTGTTAGAAACCAGATGTGGAAAATTGCTATATGCGGTATTCCAGTCGCCTTAAGATTTAGCATCAAAGAAGAAACAACCACCACCATCAGTTTCCTTTATCCTTCTACAGTTATGACTTCTGTTGACTAAAGCAAAGTGAGCAGAGCGTGTTGTTCTGAAATAAACCACCTATGCAGCCCAGAACCATCTATTTCTAAAGTAAACATCACTAATTGGAAAGCCTTGGGGAAAGTCAACTAGGCATAACAGTTAACCATGAGGAGACGGAGTACTATGACTCCCACAGCTCCTTCAGGAAAATCTGCAGTGAAGTTTGCAAACCAGCCTGTTCATTCTGTCAGTGACACAGACTGTTGTTTCGTGGTTATGTGCAGAGACAGCAAAGGATCTCATTCTTCTAAGCTCCTAATATTTTTCCCAGGACCATATCTGGAGACTCCGCTTCCTCTGAGGGGCCATTTGAAAGATAATTCACAATCATCAGGGTGATTGTTGCTATCTCTTAATAGCTGTTCTTTACCCACAAAAGATTTCAGCTGCTAAAAGCCAAATCCATCGACTTCTGCTATTTTATATTCAATAAATATAGGGATTTTGATAACTGTAGAGGAACTTACCCCAAAGAGGAGTTTAATATTCTTACAGCTTGTAGTCCATAATCCTTCTTCTTTCTCCTGAGCGTCAAACATGTAAAAGAGGAAAAAAAAAATGCAAAAAAAAAATACAAAATTTGATTTAAGGGTGTTTAAAATATATTTCTGCGCAACAGACAAGTCTTTAATAATCCATTATTTTATGGATAAAATAATGGCATAGAAGACATGAGGCACACATGGATATTCAAATGTATCAAGGTAGTACACTGAGATCAAAGGCTATCTCTGCATGAGGGACTTTGCACATTCTCTTCCAGATCAACTGCAACATCAAGGACAGGAAAATCTGCAAAGCGTTTTGTTTGCTAGGTGTTCAATCTCCTGTCATCTGCTAATGCAGTCTTTGTCAGAAAGTACTTAATGTTGTGGTACCCAAGTAACCTGCTTCCCTGTTTTACTCCCATTCTTCCGATGAATACCTGTCACCTATATTCCCTGTTCAGAACTGCTGACTTCTCATGACATGGAGGTGATCGGTATACGTGTTTCCCTGGGGAGAAAGAAAAAAAATATATTGATATCCTATGAGTGTGTTATTATTTTCATGATCCCCTCAGTATTTCAGAGTAGCCAGTTTCGTATCACTATTAAAGAAAAGGAAAAAGGATTTGAATCCTCAGAGGACTGTATGGGTGAAGGAGAAGAGATGCTCCGCACCCTGCATCTGAATAGCTGCAAGTGTCTGTTTTATCAACGTCTGTAATGCCTTGTAGATTAATTAGCAGGATTTGGGAAGTATGCAGAGGGAGAAACAGGAAAGTAAAAGAGAATTTGTTTAAAAAGCTAAAAGTATTTGGTTTTAATTTTCTTTTGAAATTGGCCAATGTGTTAAAGCGGAGTAATATATTTTTTAATGTTCCAGGGCCCTAAATATTTTCAGGGGCCATAATATATTTTTTAATGTTCTGGAGCCCTGAATTAGACCTGCAGTGGTGCTTCGTGATGCTGAACCCTCGTGAGTCACTGTTTTCTCATCATCTTTCCCTAGCGATGCAAGTTGAAGTTAGCAGTTCATCGCATTTGCTTTGTAAAACAGCATGCTTTTTGAGGAGCACGCCCAGCCTGCTTTTCTGGAGAAGCTGTTAGTTTCCACTAGGGCTGACTGCTTGGTGGCTTTCTTTGGGCATTTTGTGGAGTCTGTCTAATCAGTTCTCAGATGCCTTCATCTTTGATAAAAAATAATTAAGTTAGGAATGGGTAACACAAGCTTGCCAGCAGTGGCAGGTTGTTTTTCCCCTCTAAGTAATTTCATACCTGTGAGGTTGGTGTTTTCAGCACTGCACTGAAATTACTGCAAGCCCCCTCGCAGTCAGGGTGCAGCACAAGTGACAAGGCAGAGTAGCCGTGGATGGAGCGTTTCAGTGTTTCTGTCTGTCATTCTGTGTTACGCAGCAGGCGGATGGGTATTCCTCTCCAGGACATTTCTGCCATACATTTTGTGCTGTCAGCATACAGCGTGTACAGGCCAACATCTGCAGCTGGTGGGTACTGGGGAAATGCGTGGTCCTTGTCCCTGGTACCGATGGTAGTGAACAGCAGGTGCCAGTAGCACCGGCAGCTCCTGAGACCAGCTGTTTTTTGAAGATGCCTGACTACAGAGCTCAAGTTTTCAAGGTGGGAGGAACATGACTGACTCCGGATCGATCACTAGCCTTATGGTGGCGGGGGGAGCCAAAAAAAGGAGGAACTGTGTTTTTTTTTTTTTTCCCATTAATTCTTGTTTGTGAGTGAAGCCTATGAGTACATCCAGTGAGAGTAGCTTGCTGGTAATTTCTTTCATTCTAATACAGGACTTGAGGATAAGTAACTGGACAGCTGCTGTGTCTTGCAGTAAGTTCTGCAAAATGTTGATACTGTTCTTTTAAAGAATGAGGTAAATATCCTCTGGAATAATCCCATATGAGGCAGCAGTTCCAGAAATCCATCAAAGGAGCCAGCAGTTAATTGTGTGTGTATCACTAAGAACTATAGATTTTTGTCCCTCACAGTCAAATACACGTGTAGATTAAGGTGGGCATGGGTTTATTAAGTATTTTTATTTTTGGAGTACACTTTTGGTCTAGAAAGGAAGTATACTGCTCTGTCCTCTTACCTTTTTTTTTTCTTGGTGCTTTGGGGATCTGTTTTGCCTCACGACGCACAACATGTTTTGTGGGAAGTAGGTGAGGGTGACTAATGTTGGAAATGACAGAGGTAGATCTCAGGCATTTGAGTGAGTGTCACAAAAATACAAACTTCAGAAACATAATGTTGCTATGTAGCTAACCGTTTGCACCATAACTTGGGATCTAGATTGCCTCTATCAAATGCTTTAGCAAAAAGAGGTGATAAACTTCTGCTAAGTTTCTATTAAATGGAAGTTTATTTATTAGTTTATGAAGTCTTTTTGGATGAAGTATCTCATGTGGTGGTTGTCCTTTGACCAAGGGCGTGGGCTGTGTGGTTTTGTCATAAGCAAAATAAAGCAACAGTGTTTAATTCTGGCCACACACTTCATCCACAATTAGATCACAAACAGCATTTTTGTTTTTTTTTTATAGTTGATCTTCAGTGCGGCAGCAGATGCTTTAGTCTGTTGTCATCTTCTCCATTTTAGCGACTGTTGTTGACAGAGCAATTTGCTTTCAGGTGTCTTGTTTTACTTTTGTGTGTGCTGTCCTTACGCCTGATGTTGTGGGAAAGTCATTTCCTCAAGTCGGCAGCAGTGAAGAGTTGAGTAGATGAACGGCAGCCGAATGCCACGTCTTGCAGCAGGGCTGATGTGCTGATACACTCGGTCGTCATTCTCCAGAAGAGGCTTGTCTGCTCGTCAGCCCCTGCTAAAATCTAAGATGTGTTTTCAATAAGTCTACTGGATTTGAAATGCTTTCAGAAATGTCTTCTCGTGCAGATACTAATTAGTGACAGACTGAATGAATGCAGTCTGTTGAGGGGCTTTCCATTTCTAAGTTAGTTTCAGTCCCATTAATCAGAAGCGGTTTCAGTAGCTTGGGAAGAATTTTTTTCTCCTAGAGAAAAATCTACAACACGCAGAATTAAAATCCGTAAAGTAAAGGTAGAGCAAGCCTGACAAATAATCATAGATAAGACAGCATTTATTTTATTTGTTTATTTATTTTGAGTGGGGCACAATGACGTATGTGTATTTTTCATTATGTGAGTTACATGGGAGCATATTCTGCTTTTGAAAGTATATTTTCTTTTCATAAGGCAGGCCTTTATCCAAACTTAGTAGCAGTTATATGTGGACTCATTTCATTGCAGTCAAATATGCATATTTAGTATGTGCAGGAGCTCATAAAAATCCATTTAAATATGAAATACAATTGAAACACCTAATAAAGAGCAGCCAAGCCTACAAAGTCTAGTTACAAATGGGTTATACACTTAGTGCATGGCCTAGCAGCCCCTTTTTATTAGAGATCTGAACTTTCTATTTGAATTTTCTGGCTTTAGGGGTTTTAAGAAAGAACTTGTTGTTTAAGATGCATTTACTATGAGAATTCCTTTCCACCATCATTTTTTAATACTGCAGGGAAACTGTTTTTGCATATTTTAAGAGTTTCTGGTTGGGTAAAAACCTATTAATTGTTTTTGAAAGTGGGCCATGTTACCAGCTGTTGATAGGTCTGCTTAAATCTCTTTTCAGTGTTTTTGTGAACAACCAATCAAATTAGATTCGTCACTCCTGGCTTGTGGTGATTTTAAATTGAAATGGAATATATTAAAGCAGCCGACCAAGCTGATTATATTGCAAGCTTCATTTAATTTCATACATTCATACATTATAGCGGAAAGCGGGGTTTTTTAAACGCATGATTGTGACTCTACCTTTAGCGATTCCAAAGGTCATCTGTAATCGGTGCATCATTTATTAGTGTTAGATACCTGATTTCTGAAAGCGCCTTCCACAGTACTTCCTTATACATCAAAAGGGGAGAGCAAAAAAGTCGAATTGCTGTAATTTTATTCATACGCTCTTCTTGATACCATCCGAGCCCTTCCTGGTCAGTGGGCTGCTGCATGAAATGCGCAGTGCATAGCTGTACAGCAGTAACCCCCAGATCACAGAACCACTTGGGTTGAGACCCCGAGGCACCGGCTACAGATTTGATGCCGTAGCTACGACAGGGTGTTGATACGCAGGCGTTGACACGGTGCCGTGCTTCCTTCTTTCCTGGTACCTAAGTGCAGCGTCTTCCAGGTATGCTCACAATAATAGCATAGGATTCTTAAAGCTTGTTCTCATGTTTTATTAACTCCTTTTTATAACCTTTTTGGTAGCTTGTAACTGAGAGTTAATGGAAATGCTGAGTTAATGGAAATGCTGAGAGACTGAATTTTTACATAGATTCCCCATATCTCTCTCTTTTCCATTATCTTGGAAAATAAATATCTCTGCCAGTCTCCTGTACTTGCTCAAATGCAAATGTCCTGAAAGGTACAGTTCTGAATTCTTAGTGTCTGTGAGGTGGTATCAGCTTAGTTTCACATTTAAACCCAAACTTTTCAGGTGTGCAGATGGCTTATTACAAATGAATGATAATCATACAGTGGCTTTCAACCAGAATTCTTCAATTACATATGGAAAACACTACATTTTTAATATAATTTATACACAGGGGAGGGAAAAAAAACCCTACTTATTCCAGCATTTTGAGGGTACTTTGAGGTGTTGTTCTGTGCAAGACTATTTTCTTTCCCAGAAACCATGTGGGGATATAGTAGATGCATGTTGCTAACAGGCAGCAAGGGAAGGTGTCAGTCGCCTGGTCCTTACCTGGGTGACACCAGCACAGAGTCAGACTGGTGGCTCTGCCTTAGCTGGGCTCCTCGTCACTGTATCTGTGAGTACAGCCTTACCCACAGGACGTGGGGCAATTCTTTCCTTAAAAGCCTGTCAGGGATAACTTGCTCAAAGAAAGTTTCAAGCTAACCCTCGTCATGTTAAAGCTGACTCTAGCTGACATCTTCCCCTTTAGTTTGAGTACGTAATTACTGTTTTCATAACTTTGGAGAATAACCACCGGAGTGGCTTCCATGACTAGAGGTAATGGTTAATCTCTCACCAAGGTTTAGTTACAGTTCTGGGTTCCTCTTTAAGAGACCCTTGACCAGGAAACAAAACCAAAGAGAGGTTACCACAGAATGCTCCTGTATGAGAACTGTGTGCATCATACAGGTCGTTAAAGTAACTAAAGCCTAATGTGTTACAAATACAGTAGCAGATTTCACGAGCTGTGAGATGTCTCTATTGTTTTAAAGAGTTCTAGTGACTCTGGTAGGTTTTTGTGGTTAACTTATCAGTTCTTTCCATACACTTTACAATTTAGGTTTTGGGTGTTGTCACCAGACCGCAATTCTAATTGCACACAAAATCCATAGCTATACTGAACAAATCTGTTTGCACAATAAATTGCATTGGTGACACAGATCAGAAACTTAGATGGCTTCTTCAGAACCTTGTTTTGTTTTTTTAAAAAAGTCTCATTTGTTATAAAGGGCTCTGGTCAAAAATAGTAAAGCTGACAAATCTGATTGGGCTTTCCTTTATATGGATATCTGTGTGGAAGCTAAGGTATTTAGAAAAGTTCACAAATGGTCTTAGTGATCAAGTATAAGTTTTCTTTGCACATGGCAAACAAAAGATAGCAGCTTTCTTGTTGTGCTGCAGTTTTTTTCAGAGATCTGCTTCGAAGAAAATATTTGGCTTCTATTCCAGAAATTCTTGTAAGCATCTACTAATAGTGCAAGAGTAGCTCATTGTTTGTGTTCTTGTTTAGATAACACATTGCTGCAAATAAATACACATTTTTTTTTGTACCACATTCCATAGACTTCTAAGGAAAAAAGATCCAGGGAGAAAAAAAAAAAAGTGGACAGATTTTTCTGAGCAGGCATTATCCAAATAAAGAAAGGTTCCTGAGTAACATTTTGCTAATTTAGCACTTATGTCCCAACCTAAGGTGTGGTTCTGGATGATAACCAGTTGCAGATCCAGAATTAACAGTGCAAGGGCCTTTAACCAAATCTAGGTCTGTAGCTTAATTCTCATTATTTATTTATTTTTTTTTAAAATAATCTAGATCTTTTTCAGATGGATAGAAAATATGCTGAGGGAGTTGTTCCCAGCAGAATTCTGCCCTGTTTTACCGGTGTGTTTCCTACCTTGAACCGCAGTCGACGGTCAAGGAGCCCCTTGAATGAATGGGTGTCACCAGTGTCTTCTCAGGCACCTCTCTGTCCAGGTCCTTTTGGAGCAACTTCTATTCATGGCTGGGACTCAAAATTCCTTCCCAGCTACCTGAATAGAGGGCTTTCAATAGACAAAACATGAGCTGGACACAGCGTATGGGAACTACCTTTAGAGCTCCTAGAGGCTTACTGCAGTGTTAGAAAGCAGTCATCAATATCAACTGAATGTTGCAATATTTAATAAAATCTAATCAGTTCTATTACTGAGGTCTCAGAATTATTGCTGAGGTTGTTCCCTAGATCGAAAATGTTCATGTTCTTTCCTCCATTCAGTGATTCTATATTTTATTTTTTCCAGTTTAATATCTCTTCTGTTTTGATGAGCTTCAGCAATAGTAGTTTTCTGCTAGGATGAAGTTCTAATTGTTATCTTCACATAAAGTTTGTAATTAGACACAAAAACATTGTTTTCTTCAGTGTCACAAATCCAAAGCATTTACAAGAAAACATTTGGGTCTGTTGTCTGCAGAGCAATAGATTTATCTGACAGATTAGGCTAGAAAGTTCATTTTCCTGCTCAGTTCCTCCCATCTAAATTGTGGAGTGCTTAGTCATCTGAACTTGCGATTGTGTGTTATGTATTATTATAGCTGTGAATAGTACCTGGTATCATCAAAAGACCTTCACAAAATCACAGCTACTGTCTCATAAAAGAAGACACCTTTGTATTAGTAGAGATTATTTCAGTAGGCACAACATGCTTACATCTACACTCGTCAGAACAGGGCTGATTTTGAAGGGAAGTGTTGCTTGCTGTGATCTCTAACAAATTACTATTCCAATAAACTTTTACATCCATCCTTAGTAGCCCTAAGATTTCTCCTTCCCTCTGCTATACCATTGTTTGTTATATATGTGCTATAATACATCTTGCCTTCTTCATTGTCTATAAAATAGCTTCGTATTGAAGGTGTATACGCACTAAAAAGAGAGTGTATTGAAAGCTCTTGGTATGAAGATCATTTCTTTCATTTTTTTCTCTCAGCTTGAGTTTTCCTCTCGCTCTTCTTCACTGTGCAGGTTTGTCCAGGTCCCGTGTGACTTCCTCCTCTTAAATGCTGCTTGGCTACATTAGAGACTGGTAGGCGTTTAGTAGACATGAGTACAGTTAAGTGCGAGGCAGGCTTTTTTAGCTACTGAATACGTTCAGTTATGCATTGTTAAGACCACCTGTAATAGGCGAAAACTCCTATGTAAAGACAAATTTTAAAAATGCTGAATACTTCAATATCTTTTTATCTTGATACAGATTCTAGAGCGTTTCTTCAAGCGTTCTTGATGTCTGCCAAGAAATAGTTGGAAATTACTTACGGAAAGAGAATCCCCTCACAGTTACTCTATTTGGCGAAACTATGGCGAAACTGCTGCGCTTTCTGGCTGCTGGATGCCTGTCACACAGCTGTGTCGCTGTATGACTGTGTGGTTCTTGCACCCAGCATCTGCTTTTTTCCCCGCTGAGGCAACATCTACAGATAGGTGGACCTGCAGTCAGATCAGTTATGATGCTTCTTATGTTCTTGCTGCATGTATCCTGAAAGGGCTCCCACACCACGAAAGGATGCGTAGGAAAGGAAGAAGGGAGAAGTCTCCCCAGAAAGCTTTAAAACATTTCGCAATGACATTTGGAAGCTCCTTAGAGGGCGTCTCTGGGGTAGAGGGGTTTCTGTCCTGTGCGAAGCTCTGGGGTTTCTCCCTACTGGGGACGGCAGATGCCGCTTTCCTGCGCAGCGCCCTGAGCTGGGCTGACTGGGCCGTCCCGTGTCCTGCCCTGGCCAAAGCTGCAGCATCTCTCTGTGCCCCTCCACCAAGGAGCTTCCTGCAGGCTCTGCCTTTGGGGACGGGCCTCACGAAAGGGCGGGAAGCAGTAGCTCGTAGAGCATTTTAACCTCTCCTTTTACGTCCTGCAGAGCATGTGGCTGCCGGATTCATTAGCACACTGTGGGCAGTCGTGGTGCTTTCTAATCTTAATTTTTATTTAATCAGTGGCACTGGGTATTTGACTAGGTCTGTGTTACTGTTTAAAATGTATATGAAGGTAATCTGTCTAGTGCAGAGAATTGAGCTAGGTAGTTAAGGAGAAAGCAACAATAAAATCCTGTCCGTTCTGTCCTCGCTCAGAGTGTTGATCTTTGCACCTTACCTTCACTGCAGGGTTTTGGCTGCAGTAATCTTCCCTTGCTTTTGTTTTGTATTTTCGTTGAATGTCAAAGCAATAACTAATCCTCTGGAACCTAATTCTTGTAGATGTTGTAGAATTCTTGTAGATGGCAAGTGAAAGCAGGTTAGATCAGTAGACCCCTCTGGAAGTTTTGCTTTAAGAATTCAAATTAAAATTCTAAGAAATTAGCGTATCCCAATTGATTTTACCTTGGATTTCCACACTGAATTTGAATTGTGTGTGTGGCTCTTTTATGATCTGTTAGATACTTGTCTTCCCTGTTGCTAACAGGGAGGAGGAGTGGACTTTTAGCTTGTCCTTGAAGAAGTTAATTTTGATGAGGCTGAACACTGCCCACATTAAATTATGAGTGGGCTTTAAGGTGCCTTGTTGAGAGAGACTTAAGGCAAATCTGACTTGAGCATTTTCGGCAACTGTTGCAGTGGAACAGGAAGGTTTTATGCCATATACATATATGGGTGCCAGCAGAGACATTTCTGAAACAAATGGCAAGTGAGAAAATGATCCCAGCTCTTCCTTCACAAGGCTGGGTTCTCATCATTAGTTATTTGTATTATGCTGCTATCTAGAGGTCTGATGCACCATCAAAAAGCATTTTTGAAGACCTCTTTTGCCTATAGAATTTACAGTGCAAGAAGAACAAGCAACAGGTCAGAGAAGAACATTTCCCCAAACCTGTCCTACAGCAGAAAATGAAGCTTGAATAACTTAAGCAACTGGCCGAGTATAATGTTGAGATTGGTGGCAAAGCTGAGACTTGTTGCACGAAGATCTTTTGAATGAAGATTCAGAACTCATCTGAAAACAAAGCCAACCAAACAAAAGCAACTTGGAGCTTCTGTCCTTTTTCTTTATGCTACTCTGATGGTGATGCAGATAGAACAGATAACTGATAACATATTCCAGGTAAAGATATCTCAATTTCATAAGCACTTGTAATAAAGGAATTTATGTTAAACTTTATTAAGTGCCAAGCACTATGAATGCTTTTAGTCATGCCTGGCTAGCAAATGGCTTTGTTGCATTTTCAAACTTACTCTGTGGGTTTTTTTTTTTTAGCTCCTTGACTTGTCCCATTTGTCTCTAGTTGGTTATGGGTTTTGATTTTGTAGGAGAGTTCTGTTTATTAACTTTTCTAGTTACAAGCTTTTTCCCACTTACACTTAATTTTTTCAGCTACTGCCATCTCTAAACTGCCTATTAAAAGTCAGATGTTTCCCAGTACTTTCATCTTAGTGGGATCTAATATGTTTAAGTAATCTCTGTTACAATTCAATATTACTGTACAATTCAGAAATTGTACAGCATTGAGTCTTATTTTGGATAGGTGCACATAATGCCAAACCATGGCCTTCGATTAGTCTATGGAGAAGTAGTTAACTAAAGAAAAGCAGTTTCAGACTTCGGAGATATTTCATCTGTTATCATCTCATTTTTGCAATTTAATCAGTGTCTGGCCAAAATGAAAGATAGATTGTTGAGAGCAAAACAGCCATTGAGATTTTGAAAGCTTGTACGTTTGTTCTTCTTACGTAAAATAATTACTTTAGAAACAGGAGAAAAAGGGGTGCAAGGCCAGCTTCATGCCATGGGAAATGAATGTCTCTGACTGTCATAATAATCATTTTTACTTTCCCCATTTCCCTTGAGCAAATATACTCAGGGTACTCTTCAGTGATCGTATGTATAAAGGATATCCTCCAAAAAGAGATTGGCAGCTTTAATTTGTTTGATGTGTGCAATCACAGTCCATGTTAAATTCAAAATGCTTGTCCAATCAAGGATTCAATATAGAAAAGAGGCAGTAACAAGCATGCAGTACGCTGTAATAAAGAAATCTGTTGATTGAAAACAGTTTGTATATTTTGGAAATGATAGGGAATGTAATTGGTAAGAAAGAAAAGGATAGGGCTTCATAAATAATAGGAAATAGAGCACATTTTTTTCACTGATAATGCTAACTCAATTTAACAATGTTCTGGTTCTGAATATCCCTATTCAGTAAAATAGGCCTGGTAGATCCTCCAGTACTTTAAATTTCTTGATTAATGGAAAGAGCCCTTTATGCTGATGGCGCCAACTTTATATGTTGAGTCTCGACTGTAACGATCCGCTCTGTTGTCTCTCGCTGTGCCTCCTCCAGTGCTTAGGCCGTATGTCTGAAGGAGGAGAGGACGTGGCAAGGCGTTAACGTGGCAAGTTAACCACAGGCAGGACTTCAAAATCGACGCGGTTATCTGGGTGCTTTTATGAATTACCCAACGGCTGTTTTGTAGGATGAAAAAGAGCGTTATGTGTCATCCTTAGCTGCAGGATGTCCGACGAACTTGGATGATCCTAAATATCTCCATTGGTGAAGCCCTGGACATGCTCGATATTTCCCTCTACCTATACCATACGCACCTTCCATATCATCTTTCCTTTGCTGCCGTTCCCTAACAAGAGCACTTACCTACTTACGGAACAGTGTTTTAGCATATGGATCATATCTTTGCAGCCTTGCAGCACCGCCAGGCTCGAAAATAGGGAGTTTCTGTAAACTTCTTTTTCCCATGTTCTTAAATTTCCAAGAAGGAAAGGTCTGTTTCTGGTTGTTGTCATTTGTGTGGGCGCTTCTGTGAGTGCATGCATGTGTGGGTGTACTGGGTAGGGTATTAATACAATAAAAAGAAGGAAAGAAAGAAAGAAAAGAAGACTGTTAAATGGACATGTAGTTGCAGCTGTTTATGCAGTAGTTGTTATGGTACTTTAAAACTCTTATGATCTAGGAGGAGGAAGTACTTGAGAGTCAAAAGCTAGGAAATAATACAGCTAACAATGTGGTTTTATGTGGGAAAGATTCACTTATTTTTTGAGTTTCTCATTCATTTTATTTTGTTTTCTGTACAGATATTATATTACACATAGTGTTACACAAGGTTATCCAGTGTTTGGAGATAAAATTGTACCTAAGTGGTCATGGTGGTTGTGTGAAATATGATGTGTCAGGCAGAATTTTTGCTCAAGTGTTCTCATCGGATGATCATAAATATTATGACATTTTGAAGAAGTGCTCTTAACACTACAAAAAAAAATCTTTATATGCAAAAATGTGAAGATCTCCCTGTCAGTTTTGAGCAGTTGGGCTATATCGAACTGTGAACTAATGGCTGAGGAAGGGGTTTAAGGAACTGTTCACTTGCCGACAGTGATTTCCAGGAGACAGGAGATACTTGGGGAGCAGTAGCAGCTACTGCTAAAATCCAGCAGTGTCTGATGCCTGGTGCTCGAAGTAAGCTCACAGAAATCTGTTCCTCATCAAAGATGTACACAGAAGTTATGATGTCCATAACAAATCTACAGTGAAATAACATCAGTAGTGAGGTGTCAAAGCTCAAGAAGAAAACTTGGTTTTGTTCCGAAAACAAAAAGTTGAAATATAAAAGTGATAATGAATGGGATTTACAGTGAATGAGGACCAAAACATAAGGTAGTTTTGGCTGGTGGTATTTTACCAGTCACCTGTGTAGCTGGAGGGTTGTTCCTGGTTAAGAAGGAACTGCGTGAGGCTTTCCCCTGAAAAGGTACCTGGAAGACTATAGTGAAACCCCATCGAGACTGGAATGCGCTGTGAAATGTTTTCTTATGACCTGAATGTGTGATTTACAACCTACACTACTACATTACAGCCTGCGTTAATACATTCAGACTTCACCTTTGAATGCTGTAGCCCACTGTCATTTGCACTGTAAACCTCAATTTGAGACAGTATGTTAAAATATATAAAAGGGACTTGTTGGTTTGCCTAGTAAATAGCCGTTTCCTTTATCTCCAGTCCTTGTATACCACTCTTTTAAGAGAGAAATTCTTCCTCTGTTTATGTTGGTGGTGTTAACAGTTTCCACTCTTAAATGATGGACAACAAGTTAACAGCATAAAATGGGTGTTGACAGTTCTTGAAAATGAAATAATGTTTGATATAACCTCAAGTTTCTCTCTGAACTTTGACCAAACAATAGAAAACCTTAAAAAGGAGGAGCACAGTGCTGTCAGGCACAGAATTACACAGGAAAAAAAATTAATCTAAATAGTGAGGGAGAAGTCTGGGTTCTCTTGCATGTTATTTAGCAGCAATGGTAAGAAGAGGGATGTTTCTTTCTTTGTGTAATGTGCAGTAGTTACAATAAACACAAGATTTCCAAATCTCAGAGGACTCTCTTGACAGTTGCTTGATAACAGCTTTTTTCACTCCATAGTTTTGACAGTTTGTATGTGTTGCCATATCTAGTGTAAACTAAAACATCACTGTCATTCTGTTTTTCTTTCATATGTGGCTTCCTTTTCTTCATTTTCTTCCCCCCTGTCTTTAAGATAATAAAAAGCCTGGGGCTTTTAATTCATAGCTCGAGACCGAGGCAAGTGGTGTGCGGGGAGCCGCGTGCGTTTCCATTTTCCCGACCCTCTTGCGGACAGCACCGCTCCAGGCGCCGTTTCCCACGTTGCCTCCCACGCGGGGTGGGAGCTGCCCCGTCACAGGGCTCGCGCTGCCCTCGCGCACAGCCGTGCAGGGCTCCTGCCCAGCGCACCCTGCCAGCGTGGCACGACCCAACGCGCCCCCGATTCCTTCTCGCCCCTCTCCGAGTTGTGTCGATGGTCGTGGGGTTGTACGCAGCTCCTGCGGGCCCCCTGGTTCCTGCAGTGGGAACCCCTCGGGGTTGCATTCCCCACAGCGGCGTGGAGGTCTCCAGGTACAGGATGGCTCTGTTTAACCTTTGGGGCTTTTAATAGATCTCTCTGAGGTTGTTTTGTCATCGGACCAAGTGCGCATTAGCCCAGCAGAGTGCCCAGTGTCGTCATCTGGCATGTTACAGACAAATTCCAATTACTTTTCTGCTTCGAGCTATTGTTAAACACCATGAGCTAGCTGACAGTAAAATTATAAATACAGGTGTTGTCACACTACACTATAATCAGAATTTTAATTTGAATTTTCATTTGTAAAGCCTTTTTTTAACATGAAAATGGGAATAGAATTAGTTTTATTGACAGTAAAAAGACATTTTGAAAGCTTCCTAAATCATTACCTGTATTTAGTAGAGGAAAAAAATTGTATATGCCCGTATAAAAAGAAGAGTTTTATTATCACATATTTACTCATTATATTTGGTGGTAAATAAAACGAGGAAGACGTGTTTGACAAATGATTGACGTAATTCAGTACGTTTTCACTTCATCGAAACAATAGACAGACATAAATATATATTTGCCTTTGTTTTGTTCTGCTATTACTATGCAAGCCTGGGATAAAATCTTCAAGCAAATTAAGTAGAGCCTGTTGAGTCTGTATGCAGTGCTAAACTTTTTATTTTGCAATTTTCTCTTCTTACATAGATTCATGGTTCTTTGCTTTTTTCCCCCTTTTTTCTCCTCTTTTTCCTCTCCTCTTTTTTTCGCTCGGTGGTTGGAGTGGTTCCCCCTTCTCAAGACCCCTTTTTTTTTTCCTCGAGGCATTTAGTGTCGTGTCTGCCAGATTTCAGTGATGAGCAGCGAATTGCTTTTAAAGTGGGCATTATGCCAGTTCAGCAGCACAATGGAAAACCAATCTTCCACCATTCTACTTTTGATGCTGTTATTGTAGCATTTTAGATAACTGCTGCCACAAAAAAAGATGTGCTCAATTGCTACCAGTTAGTCAAGTTAAATCCAGAGTAGCATTAAAATTACTCTGAAAACTGTTTGTCAGAGGTCATGTGCTGTCTGTGGCTGCAGCGCATAGGATAGGTGTTCTGTTCTGTGTGGGGTTTTTTTCTTTTTACGTTATTATTACTGTGACTGACCAGCTCTCTAAATAGCCCTTCACTACTTGTTTACTTATTGTCTTCACCTCACTGCTGAAAATATGTGTCAAACAGAAATGTTGAAAAGTTTCTGTAAAGTGCTGGAAATAGCAGGGGAGTGAGTTGTTCAGGGTGCTGTAGTTTGTACAGTGTGAAAGCAAAAAAAATAAATAAATAAATAGGAAGAAGAAGGGGAGAGCAAGAACATAATTCTCTGGTTTCTGTAGCAAGATTACTGTTTTCATCTTTTTATCTTCACTTTTCAACCACTGAGTTCACTTTTCTATTTTTTTTTAATAGCGCAAATGGAATTTATCCGCTTTCTCACTCTCTTCCCCTTCCACTCCTCCTCCTCTTCCTCGCTCCGCTGCCGGCTTTGCTTGTGAACGAGAGGGTCGCTACTGCTGCTGCAGGACAGATGGCAGTTGTGGAGGGGGGATTATAACACTAGGTGACTTCTAAATCAGTTGTTTTCCAATAAAGTACAAAGCAGGAAGATTATTTACGGGTGGTGGGAATTAAAAGAGCAAGGATGTTTTACTCGCTCGTTGCCAAGACTTTATTTTATGGATAATATAATGCAGTGCATTAGCAGCCTGAATAATTGTTTTGCTTGCTCGTATCACTGTAAAATGCACGTTGCGCTGTGTGATGTGCTCGTTCTCATTGCTTTGAGCAGGGAAACAGCCTCGCAGCTGGGGCCGTACGCTGCACCAGTTCAGCGTTTCGGACGGCAGACTAGACGTGGACTGCTCCTGCAGGACTGTGAAGGAGTTAAGGTGCCCACTGCAGCCTCGCATTTAGGTGTCTAAATAACATAGCAGGCTTTCAAGAGAGATTAATGTTTGTAACCTTCTAAGTCACGGAGCACTGCAGTGCTCCATAGCAGGTAGGGAATGTATTTATCCCTCTAGATAGGCACGGAATCGGTAACATATCTTTGGGAATCTCACTATGACCCGCAAGTCTGCTCTTTCTCTGTAGGTTGGGAAGGATGTCTGCGCCCCAGGAACACATGGAGCTGGTGCTCACTAATATCTGTAAAACTCTTTAAAAATCTCCAATAGGTGGCAGCATGGAAGTGCAAAGTTGTCACAATTAGGATTTTTTAGCATTCCCCTTAAAAATGGGCACTTTCTTACAGGCTTGATTAAATTCTAGGTGCTGATGTTTTGCTGCCTTCAACACAGAAATCTGGTGAACTCTTGGATTTTTATATGCCAGGAACTTCACTGATAGCACAGATGGGTCGTGCTTAGTTGTTACTGTTCTCTACTAGAGATGTACAGGGCTTGTGCGCTTGCAAAAAGATTCTACTAAAAACTACTCAGTGTCAGACTAGTCAGAACTGTTTTGGATAAACTTTATTTTGTAAGAACTGTCTGTCTTTTCTAGTTAAATGCCTTTTAAAATATAATATCTTTAAATGATTGTTATGCTGACAAAATGACTAGAAAAAGGGTCATAAAGGTGCTTATCAATAGAGTTAAAGGGAAAAAAATTAAAACCCAGTAGCATCATCTTCAGTGAGATAAAGCTAGATCCTCCTGGCAGTGTAATGGAAAAGTTAAAATGCAAAGGGCCTTAGCAAGGCACATGTGTGTGTGTGTCCCCAGAAATACTCTAATGCATGAAATCAGCTACTGGTGAATCAAATAGCACCGAGGGGAAAAAAAGAGAGCACCGGGTCAGGTGTTAAGAGAAAATGAGAGAGTAACTCCATGAGAAACACTTTATATATTAGTTACACCTTTATACATTCGTTAGTTATACCTAAATATAAGTTTAGGAGATCCACTGTTTTTCCTGAGTTGTTGTTGTTGTTTTGGTTTGGTTTGTTTTTCCCTTCTTAAACTAGAATTTCAGCTTTGCAGGATTTATTGCATACATTACCTTAATCTGTGGCCACATATCAACACATCTGTCTGCTTCCCTGGCAAGTACGTGGCCTCTGTACGGAAATGCCTTCCCAGAAAGACCGGTAGAAAATGGGCTGCTGGAGTTAGTCTTAGGCAGAATATAACTGAGGCAGAAAACTGGCCAGATAAATTAAGATCGGCAGAAAATAGAAACCTGTTAGTCACTATGACTCAAAAGTTTAAATATTTCAGGAGAATAATTGGTTGGTTGGTTTTAATACAGTATTTCTCTACTAAGCGTTTGTCCTGAGGAGAAATAAAGATGAGTCTGTTGGGACTTTTTCTTATTTACAGACATGGCACAGACTCTTTTTCTCTCTCTTTGATCTACATTTTTGGCCATATTTTGGGGATGTGATGTGGAAAAGGGTCATATGTGCCTGGTTAGATGTTGAAGAACTCCCCACTAAGGAGCCACCTTTGGGGAAGAAAAACATAGGAAACCTGCTCAGAGCAACAGTCTGAGAGCTGATTACTTCTGCAGCTGTGAAGGAAGGAGGTAACTGGCCCTGGAATGGAATGGACCCCAGTTCTTGTGGATGTCAATCTCACTATTCAGTTGCCCAGAAAACAGCTATATAAATTACATATATGTGAAAAAAAAAAAAAAAAAAAGATAATATCAAAACAAAGTGGGTTTTTAGGGTACAAAATGAGTAACATTTTTTTTTAATGAGAAAGGTAAATCAGGGTAACTCTCTGGGCTTTTTAGGAGAAAATGCAAGTTGAACTGCGTTAAATGGGAACTTATTAGGTTGGAGGTTCACCCACATTTTTGTCTTCAGTTTGAGTGATGTACCAAATGAGAAGACATTGGCTTTGGATTGAAGCCAACAATTTATAAATATAGAATTTATCTACTAGTGTAGTCACCTTTGAATTTTTAGTCTTAAGTGGGAAATTACTTGTCTGGTCAGTCCTTCTCAGTTCCCAGGGTCAAACTCCTCAAACAACAAAAAAAAAGTCTGAGATCCTGACAAAAAAACTCCTTTTCTGTGAAGATGCCTACATACAGTCTGAAAGTACAAGAATTGGGGTTTTGCCTACTTCAGTTTTGTTATTTTATTCTTATTTTTTGGGGAGGGGTTGTTTTTTGTTTTGTTTTTTTGACTTAAGCTCTTTTGTGTCAAAAAAAAAAAAAGGTTGAAAAACTCTATTAAAATAGATTCAACTATAATTCTGGAAGTTAGACAACTTAGAAGTTAAATTTAAGACTGGAGTTAATTTTTTTTTCATGTTTAATATATTCCATGTATATTCCTTTATGT
>VWPW01030919.1:157386-164105 GCA_013389825.1 Crypturellus undulatus
CGGACCCTCAGGAGCGCCAGGGAACTTGCAACTGTTCTGGCCTGGCTTTGAACTGCGAGTTATGGCACTGGCTGCAACCCACAGACACAAGCAGCGCGGTTTTCCTTGCATGCAGCTGTGGCAGAAGCTCCAGCTTAGTGGCTCGTGTGTTTGGAAAAGGCAGAAACTAGTTGGTGCTGAATCTGTGGCAAGGAGGGCTCAGCACTCTCATGGACTACAGTTTCCATGGGTTGTTTAATTAAACCCTACGTTTAAATAATTTCAACATCATTAAATGTACTTGTGCCGGAGGGAGGTCAGTCTGTTAATGGACAGATTCTGGTAATCGGGGTTTTTGTTGTATTTGGGGTGTAGTTCAGGGAATTTTTCATCCCACTAATAAACAAATTCCGTTCCTGTCTCAGTAACAGAATTTCATACGTGGACTTGCTGCCCAAGATTTTAAACGTAAATCCTTAGAACTGAACGACAGCACCATTTTTGCCTGCCTTGCTAGGATGCATGAAAAGTGCTCTCCAAAGGGCTTCTAAGCAGCACGTTCAGTTGCTTGAACTGTCATCTTTAGTTTTTAAAGATTTTATAGTGCCACATTGAGAGATGGGAGTTCAGTGGACCTTTGTCAATAACATGGAAAATCTAAGCAGGTAATAGTAGTTCCTCATAAAACATTAAGGTTTCTACTGAACCCAGCATTTAGTCTTCTGAGTTCATCTTCAGACATCTGGGGCTCTGCACAAATGTTCATAAATCCTTGGGGAGGAGGAAACCAGAAACCCCAAATTATAATCACTATTTCTGTTACTGTGTCACCCCCAGTTCCTCATATCCTCTCCCCATCTCCTCAAACCTTTGCTTGGCGGCTGAAATCAAAGATCGATCTGGTGGGATGTCTTTATCTCGAGGCCACGTCCCTTGCAGAGGGGCTCAGGAGCGCAGGATCCCTCCCCTCCAAAACGCCACAGTGGTGCCGGGCGACGGGGAGGATTGAGGCTGCGTGCTGGGTCCATGTGGTGACATTGGAGCGCTGTGTCAGTGCTGGTAGGGGCTGAGGTTCCTGTGCTGGGCCCTCCTCGCTGCATCTGGAGCTGACCCAGGCCCTGGGCACGGAGGCTCACTGCGGGCACGGCCGTCCTGTATGCCCCGCAATCCGGAGCATCTCATGCAGCAGATCTCAAGGAGTAGCTGCTGGCACCGGCTTTTGGGTAGGGGCTGGTGTTTCTAGAACACGAGGTTGGCTCGGAAAGAGGAGCACTGTTGGATGAGAGCTGCTTCAGGTCAGTTTGGCAGACATACCAGTAAGTGTGTCTTGTGCTCTAGGCATTTCTTCACAGACACGTTGATCGAGCATGCAGGATCAGCTGTCCTCATGCGTCTGTTAGGGGAGTCTGATGCCTCCCAGTTGGGGTGACCTGGGTGTCTTCTCTCCGGTTTGGGGCAGGGTAGCGTGGAGGTCCCCCCGCATGGCCGCTTGGGGCTGCCCTCCTTTTCCTTCGACATCCCTGAGCTTCACCGTGCCCGTCCTGCAGCCGAGGCAGCGTCACGTCAGTGGGGAGGCTGGCCCGAGCGGCCACAGCACCGCTGATAGCAGCAGGGATCAGAGAGTCAAATCACACTTTCCTTGAAATACAAATCTGAAATTTGCTGTAGGCAGAATTTCTCCCTATTTCAAAGCCCCTGGAGATGTGCCTACTTGATACTAAATAAAAGAATCTGCTTTAATAAGTGAGGTCCTTTCAAAATCCATCCTCTTATTGCTTATTCTGTTGGGACTTAGTGAACCCCTCTCCATGCCAATGACGTCCTTGGAGCTGCTCCCCACCAGCTCTGGCGGGGATGGCCGGGGCCGTGGGAGCTGCCGCCAGCCTCGATGCCCGTCACAGCTTTGGCATCAGCCCGGCCCAGAGCTGCTGCGGTGCTGGCAAAGGTGATGGGAGTGGGAGGTTGAGGAGCTCACCCTAAAAGTTGGCTTTGAATGTGAACTGGAGCAGTCACCTTGTTTCAGAATACCACAATTCCTGACAACAGCGAGTGCAGCAGTAATTACTTTTCGTGGTCTTTTAATCCTCTGTTTTTTCTTTTCTTTCATCCTTTCAGAGCACATGAAGAAGAAGACCCAGAGAAGGGAAGTATCTGAGGCCTACAAGAGGCTGAAGAGTACGGCAGACAAATGGCTGGCCATGAGCAGCTACTCCGAGGTGAACCTCAGCAAGCTCTTTGAGACCATCAGTGTGGCAAGATCTCTAGGAGAATCCAGTGGTGAAAGACAGTGATTTGTGGAAGACAGAGGGGGAAGAGAGGCTAGCTTGTTGTTTAGGAACAGTAATCTCTTAAGCAGTACCCTATTTCAGTATGCACAGTGCTGTCTTAATAATCTTGTTTCTTTGGTGGTGGAAAAAAATGAAGATAAAAACACAATACATGGTTCGTTCACATGGACATGAAATACGTTTTTTTATCTTCCCTTCTTTTCTCCATTGAGAAGTCAAGGTTATTAAATACTGAGTAGCTGATTTTTGCAATGTATTTTGTTGTGTATTTAGACCTATGAGGGAAAGGGGGTGGGGGAATTGCTGCTTTAATTGGATAATTCCCAGTGAGAGTTGCTGGAATGTAAGTGATCCTAGACTTTGCTCCAGGGTATTTAGTAGAGGTGCTCTTAGGAAGAGAGGTTAGTAGAGGTCTCAGTAGGAGCACTAATGTTTTGCCTTTTCGCAGTTTATCTTCTTCCTCATCGTAAACATACCAATTACAAACAATGCTAAACCTAAATGCCTTTAAATGCCCTGATCACCTTCTGGTGGAGGTAGGGATGCTTTACTTTCAAGTTTATTAAAGACAAAGAACCTAAAGGAGTAACCTGGAGTTACCAAAAACAGGGAACCACCTCCTTATTAAGAGTCTTTCAGCGTCTTTAAGCATTACCATTTGCTACACTGGAGACTGCATATGTGTATATACACATGCACAGGTACAAAATGTGGTTAGTACCTACACGGGTTATAAACATACTTGAGCAGGGAAAGGAGAAGAATCATTGTTGCCGTTCTGCAATAATTGCTGTATTGGGGGGTTTAGGGGTTTATAAATAAATAGTATTTTCCATTTACTTCAAGTAAAATTACAAACAGATGCGACAAGAAATGATCATATATATGGTTGCAGCTTTTGTACCAGAACAAAAGTATAGTACTCATTACATTTGCTGTTAAGTTTGCAATGTGATATATTGATGTAAGGTTATAAAAAAATGTTCTTTTTAATCTTTAACAGTATAAAATGTAAAATTTTCATAACACTTGAAGGACAAAATAAAGTTTTCTAGTAAAATAGAACTTGACTTGATCGTCTGTCTTTTGAAAATACAACGTGCAAGGTGGCGTTTCTCCAAACTTTGCCTGGTTTTGCCGAAGGAGAGCTCGTGTGTCTGTGGTTCAGGCACATGGGGCCTGCTCAGTAACAAAAGCAGTGTGTTGACTGTGGCTTCAAAATAATAATGATTAAAAAAAATAGTTAAAAAATACAAAGGCAAACACTAATGCATAAGGTACCAGAGGCACATGTGTATCCACGTGTGTGTTTTATGACATTCGTTTGTCCCTAGGCGGTAGCTGCCTAGCGCCTTGGAAAATGCTGTGTGTCGATCCAGGTGTGTCTGCTGGAATATGCCAAAACACACTTAGCTGCTGACTGACTGGGGCTAAATGTTAGTTTTTACTCACGGTGAGTGAGGACCTGTGCCCAGCAGCGACCTGTTCCGTGCTGATGCCGTCCCAGCCCCGTGATCTCCCAGCCTTCCCCAACCTGCTCACTTGGGTTATGGACACTGGGCTCCTTCACCGATGTGCTGCAGCCTCACAGACATATTAATATCACAACTCTTTGAGCGACAGATGAATCAGGTTCCTGTAATTTCACACCGTTGTGTTTTTTCCTTTACATGGTGTCCAACCCAATTACACTTACGAAGATGTTGCTGATATTAGCTGGGTAGAATGCCTTAGACAAGCGAGAAAAAAAAAGTGTGACCTTCTCCCTCAAGTGCTAGGTGTACAAATAAAGCGGATACATGTGGCATAACCCGACCCCGTGGCACTTGTATGTATCTGTATAATTACGGCTGGAGAGACTGTTAATTTGCAAGTTTAGGGATGTTTAGCCCGAGCAGGAGCGCGGCGTGATGCCGGCGCAGGGAGGGCGCGCAGGCCCCGTCCGGGACGGGAGAGCGGAGCCCGGATCTGGCGCCCGCTTCACCCCCACTCCAGCCAGCCCTGCCGCCTCCGCTCTGCCCAAATTCCGCTTTTTTTCACTCTGAAATTCTGCTTTTTACCCCCCGAGTCCGGGCGGTTTTGGATTCAGAAGAGTGGCCAGAGCCGAGCTGAACTCTTGGCAGGGAGTGAACGGGATTTTTCCCCCCCAGCCCCCTCTCTCTCTCTCTCTCTCTCCCGGTGACTAATCAGCTCTGGGCACTTTGCCTCGTCTTGGCCCCGCAGAAAGGCTGGGAAATGCGAAATCATCCTTATAGAATTTAATATTCAACAGAGCCCGTTAATTTGGTGCTGTAAATACTTCGGGAAGGTGGAAGTCCAGAGGTCTCTCTTTTGAACCCGATCTCCGCTGAATTTCCGCCACTTCCTTCCTCCCGCCTTGGCCCCAGCTCCCCTCCCCGCCCCCAGCCCCGTTAAAATTGAGATTTGTTTTTATTTGTGTTTATTTGCAGCTCGGGAAGAGGAGTGTTGGTACAGTGAGACGGTAGCCAGGTTTCCCCGATGACATATGGTACATTAAAACCGGTTCCAAACGGCAAACACATTTGCGGCTGTGCCAAAATGCTCTTTTCACTGTAAACCCCACTTTCCTAATTCCAAACGTGAGCACATCTTCCTTTTCCCCCCCACCCCCTTTTTTTTTCGTGATTTTCTGTCTTCCGCCGAGCACCTTAAATATTCCCTAATTGAATAGTTCTCCGGCACTCTCCTTATAGCAGTTTAATAGATTAACTCATCTGTGCCAGCTTCGAATTTCAGATTAAAATTCCTTCATCCCGAAGGCAGCATTATCAGGTTGTTGGAGGCTGTTTTCAAACCTTGGTTTTGAATAGCAGCGGCTCTGCATTAATTTAACCACTAAGCTAATAAGTAGGTTTCGTTTTGTTATGCTAAGCTTTATTGCTTTTCTTTTGATCAGAATGGTGTTGTTGAGCAAAGCAGCAGACAAGGCATTCTTTGATGAGGGAATTAGTGCTCTATTCTCCCTCTATTATTCATAGCACAGTGGAATATGTAAGTACCTGAGGGTGTCAAAGGAGAGCAGGCTCTATTGCAAAGTGTTCGCCTTGTTTCTCTCAATAGCTGACTATGAGATGATAAACCGCTTAATACACTGCACTAATTGGATGAGAGCAGAAAGAGATGGGAATTAAGGCGAGGCGAAAGGAGAAAGTGCTACGAGCCCTCATTCACTCCCGCAGCACTTTAGCAGCGCCAAAGGAGGCACAAGCTTTCTATAAGCAGACTAGGGGTTTTGTGCGGAGATAAAATGAACCTGTTAGTGGATTCAAGTAATACACTAATTATTGCACAGTATAAATACCACTACTGGTTTTATAACACGGAGGTAAACTTCTTTTGAGAAGGTTATAGGATTGCTTGGCAGCAGTATAGATCCTAATAAGGGACCAGAGTAATAACCCCCTGGATTAACAAAATTGCTGCTTGCAGAAGTATGATTCTGGCTTTTACGAAGATTTCAGCAGAATGAATAAAAATGACTGAATGACATTTCTTAATGCGTAATGGCTTGATAATGATTCCCTTTTCTTTAAGGAAAAAAAAAAAAGTATATTTCAGACTGTACTGTTAATAACGTCCAGGGAACAGGCGTGATTTTTTTGTGTGCCTGTGGTGGTTTTTAGGGCTCTAAAAATGCGGTGTGCGGGGAGGGGGCAGTGAGGGGTTTTAAAACGCTGCCGGGAGGGAAAGGAGGAAGCCGCGGGAAGCGCCGCGGACGGACGGGATAACGGGACAACGGGATAACGGGACGGGCGGGCCGGGGCCCCGCGGGGGGAGCAGAGGGGAGGACGAGGGGCACGGGCGGGCTCGATGCGAGGCCGCGCTGATCCCGAGCGGGTGAAATCGCCCTCCCCGAAGGCGCCCCGGCCCGGGGGGCGCTGGGGAAGGCGCTGGGGAAGGGGGCGCCCGTGGTGCCCGGGGTGGGGGGATTCCGCGCGGTTCCAGCCCTGCCCGCCCCACGGTGCGCGCGAAAGCACCCTCGAGATAATGAAAATAATTAAAAATGAAAAAAAAAAAACTTATAAAAAAAAAAAGACAACAACAAAAAGAAGGGAAAGAAATAAGTTAATCCTCGGGGAAAAGCGGGTCCTGGCGCGGCCAGGGGAGCTCCGCTTTCAAACCAGCCGCGGAGACACTTTGCGGAGACACACGCGGGATGCGATGCGGGGAGCTGCCCTCCCCCGCCCTCGACACGCACACCCTCTTTTTTGCTCTTTTTCTGCGTTCGTGTGGGCGTTTGGCGGCGTTTCCCCGCGCGCTGGTTCGGCAGCGCCGCGGCGAGGGGCTGCGGCCGCCCCGGGGTCCCCTCGGCAAACGGGGCCGCCCGCGAGCCCCGGGCGCCCGTCCCCGTCCCCTCGAGCCCGCCGGAGCCGGAGCCGCCGCCGCAGCGCAGCCCCCGCCGGCTCCTGGCGTTGGGGCTCGTTTCCTTCA
>VWPW01030919.1:174613-195959 GCA_013389825.1 Crypturellus undulatus
TTTTTTTTTTTTTTTTTTTTTTTTTTTTTTTACTTTTATTTCCTCATCCTCAGTCTTTCTAGTTATGCCAACCCCGCCAAAAAACAACCAAACAAACAGTCAGACCCCCCCATCGCCGCAGGGGGGCTGCAGGACGGCAGGCTGCTCGCAGGGCTGCAGCGGCGGGTTGACCTCAACGGGGGCTGCCGCGCCAGGCGGGGGGCCGCTCGCTGCTCCGCGAGGCTGGGGGCACCGTGGGGGGCGGAGAGCGGCGGGGCCCTCAGCGCCGTGGGAAGCGCCACCGTCTCGGCCACCGCGTTGGGAAACGCCGCCGTTTCGGTCACCGTTCTGAGAAACGCCGCCTCAAGCCGCCGAGCGGCCTCTTCCCCCCGTTCCCCCCAGGGCTACGCGGACCCGCTGCCGCCCCCGCGCAGCGCCGGCTGCCCCGGGGCTCCTTGCGGCTCCCTCTATTCATCTGCCTATTTACTGGGTTGTAGGTTTTTTTATTCTTTTCTCCCGCAGTGGGGAAGAAAACGAGAACAACGACCACGGCGCACCCCGCCGCGCCTCGCTCTGCACCGCGCGCCGCGGAGCCGGGGCTCGGGCGGCAGCTGCGGCCCCCGCAAAGTGCGCGCCCCGCCGCCCGCGCGAAGTGCGCGCCCCGACGTCGCCCAGCGGCGTGTGGACATACATACATAGTGCCTATATGTGCGCATATGCACGTACTTATTTATCTGCTCGTTTATTTGTCAGGGTGATGGTCTGGGGTAGGATCCTGCACTCCTGCAGCGCGGGCCGGGGCTGCAGCACGGCGCGGCGCGGCTGGGTGAGGGTGCTCTCCGCCCGCGCGAAGTGCGCGCCCCGACGTCGCCCAGCGGCGTGTGGACATACATACATAGTGCCTATATGTGCGCATATGCACGTACTTATTTATCTGCTCGTTTATTTGTCAGGGTGATGGTCTGGGGTAGGATCCTGCACTCCTGCAGCGCGGGCCGGGGCTGCAGCACGGCGCGGCGCGGCTGGGTGAGGGTGCTCTCCCACTAGGGAGGAGAGCAGAGGGCCGGCGGGATCGCGGTGCCCATCGTCTCCAGCCGCTGTGGAAGGCCTGCGGGGAGCCGGCAGCCCTGCGTGTACGTGCGTGCAGCAAGGGCTCTGCCAAGCTGCTGGCGGCCTGAACACATCTCTGGGTTCAGAGGCTTAACTACCTCCTCCCTTTAGACAGGGAAATTATTATTGCCTTATTACAGAGCATTAATGGAAAGGTTCAATAAGCTGCACTCAGCAGCCACCGCTGCAAAGCTGCCCCAAAACCGCTCGGCAGGACAGTGGTGGATTGGTCTGCTCTGCATGCACAGCCCAGAGAAGAGCTCCTTCTGCAGCTTCCTCGGGCTTCTCCCTGGGCATCTAGCAGACATTTTCCCTGTTTTCTGGCCTGTGCACGTGCAGGAGTTGGCGTGAGGGCTCCTGTGAGGGCCACGCGGGCTCCCGGTCAGCGCAGGTTGCAGAGGCAGGAGCTGCCCCACAGCCCCAGGCAGCAGCGGGGCCGTCACTGCCACAGGCTGGGCGGCCGCTTCCTCCCTTCGTCTTTCAGGATAAATCTGACCTGAACACTGCAGCCTGCGCTGCCACTGCTCTTCCTGAGAAGAGAACAGCCCAGCTCTTGCTGCTCACTTTGGGTGTGTTGTAGCTCAGGTAGCAATTTTCCTATTAACTTATGTCTGGACAAAGGCCTGGTGTCGGCAGCAGCAGCGGTGGTGACTCTGTTATTCACTTACTTGATATCTAGTCCGTGCTGATGTGGGAGCAGAATCTGGACCTAATTCCATATATTTAGTTCAAGAAAATGTTTTCTAAATCCATCCATATTCAGTCGATATTTATTTTTAATTGCTTGGTAGTTTATTTTTCTGTTAGAGTGGTTTTCATTTTTCCTCGAGTGGTTGGTTTAGGAGGATGTGCCTCACCTTCGTTCCTCTTTTCTGCCATTTCCCCAGTTCCCCAGCCTGACTAGCAGGCCCAGCCAGCCCCACTCTGTGCTGGCACCTTTGGGGCTTCCAGCCATCGCTTGGGTGTCCCCTGCTTGGTCTCTTACTCATGCTTCCCTGCCTCTATCGCTCCATCTGCTTGAGCTCCTCCATCCTTGGCTTCACGAGATCCCCAGGGCTCTTGCATGATGCTCATGTTGGCATCTCTTGCCGGCCCCCTGTCCCATCAGCCTGTCACCTGGGCTCCTCCAGGTCACCTGGAGGCTCTGCCTGGGCTTTCAGTTTTACCTTTTTTGCCCTGTTTTGCCCTTCCTGTGTGTGTCCTCGTTTGACATTTTGGTGAGGACAAAACAGAGGCCATAGCTCCACATGGCGTCAAGCCCAAACCAGTGCTTCAAGCCTGGAAGGCCTGTTTTTGACACCAAGTGTACATTGCTGGGTGAACAGAAGGGTAACTGGGTGGGATCCTCTGTGCTGTGTTTACCTGGCGGTGGGGCTAGCAATGCCACGGCCGTTCCTCTGACCCTTAGGGTCTATGGATAACTTCTCTGCTGTAATCCTTACACACTCAGTGAAATTATTTATTCAATAAAGAGTAGTGGCCTAACAAATTAAAATGCTGATCATAAGCTTATTTACCATGATACCGTCTGTGTTTTTTTTTTTTTTAATGTGTTCACTAGAACCGAGCAAAAAATTTGTGACAAATTATTTGTCAAATATATTGTCATCTTTTGCTCAAATATCCATGAATACCTTTTTTAAATTATTATTATTTTTTTTTTGCCGACCCTGATTCACTGGCTCCTTTCAACGACGGGGTACCGGAATGGCTTGGCTGCAGGTGGTTCCCGTTTGGCTCTAGCTGGTCAAACAGACCGCGCGGTGCTGATGGCGCTGCCGCCTGCCGCGCCGGCCGCGCTCCGGTTGTGCAAACAGGTGCTGGTGTGAGCNTTGGCTGCAAGTGGTTCCCATTTGGCTCTAGCTGGTCGAACAGCGGCGCTGATGGCGCTGCCGCCTGCCGCGCCGGCCGCGCTCCGGTTGTGCAAACAGGTGCTGGTGTGAGCGCGCGCGCGGGCAACGCGGCCTCCGGGGCTTCTCTGGCTACAGCTTTAGGAATGGGCTTCCCGCAAGCACTTGTGCCTCTGAAATGTGATCACTCAACTCACCGCAGAGCGGGGGTGAGCGAAGCTGAAGCAAATCCATTAAAAATTCAAATGAGCATTCAATGAGCAAAGGACATTTTTTCACCCTGTTTGACTAGCTCCGGTGTGACCTTCATATGGTGCTAATTTGTATTCCTGTAAACACAGCCTTACAGGGACAGAGTGGAAGTTAAAAACGATCCTGAGAAGGGCACGAGCTGGAGATGCAGGAGCTGGGATGGCATTTCCATGCCCAGGCGCTGCTGCTGCTCCTGGGATCAGCATCGCTTCGTCCGGAAGTATGGTTGGAGTGAAGGAGGGTAAGGAAGAGACGTCACACTGCAAATGAAGCTCTGTCAGATCGTTCCCTCAACCAGCCTAGCCCTAAAATGATATTTACTACCATTTCTTATTTCCATGGAACTTTTTGCCTCTGACTGTCACTTGGGGAACACCACGGTTTCATAAAGAATTTGAAAGAATACGTATTTAGGAAAGATCTGCATCTGACATAGGGAATGTGCTGAGGATCACTGATACTTGGGCAAAATTCTTGAACGGCACTATATTAAAAGGCCATATGTCAGGGCTTTCATTGCCTTTTTTTGACATTAACACCTTTATCCGGAGCATCCCTTGGGAAAAGCATGGCTGAATGCAGGTCAGACAAAAGATCTGCCCTGATATCACCTCTGAGATCTTTTTCCTTCAGAGCTCTCTGTTAAATTCTCCTTGATTCTTTAATATAGGATTGGATCTGTCTGTAAATCTGTGGTGCTCTGTAGGAAGAGGGATGTTCTATGAAGATAAATTGTGTTGTATAAAGCTGAGATTGGATGAGTGTAACTGCTGAGGGAGCCAAAGTAGAGATCCCCTAGAGATCCATAAGGAGAATCCATAAAGAAGACAGTTCACAGCAGCAAAGTATACAGAAGTGAATACATGAAGGAGTTTCTTCAAAGATATCCAAATCAAGCAAATTTATAAATCAGAGTTTCAAAGCAGACTGAAACAGGAAGGTACAAAATGAGAAAAATCCAATGTTCTGAAATAATGAGGAATACAGAGGTATTCTTAAAATCTTACATGCTAAAAAGCTAGTTATGCTCCTGAAGAACATGATAGCTAGGAACTGCGGGTATGTATGAAATTATAGACAAGTATGAGTGGGTTGGTGTGGAGCAGAGCACTTCCTTCCAAATCCAAAGGATTTTTCTTAACTGAAAAAAAATCAATTTGACTGTAAATTAGCTCAACATTTCCAACAGCTGCAATTTATTGGACTGTTGAAGTTTTCCCTTAAAAAAGAAGAATACATGCTTTGAGAATTCCCCATATGTAACTCATAGAAACATCTATAGACAGGTATTTCGACTCATATATATGGAATGTGAAATCTTGAAATCATAGGATATAGGTTATCATTAGAAATCAACACACCTTCTTGTCTTTAGGCTTTTCATCAAACCTTGAAAAGAACTAGGCACTTACTGTGGAACCACAGAAAAACTAACTTCAATCAACAGATTTGAATGTAATTAAATTACTGTCCCAGACCTGTAACCCTTACTCATAATCTTTCGTTCCTCAAGTCGGTGGGTCTCCTCATGAGCGAAGGCTCATGTGCACGATGTTATCGCTCTCCGCTGCAACGCAGGCAGCCACAGCTCACACAGGTAAGGGCTCAGCCTGAGCCTCCCGGGGAGCCAAGGTCACCCCTGGAACACCCAGCTGCCTCCTGCAGTCAGCAGAGAGCGCGCTGCAATCCCTCCTGCCCGTAGTGCCCAGGAGAACGTACCCTTCCTTCTCTTTGCAAACGGAGTAGGTGGGATGGCTTGACTTTGTTTTGCTCTAAAGGGATAATCAAAAAGTACCGCAAGTGTCTTGGTGTTCCTAAAACTGACCACAGGTTCTGGTGTTTAAAACGTGCGGCACACACAAGACTTGTCCGTGGATCCGTCGCTTGGAAAGCAAGTGCAACTGGTTCCTTGGATGCAAACTGCCTGTTGAGAATGATGGAAAAATGGTTTACGCATACCCTAATTTCTTATCCCCTAAAATGGGCCCAAATAAAATTTTCTACCTGGGCAGGGTTGCATGAATTCAGCATGTAAACTGATCTTTAAAATTGGAGGTGGATTCTGACCTGAAGTATGAAAGCCAAAAATCAAAATGCCTGTTATATGAAACACCCTTTTATTTCTGCAGTAGGTACAAGGAAGACAGGATGGGAGTAAGGGAATCCAGTTAGGCTGAACGCATTGCCTAGACTGGACACAGGCAGTTGCAGCGTGGATGCTGAGGCGAGGCGGTTGTGTCACACGTAAGGACCATCACCCAGAGAAGTGAGGCCAACGCTTCCCCAACGGGAACAGTGCTGTGGTTTAGTAGAAAAAGGAAGCCAGATTTGTTTGTGCATGCTGTGAGACAGATAAAAAAACTAGTTCAGTGTAAGATTTATGACTAACCTATACAAAAAATATGTGAAACTCAGTATGCTTCAAGATCTGGGATACCTTTAGGAATGCCTAAACGATGTAGGATGCCAAATTTTGCTTCCAGTAGTGTTTGAGCCCTGTCAGTAGGATCTAGCAGCTGGGTCACTCTGAGCACAGCATGGACACGGCCAGGTCTTCCAGGCACGTTTATCCTGGAAGCTGTTGCGATGGCCCAGCCCGGCACAGCCTGCGGGGCATCACCGCACGCATCCCCGTCACGGTGGGGGCAGCGCAGAGCGGGTGCCAAAGTGGCGTTCAGNAAGCTGTTGTGATGGCCCAGCGCGGCACAGCCTGCGGGATGGCATCACCGCACGCATCCCCGTCACGGTGCGGGCAGCGCAGAGCGGGTGCCAAAGTGGCGTTCAGCTTCAGCTGCGCATCTACTGGCTTTCTTATAAGCTCCTCGTGAGCATTATTTACTTCAGTTAGCAGAGCTACTAATGATTTTTTTCCTCCCCATTGCTCGCACTTTAATTGCAGGGTACACGCGATACCCTTAGGAACAGTTATTGCCACCTGTATTATTATTTACACTGTGAAAGCAAAGCTTACGGCAATATATTTATTAGCACCGTGCCCTGGAATCGCATGAGTTAACAGCTTGATTCTGTGACTGTAAACATGTTTTCTGATATGCTCAAGATTGTCCTTTTTTTTTTTTTAGCGTCACATTAGGAAATCAGGAACATGAGCAGGTTGTAGTTCTTGCAAGGATATATTCTTAAAAAAGAATCACATAATGAAATGCTTTATCCAGCTAACGATGCGCGCCTCACATGATATCTTTTGCAAAGAAAGAGTTAAACAAAACATTTATGCAGTAAAAACTTTGCTCCTTAGCATTAAAATGCACTTTATTCACACTGTAGATTTCTCTTCTAGCCATGGCTATTGTTTGTCACTAACAGCTAGCTTTTGTGAAGTTAATAAATGTGCATAATAAGGACATAAAGGTATGGAGAAGTAATACTGTAATCCTTTTGTTTGGATAATCAGTCTAATGTATGCAAATTAAACCTTATTAGTACTAGGGTTTTGTGTCTGCTTATCAAAATGTGCCATTTTCATGAAAATTGGAAGTCCATTATATAAAGTTATTATTAACAATCATTTAGGAATTATATACAGTATGCAAATTAAAGTTGATTACAACTAATTAAGGGCTTTCTTTGTTATTTGACCTTGTCTGCTTTTTATGTAAATATGTTTCTTTTGGTCTGGCATATTTTTAGACTCAGAAAAGTATATTAAGACAAGTTACATTATGTATTTTTAATATATTTTTGTATTGCACGAAGAACCCCTCGCTATTGTTCGAGCAGCGGCTGCTTCCACGCGGGAGCGCCATGCGGGAGGATGCGCCGACGCGGGTGCCGCGCGGCGTCGGGACGGCGCTGCGGGACCGACCTGCGGCACCGGCTGCCGCGACCGGCAACAGGCACAACCCCAAGGGCCTCCGGGGGTTTAGTGAGAAATGATGCAAAATAAAACCCGGTACGAGACATAAACAACCTTCATGCCAGAGTAGCCTTTGTTCCACTATTTATTGAGTCGGAGAAGCCTGAGTTTGCAGAGTCCAGATGCAGCTGAGTAATAAACGATTGGTCCCTACGTGCAAGGTGCATTGCAGAGCTTAATCACTTGCTCTTATCCAAGGAACCACTGATCTCAGGATAAAAGCCAAAAAACCAGAGAGCTCAGCGAGCCCGGGAACAGCAGCCTCTGGCAGGATCTGTGTACCTGTCAAGAACCAGGAAGGCAGGTATTAAATGAAAAGAAAAAAATCTCTGGAAGAAAACTTGGGTGAGTTGAATGGTGTTTTTATTAAAACCAGCAGCAGCACGTAATGCAGTGCTCGTGTTGCGTACAGAGAGAAGAAACCTGCCCTGTAAGTGTGCCACCAGCGTGCGGACGGGGGTGGCGTCTTTGGTGGGGTGTCAGAAAGGGACAGGTAATCAGTACCTTAATGCTCGCCCGCGTCTTCCAGCTGGGGTGAAGGAGGCCAGAGCAAGGACGGCTGGGCAAGGCAGAGAGACGTGAGGTTCATCAGAAGTGTGTGTGAAACTTGTCTCTCTGTATTTTTTTGAGTCTGAAAACTTGGGATCTGAGAGAAAAAATAAAGCATAAATCGTGGAATCTGGTGAGATTTCCACAGCTTGCCTGACCTATCTGCCTCAAAAGGCTGTGAATAGGAGGACACTCACACACACACATATACACACAAAATCTCAGTTTGGGCGGGATTATATATGCCTAAGCATGCAACGATGTAGACTAGTACAAATTCAGGGTTTGTGTTCTTTCCTTTCTATATCTGTTGGACATCAAGTTACAAACTGATCATTTCTGCCATAATTTATTCAGCAACCATCTCAGAACGCATCTGAATAACCGGAGAGGTTGGTGATTTTTTCCACTGCAAAGGGGCCACAAGATGCCATTCAACAAATATCTTACTACAGTGGCTTGTCTGGAGCTAGGGCAAGGATGTTTGGATCAACAGCTGCTGGTGGGAGTAGAAAAATGGAAATGTAGAGCTGTCTGATCTCAGCCACCCTCCTTTGCACCAGAGGCAGCAGCAGAGGCAGCGGAGAGGAGCTGTGTGTGCACAGGGTCCTTGGCTTCGCTTCTTGTTCCTCCTAACAGAGTGGAAACCAAGGGCCCAGACAAACCTTTTTAATGAACGGTACCAGGTAAATGTCACCCCTTCCCCTCCCTCCCCCCTCCAAAAAAAAAAATATATATATAAATTTTACCTGAGGAAATAAAGTACTCAGAAAGACACAATTTCCCCTCTCCTACATAATAAATAGTGCTGGTCTTAATCTCTGTGTTGGGGACCCAAGGCACTCCAGTGGCACATAGCAAAGCTAAGAGGAGGTCTGAAATGATTCCCTCTTACAGAGCAAGGAAGCAGCCCTGATGCCATCAAAGGTAATAACTCAGGATTTCCCTCAGGGAGGTGAAAGTCATTGTCGTGTTTTTAAAATAGTTGCAATTTTCTGTCTCTAAATAGCACAGACTACAAAATGTATTGCAAGGGGAATATAAAAATAGTCAAACTCTTCAAATCTTCTAATTCAATGAGAATGTAATATGCAATTAAAATTAATTATCTCATAATCGAACTGTAGACACTGATTATTGCATCATTTTCATAAGAGATATGCATCTTAACTTGCATAATTTCTGGTATCACTCTGCAGTTAGCTCAGTAAAGAATCTGGGCCCAAATGTATTCATGCTGCAGCGCTCTGTTGAAGCAGGTGCGCTTGGTTACGGTTTTTCTTTCAGACAAGGAAAAGCAAGGCAAAGAGTCAAGGATGGAGGACCTGACACAGAGAGGCTCCATGGTCACGACAGATCGAGGGCAGCTGTTCTCCTGTAGGTGATATTTGTCTTGCTTAATTTTGACTTCCTGAGATGTAGGTATTTGAACCAGGAGAGTCTCTCACATCTTCTTTTCCCAACCCTGCCCGCTCTTCTTCAGCAGGACTCCTTCAAGAGAGGGGAGCTTCAGAAAAGCCAGGCTCTCCCTGGTCACTCCGCTGCAGTGGTTGTCACCACAGGTGTCCATGGACTCCTCCTGAGTTGGCAGGATGTGCAGAGTTGCACTGACTGTGTGGTTCATTTTATTTCTCTCTTCTGCGTGGGTCTCGAGCTTCTGCCTCCAGTTTCTAATACAAGAGGCATTCCTATTTTCAGCCTCCCCCCCTTTTTTTAAAAATTATGCTGTCTAGTAACTGTGTGTGGTTCTCTAGCACGATAATTTAATAGTGCTAACCATGGTATAGAGTTTGGTTCTGTTGCCTTTTTCATCGTGGGCTTGTGGTGGGACTCTGAGTGGCCCCAGGGCTTTGAGGTGGGTCTGTCTGTACCTTCTCCTTGCAGTGAGTTCTATGGAGAGGACCAAAAGGACTTTAAACTCCGGATTTTATTAGAATATTCAAGTAGAGTAATCAGCTTTTAAAGAATAGAGGATCCCATGGAATCCTTGCAGGGGAGATCTCGCTTTCAGGCCTAGTTTAAGCCACCTCTGTAGCTTCCCGATGTGCAACAGCCTTTTCAGAGTTCCTGTAAGGCTCTGAATCTCACAATTTTTTTCTCTACCTCTCTGGGTCCTGGCTGCTCTATAGATATATTTTGTAATATCTTCAAAAGTGCCTTTAAGCAGACTCCCGTTTGGTGCTGGAGCAACTCCCCTGAGAGCTGATAAAAGAGGCTGAGAATGTGTTGTCCTGGTTATGTCTCGGGCAAAGCTTTCCATCACTCTCTGTAGGGTCGAAGTTTCAACTGTTTATTTTGTTCATGTGTCATGCGGACCCCCCAAGATTGTATTTATTCATTTTCAAGTGTAGAATTGAGGAGCTAGATGTCCTCTCCTGAATGTCACTTTGGGCAAATGTTCTTGAGTGGGCTCCTTCATCTCTTCAGATATTCTTTGGGTTTGTGTTTCATTTAAAAAATATTCATTTGTGATCTAGATGAAAATCACACTCAGATTCTCAGGATGGGGTTTGAGTAAGCCAAATCTGTTTGGCAATAAGCAGCTGCTAGTTATTTTCTGCAAGATTGCTTTCCATAAATAAAAACATGAGCTGTGTTCTGTATTCTGTGGTTTTTTTTTTTTTTTTTTTCCCCTAAAACCTACGAGGTTTAGAAGTTTTTTGGTAGGACACCACTGTCTGTTTTGGATGTTCAACCTTTTTCTTTTTTCACACATGATGCGTGGTGTCTTGATCTCTGGTTTTGATCGCACCGTTTTGGTGTGCTCCAGTGGCAGGTTTCTCGGGCTGTATTAGTGACTGCAGCCCATAGCCATGGTAAGCCCTACAGCAGTATGTGGAAGCTGTTGGTTTGCCTGATAGTTAAGGGTGACACCTTGCCTTGTCCCTGTGATTCCTTGTGCACTTTCCATGGTGCCTTCCACTTGCTCAGGGCTCTTTGGGCTGTGCTGAGCGCTGGTTGATGTGGGAGAGGACGGTGCTGCCTGTGTTTGAGGGAGGCACCAGCCCCTTCCCCACGTTGCAGTGCCTGCCTTGCTGGTCACTTACACTGGCCGGGGGAACCTCTGTTTGGGATTCATTGCTAGCCTGGATGAGCATCTGGCAAAGCCTTGCTATGTGCAGCAGGAATCTTATAATAAAGGCATATTAAAAAAAATAAATAAATAAAGGAGAGAGAGAGAGAAGTGGATTTGCACATTATTCACCCTGATAAATATAACTATGAAATTGCTTTATAACTTTGGACACAGTTGGAGCTTTATAATAGGCTGTCAGGGAAGTAACACCTGTGATCCCAATGCCTGCGTCTGTTTCCCCGGTTTTAGCAATAAATTTCTTTTCACAGTACTGGGAGGATAGTTCTGGATCGCTGGTGTGGGATGAGGCTTCACTTCCCTCTATATGCCCTCCACCATAGGCCACCCCAGTCCTTTAGAGCATTCTGTCCTCTCCCATGTACGTGAGGANGTTCTGGATTGCTGGTGTGGGATGAGCCTTCACTTCCCTCTATATTTATGCCCTCCACCATAGGCCACCCCAGTCCTTTAGAGCATTCTGTCCTCTCCCATGTACGTGAGGATTTCAGATTTGTCCACATATTCTGAAATGTACTTATGCATTTTGTGTCCCCGATAGACAGAGAAACCGTTTTATAGTTTAACTTTTTCAAAGAAAGCAACTGTCAAATTATTCTTCAGAGGAGAGGAAGAAAAGAAGGATGAAGTGGGTGGAGTGTAAGTAACAATTACAGTAGGCTGAAAATATTTAAAGATTCATACAAGGATGTATTTCATGGACCAAACGTGTATGTAACAAATTCGCCTACTCTGTAATCCTCCCTTTTATTGACAACACAACAATCAGCTCTTTCCAGAGCCGTAAGCCTCAGAATGTTTTTCTTCCGCAAAAGCTGCGTTTCAGCTCAAATAACTGATGTGAAATGCTATTACCGGAGAAAATTGGCAAGCCTACTGAGCTGGGTTAGTGACTCAGGGAGAAATCCCTCACCAAAGGAACCTTTAGTGCATCCGTTCTTTACAAGTCCAAGATCTTGGTTTTCAAATCGGAGGAGAGCACCTGTGCCAAAGGGTATTCCCTTGGGACTGCAACCCCAGATGCTGGTGAGGATGTGTAAAATTCAGGCATTTAACCATATAAAGAGTACAGGAATGGGAAATTTAATTTAGGACTCTCTTATGCAGAAATTGACCCTCTATCCTGAGAAGATGGGTTAATAAGTCATTCTAGTTTTGGACCTCCATGCATGTGAGGGGGCTATCTCTCATGTTATAATCTAACATTACTGAAATGCATTTTCAGTAGTATCTAAAGTAAGCAACATCCTAAGGACTACTGCAAAACATTTTGTTTTTCCAAACCCTGGGTTCTGGGGTGAGCCATTGCTTTTTTTCACATTTAAGCTCAACTTTTTTTTTTTTGCAAAGCAGAGCAAGGAGGAGAATTCAGGCAGAGTGGAGGAACAAAAATTTTATATTTCCTTTATTTCAAGTGATTTTTTTAATCCTGGACTACAGCGGGCTAATAATAGAAGGTAGTTATGAAATGCACCACCTTTTCCCAGCAGACTCTGGCGTTGCAGCATAGTCTAATTTTGCACATGCGCTTGGCTTTCTGAAAGATCCCAGACCTGGTTTGCTTATCGTGCAGAATTACCTGGAAGAAACGAAATAAAAACTCTGGGCCTGAGGCTTGGTGAGGCAGATGCTAGTGCGGTGGTCCATTGGACATGCTCACCTGGCCTCAGTATTAAACGAAGTGACTGCAGAGCACCCCACACTCCTGCGTGTGCTCCGTCTGCGTTGCTGCCGCCCGTTGGCATCAGTCCGCGTGCTGGACGGGTGAGAGGCCGGGGGAGCATAGCGCACCATGGGCGCTGGTGCCCGGCTCCGTGTCACCGCCGCTCCACGGGGTGCAAGGCGCGCGGGGCAGCCTGGTCACCAGCACGTCTTGGCGGGCACAGCTGCTGGTCAGGGGCACAGACACCCAGCGTGGCCCTAGCTTAAAGCAGAGCTGCTCGGGGCGGGCGATGAGAGCCGCGAGCGGCTGTCTGCTGGAGTGAGCTCAGCCTCCTGCACTGCCCGTGTCTCGGTGACGCGGGGGGAGCTGGCTCACCAGCATTTCATCTTTTAAGAAAAGAAACCAGGAGAAAAGTACTTCTCTTTTTTTGTCATTGCTTTTTCCCCACTTTGACATTGCATGTGTTATGGTGCACTAGGGTTCGCATTTTTGCCTTTCCTGGTATTTTGAAGAACCTCAATAAATAAAAGATGTGATCCCAAAATTGCTATTCAGATTCGATTGGCTTCAATTATGTGTAGAACTAAACAAAAATCTAATGATCTGTGATTTTTGTGTGGCAAAGGCAACTCAGTGCTACTCAACCCAGTAAGAGAGAGAGAAAGAAACAGAGAATCAAAAAGAAGGAGCGACTAGCAAAGAAATAAATAAGAAGGGAAAGTGTGATGAATAACAGGGTAATATTTTAATGCTCTAAAGAGATTTTTCAACAAAACCATTACTATTACCTGTTTTTCTTCTAACTCAGTTGCTACCACCACAACGCCATTAGCTCTTTGATAGTCACAGTCTCCCATATATCTGTATCATGTCTTCTCAATGCTTTTTATTTGTCTTTCTCTTCTTCTGCATGACTCGGAGCAGGCAGTACCCTTGTGCTATATACTTATTTCAGGAGTGACTGCAACAGTTATAAATATCTACTCGGCACTGAAGGAGGCAAATAAAATAGTGATGAGCTTCAGTAGCCGGAGTTCTGAATTGCTTCAGACAAGAGATTCTGTCAATGAAGCATCACAAAATAAAAAGGTTGCTGGCTTTTTTTTTTTTTTTTTTTTTTGTATATATAGTTTAAAGAAGAAAACCTTTGGTTATATTCAGAATAACAGAGGAAAAATTACAATCAGAATTGCCTTTCTTCTTGCACCTTGATGTAGTACTTGAAAAGCCAGAATAAATATTTCTCCATAGGATGCAGGATTGCACTCATTTACCTCCAGAATATTTTGACTCCAGGCATGGTTTTGATGAAGTTTTAGCCATTTTATTGTTAAATCTTGATTTTTGGAAGGGATCGGGTCATTCTGTGCTGCGCCTCCTGTTAGAGTGGATGAAGGAGCCCCTGGACTTGCTGTTTTGCGATATTTGCTGGCGAAAAAATATTTACCATGTCACTTTGCCTGCCTGCACTGGCACTGGTGAGGCTCTGCACATCCCGTCTTTTGTCTGCAGCAGCAGCAACATGCCTTTTCTCTGTGCTTTCAAAAAATAAATACTGTGTGGATTTGGTCCCCATGCATAAGCAGAGTTTAAAGTCAAAAGCTTACCAAAACCCCTTTTTTTCCCCTTTCGATTCTTGCTTCTTGCCAGTCCTCGCCAGGTATTCAGTGTTGGGAATTCACTTTAAAATAAATAAAAGATTCCCACAGCTATGTGGAAGTCAGAGTTCTTATTCCTTCTTCTATGGCTTTTTCTGAGACCAGTGGGCCTCTTCATCCAAGGACTATATCTCTTGGTCGGCAGTAGGGGCAGACAAATGACAGGGACAAAGTCTTGAACATAACATGCTGTTGTGTCCAAGCAGTTTACTGTGGCTCTTACAGTAACGTCTCCAGGAGTCCATCCAGGGGGCATTAAGACTTCAGGACTGCCTAGGAATATGTCAAAATATACCGGTTAATAGAGCAAATCAGACTGGAATTGCCCGAACACAGTGACAGTAATAGGTGCTGTGCAGCACTCAGCAGTCACGGCTCGCGGTGCACCGAGCCCTTGCCTGAGGGCTGTGCTTTGCAGGCCTCCCTGCCAAAGGTAGCCCTTACAGGGAGTATAGAGAGAAACAGAGCAGTCACCTTGCAGGTGGGAAGGTTCTTCATGTGCAAGGAATAAGGCTTCCATCTAGTGCAGGTCACCAGAAGGTGCTCAGAGGGCACTGCTGGCAGGCTGAAGGAGAGGGCTTCTGTGTAACACCCAGCTAATGGGTGTTGCACAGAGGAGCACATTACATGATAAAGAACCATAAAGGCAAATACTAAGAGCTTATGGTTGATGAGTGAAGACAGACACTACTGGAATGAGTATCCGAGGAATATGGTGTGGTCACTCGGGTCTTGAATGCCATCGAGGCTCTGCACCAGTCTTTGTGAGAGATGGTTTTGCTTGTGCAGTGGCTTAACACGAGTGCAGGTCAAAGTGACAAGCAGAATCTGAGATGCCCCAGGACAGGCATCCTGAGGCCGTGCCTGAGCTGCAGTGAAACCAGCCGGAGAGGGGAGGAGGGGAATGGTGAGGGAAATCGGTGGGGAGAAGCCTGAACTGCTTGTGCTGGGGTAGCTTTAGGGGCTGTAAGCATTGCCCTAGGCATGGGGTAGAGGCAGGGGTGAAGGACTAGGAGGAAAATTAAGAGAAAGAAATGGTCGGTCCCTCATGGGAAAGGGGATGTTTAAGTCGGTGTTTCATGTTCCCAGTGCTTCGTTATTGTCGTTCCCTGTTGCCCGTTGTGTTTGATCCCCCGGAGGGACATCCCTCCAACTCTGTCAATACACAGAGGACTCAGGTATTGGTCATCCTGATGGCACATGATGGGTAATCTCATTTCTGCGTGGTACATCTTATCCAAGCTGCTTTGCTCCATTAAACTTTGCTCAGCAGAGACTATACAAATCTGCTGTAAAGTTCATGCCATGACCATATTCCCTATCAATTTCTCCACCGGAACGTATATTAATGGAAACACGAGGATATATTAATTGTACCATTTTGAATAAATGTAACCTTAGCAGCATACATTTTTTATTATTATTTAATAATTATGAGTTCAGGCTTTTCTTCATTTCCTGCTGTGAGCTTTTAAAAGTCACTGCGATGCTGAAACATAAATAGAGTACGTGATGTAACATTTTGCCTAGGAAAATATCACAGATATTTTTCCCTCAGTAAAGTGTAATGAAATGAAAAAAAAAAAGTTCACTTCATTTGAAATTTTGCTATCTTGAAAGCAAAAATGAGAACTTCCTAACCATGATAAAAAAATACATACTTAAAAAAAATAACATTTACAGAGATGTAAACCAGCAAAAAAAAAAAAAAAAGAGAAAAAAATCCACAGAGAGCATTAAAATTATAAAGCTTTTTTTTTAAGCTTTTAAAAAAAAAGATGGATGGGAAAATATTCCACCTGCTTAGGTTTTTCTCACCCATTCCATCCTCTATCTAACAAAAACCAGGTTGGAAGATATTCAAATTCTCCCAGACAGTAGTAAGTCAGTCAATGTGACCAACCAGAACAAGACCTTGTGCCATCCAGAACAGTTGAATCTTTCTCATTTCTTGCCCGTCAAACTTTTGCATTTCCTCCTTTTCCCCTCTCTTGTTTGGTTCCTTCCTATTACTTTATCCTCATGTTTTTTTTTTTTTTTTTTTTTTTCTTTTCTTCTTTGTCTTCCTTTCTTAGCCACTTGCCTTATTCTGACAATATGATTACTTAATACTTACCTGCCAAATTAACTGACTTATTTTACCAACGAGTGGGTATACTGTTCCTTGACACTTGTTATTTGACAGTCCCACAATCTTTTCTATGTCCATGAGGTATGCACTATAATGGGAATATTCCAGTAAGTACAGTGGGCTTTTTCTGCAACTTATTGCTGTTACATACCAGCATGAACCAGTATGTATGTTGGTTTGCCCTCTTTACTTGACTTTTTAAGGCAATAAAATATGAATAATTAAAAAATCTATTACAACCCACTCATCCTCTCTCCTTTATTCCAAAAATCACACCCGACTGACCTCTTACAGAGAACTCCACTCAGTTCTGCAAGACTCTCTCTTTTCACAATGAAAAGAAAAAACCCTATTCAGCTAATTGAGCAATTTGCTTAACTGGATACACTGTAAAAAGGTATAGAGGAAATGCTAATGTATTAAGTATGTGTGTGTATTTGTGTGTGGGGGAAAAAAGAAATTCTATATAGATGCTGTAGTTAGAATGCCGCATAAATACATGAGGCAAAACAATTGTTATTGGAGGTATATTTTGAGATTGCACCTGCTAAGAGTTGTTTATTGCCAGTAAAACTGAAGTAAATAGGAGGAAATTGCTTAAATTTGACCTGAAGTTTGTTTGCTGAGTTTTTATTATCACAGTGCTTGGAGCCAGTCCATAGACGTGGATACCTTTGTGCCTAACACACCCAGAAACTAGGCGACGTCCCACCCCAAAACTGACCTCCCACCTCACAGATCCCACCCTTGTTCTGCAAGGCAACAGGCGCACAAGAAACCCCTGTAGCACCAAGACGATGTGGGTCCCTGTTGTAGCACGACAGCAGTCCCAGACCCTCGGGGTTTTACAGGAGGGGGGGAATGAAGGGATTTGGAGGAGCATGGTAACATCTCTCTGTGGGTGATCATCAGGTCAGCCTTAGAGCAGAATTGGTTGTGAGCGTGCGAAGCAGAGGGGAATGTCAAACTGCAGTTAGTAATAGATTGGGAGGACCTAATGACTATTTCTTTTCCTACATCTGTGATCGTTTTCTTTCAGAGTATTATCATGAGCCCACAGTAACTGCTCAGGGATGTTTGACATTTTTTTCTTAAAATATTTAGCTGATGGGGTGACACAGCATATTTGCAAATTTGTTTTTCTTCTTCTTTTTTGCTTATATGGTCCAGATCTCTAAATGGGGTCTGTCGTCCTGCCATCAAGATGCTTTTTATTTCTGAGTCTCCTCAATGAAATACAGGCTGGTTTTTCTATCTTCACAGGGTGGAAGGGTTGGCATTTGCTAGGGAGAAAACCAGATATCCCCAAAGGTCCATGACTAATAAAGCAAAATCATGGTAGCATCCTTCACAGGGGGATTTCCAGTAAAGGTCTCTGAAATCATCCAGTAGAAGATACTACTTCATTATAATGCTACATTTATAATGATGCTAACACATGAATTTATTAAACCTTCCTTCAGGTGGTATGATTTGCAATGAGTACCAGAGTAAGGAAATCAAAGCGTCTTTCTGCCTGCTGAATGGCTCCAAAATCATCAAATGTAGCCAGGCCCTAGAAATAGAAAATTGCCCCACTAGGAAGGTAAGAAGGGCTGAAGCCCTCCAAGGAAGAGCTGAATCTGTCAGTGAGGGACTTTGTCTGTCTGGATCTGGTTACTAGCCAGTTCAAAAGCCCTTTGATATAAATCTAGTGGACAATTTTTGCATGTTGTGGGGGAAATTATGAAACTGGTTTATTTTTTTTTACCATCTCTCCACATACAGTAGGAACGTCATGGGCGGGTATTTGCTGATAAATGGGTTTCCACTCTCACACAAAGACTTTAAATAAAATGTCTATTTTCTACCTAAGAAGCAGGTTAGTCAATCTTTAGTGGCTTTCTCCCTCCATTGAAAATCATCAGCTTATATGTATGTGCTGTAAAAATGACACTATCATAATAAAAGCTTCTTCTGTTGGGATTCACTGCATGATTTAGACCAGATAGCAGTGTAAAGTCTTAATGGAGAAATAAACATGTGAGCATCTTCCCTGATACTGTAATTGCCACATTTAGATGCTACCATATGTGAAAACAGAAATGCATGGAAAATTTCCTTGTTTGTTTCACATGCTAGAAACTTTACTATCCTGGATGCATGTATTGTTTCTTATACATATGTGTGCATGTATGTAATATACACAAAAGCTCTTTGTATATGATGAGAGTGATGTTTTGTGATACAAAATGCAACTACCATTTCCATTTGGAAAGTAAAATTCGTATTAAAAAAAAAAACAAAATAAATAAACAAAAATGCTGGGGGAAATGGCAAGGGAGAAGGGCAGTGAGAAACACTAAAGTTAGAACAGTCAGCAAAATGCTGCTAATGGAGATAGTCTCAAAAATGGGAACAATGTCTAGTAGGAGGTATAGTCCTACAAGGTCCTGGAGATTTTCCTTACATCCTTATAGAGCCACCTTGCCAAACGATGCTGGTCTGATGCTGGCACAGGTCCCCTGAGGTGGGACCTGTCTCCTCATTTGGCCACATGGACCCCTCCTATGTCAGAGAGGTTGTGACTGCAGCCCCCATCATGGGCAGCATCCCCTTTGAATGTGCTTGGCTGTGACAGGGTCAAGGTTGGCTTTTAGAAACATGGAGTTCAAACATGTTCCCTGTTGCAGTCGCATGTTGAGGAAAAGTTTAATGTAGATGCCCTACGCGAAGACCTTGATTTGATAGATAGATTTGATTGGAAAATTGTCCTCGCTGAGCAAAAAATTAAAAAAAAAAAGCCATCAAAGGGCACTTAGAACACTTAGAACTTTAGGAAGTCTGAGTTTAAGAATGTATAGACTAGAAAACATAGTTTGGTGACCTCTTCTCCTAGAGTAAATGAAAATGGGTTAGCTCTGCTGAGTGTAACTTCTAGGGACTCCTACTTCAAATATTAGTCTTCTACCTTTATTTTATTTGCCTGTGTTTCATTTTTTTAAAGAAAAAAAGACTTTACCTTTTATTGTTTATTGTAACATGAGCACAGATGGTAACTTTGGACTGGCAGAGGGTGTGTGACAAGAATTTTTAACATAGATCCACGCCTACCTCAAATATTCTATCCTTGAGTCTCACTCCATAAAATACAGTGGACAGCAGGCTGGAAACCTGGTCCTCACTCCAGGATCTTTAACACTTGTGAGTGAAGTTGATGGGTGGATCCATGTCCTTTCAGTTGGTACTACCCAGAAGGGGAAAATGAGACCTCTGTTAAAGGCCGTTGAGATGCAGTAGAACGATCTCTGTTACCGAGGATGGTCAGTGGTCCCCAACGGCGTGCAACCTCGCTTCCTCACCATGTGCTCTGGGCATAGGCCCTGTGCCATGATCTCCGTAGCTCAGGCAAGCTCCCTGTGGGATGGCAAGGTTGTTCTGGGCTCTGCTGATGCAACACAGATGAGGGCAAATGTTTTCACCTGCATATGAATTCAGTAACTTCAGGGCTGTCACATCTGTGGCAGAGGAAACCTGTTATAAGCTACAGTAGTGTACCTGTAGGGCAGGCGATGCAGAATGAAAAGCTTGTGCTTTCCCCTTGAGCCTGTGATTTCTGCACTTTCATTTTTTTTTTTCTGGTGGGTAGGGCATGCCCTGTGGCAACTTTCATGGTCAGACATGGCAGCTTTTGGTGCTCTGAAAACAACATTATGACTATCCTCAACCTCTACTTTTCAGAGTAATTCTTGTCCTGAACAGCTCTATTGTTGCTCGCACAGTAGAAAGCTGTTGGCTTTCCATAGCTTTGGCAAGGTTGTAATGCCCCTGAAGGTGTGATTTTGCCTGAGACTGTGTCTGTGAATAACCTTTCAGAGGCAGTGATCTTGCAAACATTTTGGCATGTCAATATTCTTACAGATTTTTCCATGCGTGAATGTACCTGACTGCTGGAACCAAGGGCTTAGATACTGAGATGTTATTGTTTACCAAGGTAGTAATTTCCCTAGTGTAATGTCAAAAGCATATGTTCAGTCAGACTGTTTTCTGCAATTCTAGAGGTTTGTCAAACTTAGCTTCCTAAATAGGACTAAGCGTAGTTGTTTCAGAGAGATTCACCTGAACAAATGCATGTTTATTATGTCTTTTCAATTAGAAGGCCCTCTGCATTGAACTTGTTTCTGTAAATATGCCCATAAATCTCTTTTGTTTGGCTAATGAAGATAGATAATGTTTTTGTGTACAGTGTTTTTTACACACATAAGATGCATTTCCTGATGGGAAAAATACTCCAAGCCAATACTTACAGATGCACAGTTGTTGATTACTGCTTAATAGATGACAGAACACCATAAAAATACGTACATGCTAAAAAAAGAGCAAATATGGACATGTTGGCTTCGTGTTGGCTTGGTGGCTGGAGTGTTTATCACTGTCTGGTGCTCTTCTGTCTCAGACTTGCCCATAGTTTCCTACAGAACCACAGAAAACACGCATATAAAATAGATTGACCATGGGATGCAAAGATCACAGTCATCTCAGCCATTCGTTGCCGCCTGTCATATTAGAAAAAAACGAAGGTTATGACACTTCTTCCTCCTTAATCAGCTGGAAGAGAACATCCTCCCAAACAGGTGAAATACCACTTACTCTCTTCTTACAAAATGGGATGATTTTGAGCAATGCCAAACCATTACAGATTTTGCAGTGTTGCGGAAAGGTTGTAAGAGGCCACGCTGCTGCTGACAAAAGCTGGGACAGTTTAAAGGCCAGATCCGCAGCCAGTGCAGCCTGGAATGGTTCAGGTGATGCCAGCTGAGCAATAGAACGGCCGATACAACCTGAGGAGCATCACAAAATTGCATTCAAAGAGAGGGCTTGCAGTGCAGGGATGGTTGCTTTATTTCCTCAAATGCCATTCGAACAGCTTCATTTGCTTAATATTTTTTTCTCATTTTGTTGTAACGTAATCCATCAGTATCAGGTTTTGTCCACTGCAGTACAGAGTATTGTCAAGCCCATATTTTTCATTCTAGTCTACTCACTAAGCTGGGCAAATGAAGATACGTTCTGAATGTATCTAGGGGTCACATTGACATCATGTCTGAAATACTACAGTGGTTTCTCTCCTCTCCTCTCCTCTCCTCTCCTCTCCTCTCCGCTGTGTCTCTTTCATCGACCCACGCTTTTTTTATCCTTAATTT
>VWPW01030919.1:199137-367924 GCA_013389825.1 Crypturellus undulatus
CCGGCACTGGGCTGGGGCCGGGCCGGGCCGCTGCGCAGCGCGGGGCTGCTCGGTGCCGCCGCCGCAAACGCATCGCTATCGCGGGGGATTAGCGGCGAGAGCCACCGGTACCGCGCGCACCTCGTGTCCGGCTGCCCCCGGGGCTGCAGGGTTGTGCCCGGGCCTGGGCCTGCCACGGGGAGCACAGGGTGGGTTTAACCCTCAGTCTCCCCACGTAGCCTTGGCGCCGTTCGCCAAGCGCTCTCCGTGTATCAGTAATCTGGGCACATAACAAAGTCTGGAAATTGCACAGAAAACTCCCTGGACACAACTACCAGGTCCCTCGCAACACTGTAAAGTTACCTGTACGCGCCAGAATCTTCAAGGGCTGGGGGAGGGAAATGGCACCGGCACGTGCAAAATGACTTTGGAATCGACCGGCATTTTCAGATCACCGAGTGGCATGTAGGGGAATAAAATAATGTATTACTCCTAAATACTAATTATTTGCATGCACCGGGTCTTGGTCCATAATTGGAATGTGAGCAATCTGTAAATATAAAATGTAGCAATTTCTGTACTTATGTAAGTAGCTGTTATCTAAAAATTACATAGCTTACTACTGTGTTAACTTTATGACTGCTTCCTGGCATTGCTTGGACGCAGAGTACCTGCAGAAGGCACCTGCTGGGTTTCTGAATGCTCCAGGTACATCCTAGCATTTCCATGGCTTGGGAGGAATGTTAATGCGCTGACAGTAGCGCAGCAGGCTTCGCGGAAGAGCGGCAGGGAGGGAGGATGAGCAATGACGGCTACATTAGGGCCACTTTGCAAGAGTCTGAAATAATTTTACGGATGAAATACCCATATATTAAGGAAGGATGTGAAGGTGGAAGGGGTGGAGGTTGGTTTTCTAAGTGGCCAGATTCTAAGTACCCAATTATTTTTCAGCTGCAAATAGCAAACTGGGTTTAAAGTCCCCTCTTCCAAGACTTTATTCAGGGAGATGTTTGGGCCTGTGGGGTGGCCTTCTAACCCATGGATTGGTTATTTGGGGGTGCTTGCTCTACCTGCAGTTCCCTCCAGCCTTTCCGTGTCCCTAGGAATTTGCCCTTGGTGTCCGAGCTATTACACTGTAGGTACAGCTGCATCCATATACTATATACTATGTACTATACATATACTATGCTATAACCATAATGTGAGTCTTTCTGCACGTCAGCTCTCTCCACTGCTCAGCTCTGCAAGGTGAACACAGCTCACAGAGAGGCACTTGGGTCTGCTCTCTGTGCAGGTTAGAGCAGGGATGGGACTTGTCCTTGTATCACGGGTGGTTTTCCAATGGATCAACACTTTCAAATGAAAGAATAGTTAAGGGGTAATCTCCCTCCAGTGCTAACTGCGGGATGCTTGGCACCGTGTTGGTGGGAAATGGGGAGGGTACTGGAAAATTCCTGACTGTGGCAAAGATCTCCAATGGCTGAAGTTAAAGCAAAGCAAAATTCACATTGGAAATAAGATGTGAATTTTTAACATTTAATTAACTATTCAAACAGATTGCAGGGGATGTAATAGATCTTTTTTTTTCAACTGCTTTTAAGTTTTAAAATAAAGACTGGATGTCTTCATAGAAGATATGTTCTAATCCAAATGTAAATTATTAGGATCAATGCAAGAGTTACTGGATGAACTTCTCTGGCCCTTGTTATGCTGCCTGTCAGACCAGATGAAACTAACAATCACTTCTGGCCATAAAATGTATGAGGAGTGGAAAATTATAAGTTTGAGAAGTATAAAATGATATGAAATTAATTCCATAACAGAAACATTTTTTTTTGCAGCATGAACTCCTCTTTAACTTCTGTTCTCTTATTTTGCATTTTCAGTAAAAGCAATACAGATTTATAGTTGCATTTTTTACATTAAAAAAAAAAAAGCAGATGAGAAAATCAGACAAGGAATAATTAGTTTAGACCAAAACTGAGGAACAAGCTTCCAGTGAANGAAATTCAGACAAGGAATAATTAGTTTAGAACAAAACTGAGGAACAAGCTTCCAGTGAAAGGTCTGCCCATGTTATTTTGCTAATCGGTTGTTCTCTGGAGCAACAGCTTCCTGCAGCCCTTGCTTATACATGTCTCAATTCCTGAAAATCCTCCCATTTCAGACGTGACAGGATTGAATCATGTCTAGGAATTGACCGTTCCTGTCCTTATGCACGAATGGTGTTTGTATTTTACTTTGTTAAAAAACTGTAGCAGAATTTGGAGTGGGAAAAGCCCCCTGTGATGGCTTAGCAGTCGTGACTTCAAGGGAATGCTGTAGCTTCTGTGAGACCTTGCATTTGTTTGGTATGGACATGATCAGAATTCTTTGGATGTTAGTGGGACATGGAGTCTAGCACAAACATGACTTTGATGTGATTAGTTAAACTGTTACTTTTATATTTTAAGTCCCTGGAGCAATGTGTTTTCATGAAAATGCGCAAGAACAAAATTCACATAATGGGTCATCTTTTTCCAGCCTACTTTTTATTAGGTTCCTTAAGGAAATGAATGGAAATGAAAGTTGATTTCATGGCAGTTGGCAGATTCCTTTGTTTTTATTTTTATAGAGGATGCAAAGGTTGTCTAATCTCTAACCTCCTTCTTGCCAACTCTTAAATGTAATTCCTGAAGAAAGAAGTCCTTGGAGCTGAATCATGTCTTGTGATTTTTCTTTATTTTGAAAGGTGGACATTTCTGAGCTTTCCATTTTTACTTCGGATGAGGTTGAGGGAAAAATTCTGATTTACCACATTTCTTTCCACAATGATTTTCAAGAGCTGCTTCTGAACAGTGAGCTTGCCCAAGACCATTTCCTCTTTCAGACATTTTTGGGGAGGAGACTTTCTGGACTCCTCACTTGCTCCTTTACCAGGAAAGTAAAAATGCTTGTTTTCAAAACCCTTTAGCAACAGGAGAAACGTGAAGAGAAACAGATACTTCCAAGGGATGTAGTTCTGAGCAGTTCTTAGCTGCCACATTATGATAAGGGTGATTGTACATTAGAGAAAACTTTTCCCTACTAGGGAGTTTAAACTCAGATGTGGATGTCTGCATTGTGTTTAGCTAATGCTGGCCAGCAAACACCCTCCATCTCAGTACATTGCAGGGGAGAGAATGAGAGGATATGGCTATATTGGGCACTTGCTTTCTGAAACTTAAATAAAAAGAGGGACTCCCTATCCCATCCCCACCTCCGCCACCATAAAATTCAGTCCCAAACTAGTGTATTCACTGCAGTCCCAAAGTGAGTACATCTGCACTAGAAAACGGGGCAGTACCAAGAATAGTCCTAGCGCTGGAGTTTGATTATGCTGTTAAATTTATGATATGGTCATTGACATAGTTTTGACCCAGGATGACTTGCTTTCTCCCAAGCAATTTCTAGATGCTTTTACTTCAGCTGCAAGTCCCCTTCAGCCATCTATCAGCTGAGAATGCTTTCTCTCCTATTTTTTTCCCTGAGTTCTCCATAATCAGGCTGTGTCGCGTGTTTCCTTGCAGGTTGCTCTAACAACTATGCTTTCTTTTCTGTTTCACAGACTTTCAACCCCCCCTAGAACCAGAAAAATTCCTCAGCCTTGGAAGCAGCCCTGTGTTTGCACTGTGACACATAGTGTCAGTGCGTGGCCCTTGGTTCAACAGCTCAGCAGACAAAGGACCATCCCAGCTCCTTACACTTGCTTTTAAATTAAAGTTGTCAATTAGGCCCTTCAGTTTTTAAAGAGGCTTAAGCTGATCAAACAATCTGGCACCCTTTCACTCACATAAAAGGGAGGAAATCAGAAGGAGCGAATATTGCGGGAGCTCCTGGTCTATTAAATCCATATGGTTCCCCAAATCTGCTGGTTGTCTTGGCCTCTCAGAGATGCTGTCTAAACTCTTAAGCCCAGAAGCTAAAGTGTGTATTCATGCCACCGTTGTTTCAGCTGCGGCTGAACACTGCAATGACTTTTAATCTGGATTCCTTCTTCCCTCTCTTGCTCCTTGATCTCCAGTCTGTTAAAATCATTTTCCCTGTATGCAACTCTGCTTGTGCAGTTCACCTCTTCTAATTCCTCCTGTTTCCTCCTTTATTTCCTTCTCCGTAATTCTTTTCTGCAGATCTTCAGTAAAATGGACGTCCTTGTCTTCTTTTCCTATCATAAACCTCTTTAATCTTTTACTGCTCTGTTGGATCCTGGTCCAGAGTCAAGGAGGGGCATAGAAAGGATTCTGACTATCTATGTGAGAGTTGAGATTAGCCCTCTACCCAGCTGCATCTCTTTTTTTTTCTTAAACTTCCATCTCTATGAATTTTCCTACTTTTTATTCAGCACATGGATCACAGTTTCTGTAGGTGGGTAAGACATTTTTAGTGTTTGGAGGTTCCCAGGATTTTACAGACCCGTTTAAAGTCCCCAGAACCTACCTATGACACAAAGTGGAAAACTAGGTACACATAAGAAGCATTTTTAAAAACTAGAAGACAAAAAGGAAAACCAAGCAGAAAGAAAATGTTCAAGACAGTTGTTTGCCTTTAGGCTTCCCGTTGGACCAGACCTCTGTTTTCAGGTGGTCAAGGCAAATTGTCTTCTGAAATGAAGGTCAGTTAAGTGTTTTCTCACAGGGCCTTCTAGAAAGCTCATCTAAGATTGTGAAGGACCATTTTCCAAGTCTGCTTTCCAGATGAAACCTAAACAGAGATCTCCTACGATTCAGGGAGTGACCTAGTTGCCAAATTCTCTCTTGTGTTTGGCCCATGTCTCTCAGTCTGTCCTTCTGCTTCCTTCCTTCCACAGCTCTGTCATGAATGCCATGGGAGAAGGTATGAGGAATCCTATGTCAGACAGGTCTAAATTAATCTGCTCTTAAGGAAAGATACCCCCTAGTAATACCAAAAAATAGTTGAACCCTTGAGGCAGGAAGGTAATTAACTCTTCTCTGAAATTGCTACTTTTTGATTTTTTTTTTGCATTTTTTGAGTATTTACTATTACATGCTTGGATTTTTCTATCTACCAAGGTATCTTACACTCCGCTGAGTCCTTCTGGATTCACTATGCTGTGTGATCTGTCTTTTCACATGTTAATTATATGAAAATGATTTTCCTTTTGTATAAGTTTTGAATCTTCTGCTTAGATTTTGTGAAATGTCTTTGTTCTTGCATTATGAAAAAGGGGGAATAAAAGTACCTCACCCATCTTTTCTATCCCACTCCTCATTTCCTTCACTTTTGATCATTTCCCCTTTTATTCATTTCATCTCATCTCTTAGGTAAACAGTCCAATTCTGTTCCATTTCTTTTCATTTCTGAGGTTTTCCATGCCCCTAATTATTCTCATCACCCATCTCTGAACTCCTTTTCTATCTGCTATATCCTTTTTTTGACATTTTAGGTGCAAATTGTTGCAGGTGCAATTTAGATCACTTAGATGTCCAAGTCTCTGACTTACGGATGCAATCAGGGACTCAGACATCTAAGTAACTAGATTGCAGACACAAATAATTATCTTGCAAAATGTGCCTGTAAGTTTTGTCCCTGTGAGAAATGGTTAAAGCTAGACTAAAGATCAAAGCCTTAATCACTAGCAAAATATCCCGACCACCTTTTAAAAGAAAAAAATAAAGGAACCCCCATCCTATCTGAACTACTGCTATCACATTAAAAAAGTATATTTAAACTCTTCCTATACAGAATACATCATGAGTGTAATAATGAATATAGCGATCAACCAAGACTCAGAAGAAGTGGAACAGTACCTTAATGTTTGGAGGTCTCACTGGGAGAGAACAGCCTGTTGTGTATTGAAATTCCATGATAACCAATACTTTGTCATTTACATGTTTCCATTTTTGAAAAGGACTCAATGGGTTGTTTAATTCTCAGCACTGAAGCATTTTTTTTTTCCATTTGTCTATGAGAGGAAGATGCTTTGTCCATGTCCGTGATACAACATTTGAAAAACTCCATCTAAAATAATGTTAAAAAATGGTGCAGAAGAAGATGTTATTTTTCCTTCTAATCATGCTTTAATTCTGCTCTTTCAAGGACAGGGAGTCAGCAGATTACAAAGGTGAAGTCATGTTGTTTGATGATGCTGGTGGAAAAGCTGTAGTAAAATGTTTTTTTTGCAAGAAAGGAAAATGTCTTAAGGGGAACATTTTTTTCCTAGGTTTTCTGTATTCTCTGAAACAAAGTTTTCATTGTCAGTTATAAAGATGTAGATCATCATTCAAATGTAGAAGAGAAGTTTTCTTGCTTTTCTGTTATTTCTTCTGAAAAGGGGAAAAAAAAGATAACCATGGTTTCTAATATTAAAAGTTAATCAACTATTTCTTTCAAATATTGGAAAAAAATCTGTTGCATTCCTTCTTGTGAAATGTTCTTCTTATTTTTGAATGAAAACTATGCTAAAAAAGAAAATAAATAATTCTTAATAAATTCTTAACTTTAGTAAATACCTAATGTATGAACTTGGTATGTTATAAAATTAGACAACATGGTAGGTTTCAATTTTAATCAATAGACAAATATAATTCCAGAATATCCTGCACCTATACTGTCACCTTTCTACTCTGAACTGCGAGTAGTGAGAGAAGGAAGATGACAGGGTGAATTTGTAATTGGTTTTGGGCAGCCTCAGACCGCTTTCTTTTCCTATCTTCCTAAGTTTTATTTTAATTTCTGGTGCATTTCAGCCCTGCATCTGTTCCACTCCCAAGCTGTAGGTCTCCCTTGCTCTGCCAGTCAACATTTCCAACTGGATATAACCTATGATTGCATTAGGAGACTTAGATTGATTATATATTATTGCCATAGCTTCTGAAAAAGGCTAACAGTATTGGCAACACATTTCTTTTTCCAGTGCAAAATAATCATCAAATCTCATCTCTGTAATCCAAATCATTCATTTTCCTAAGAGACATTATATTGGGTCCACATTTCAGATAACCTAGAAGAATTATTTACCCTTAACTGTGTGCTCCTTGTTACTCACATAAGAGGACTTATCCACAGAGAAATCACTCAACTTTAATTAGATGGGCCATACAAAGTCCCTGAAAAATGAATATTCTATCTAGAATTGCTTAAATATTTAATCAGCTCTCAATCAGAAAACCTATTTGAATAGGCGGCCATGATCCTCTCACTGAAGACAATGGGAAATCTCCAAATAATATTCAAGGAAAAAGGAACAAGCAGAGGATTTAATAAATAAAAGCAAATGAGCTTATAGAAAGAAAAAAAAAGTGCATAGGCATTTTTCAGTGCATTTTAAGAGAATAATATATCTCTGGGGTAAAGGATGTGTCAGGCTAGGTTTGGATTAGAGCAGTCAGAAGGAAAAGGGCTTACATATCAGGAGGGGGGAGTATTTGATAGCAGAGGCCCTTGAGATTGGCAAATGGTGCTTTTGCTTGCTTCTTTAAGCCTTTCACCTCAGTCCGAGCTGTGTCAGTTTAAGCTACTCTGTATGACTTTCCATTACCGGGCCAGTGAAAATAAAGGTCCTGGAGATGGGAAGTCTGCTCTTGTATCTCTGCAGGTTTTCCATATATTCACACGCCTGTGGCACTGAGGAGCCCAACTATGCACAAAAACGATCCTTAGGAGTTTAGAACCAAAGCAGTAGGCAAGAGTTGGCAGAGTGGAGAGCAGTGATACGAAAAGCCAGTCCTAGTGACTCTTCCTAGACACTAAAAGGCACTTCTGTTAAAATGCACGTGGAGATATACCCACATGGATGTTCTCAACTCTTCTGGGACAGTGGTCCTGAAAGCATTATTGTTTACTGATTGGTAGGTAGAAATTTAGTCCTTGAGAGCCCTGGTTGCCCACATCTGTCCATTTCATCCCTTCCCTATTACTCCACTCTCTCCTTCCACATATCTCTCTCATTGCTGTAGATGTAATTTTCCTCCAGGAGCTCTGAGTCTTCTCCTTCACACTGACTGCTCTGAGCTGCCCCCAGTCAGTTATTGTTGAAATTCCAGTAACATTGAGAAGCTGTAGTTATGGATCTGATAAACTTAGAGAAGCAATAGCATGTGAAGAGCTGAGAATATGAGTGATAGGCAAGAGTCAGAAACCAGGCAAGTAGGTTTTTAGCTGTCACTTGAACAATTTATCTGCTGTTTCTCCTGCTCCAAGGCTTTAGAGCCTTAATACAATCATTTCGTTCACTCTCACTTGCGCCAACCATGGCAACACCCCTCTTATTATACTTTCTGATGATGATAGCAGCTGCATTGTTTGGCTTGGCGCTACATCCTTTCTGCTCAATTTTTAATTTATATCTCCTCTGAACATTTCTTCTTTCAGGTGAGTGNTTATACTTTATGATGATGATAGCAGCTGCATTCAACGCAGCCTTGTTTGGCTTGGTGCTACATCCTTTCTGCTCAATTTTTAATTTATATCTCCTCTGAACATTTCTTCTTTCAGGTGAGTGGGCCTGTTCACTTACCAATTGCTTCCACAATGATGAAGCCGGTAGTGACAGCGTGGAGGTTCCTTGCATATCTGTCCTCTTCTGTGACCTAGAGCATTTGAAAAATCTCCTTCAGTTCATGCTCTCATGCTCCAGACTCAATGCCCTGTCTGTGGTACACATATTTTTTTCCATAGCTTCCCACAGAGGTCTTATTTTGTAGATCTTACTGATCCATTTTATTTGCATGTCTTTTCACCTCTGTTGCACAGACCAGCCTCTAGAAGTCATCAGTTCTGTCTCAGAAAACTTAGAATTGTTTGAGCTTATGCCTCTTCACATTGGCTGTTATAAAACACAAAATTAATGTTAACAAATTAAACCACAGGTTGACTGGATGCAAATTCAAAGACTTTTCCTAACAGCTCCTTCTGAGTTACATCTAGGGTTCCATCTGGAAGAAGACATCCATCTTTCTGCAAACTCAACGAGGTGATGTGTTTTCCTTGTTTGTTATAGGTAATTACATTTTTCATAAAGAGTGGCCATTGCGACTTCTAAGGGTCCATTACATTTCTTTTCTGTTGTTTCATGGGAATCACCATGTCACTTCTCTTTGCTTCAGTATACCTTGTAATCACTTTGGGATATCATATGAAGAATGGATGCTAACATCTCCCTGTTGTTAAGCTGTCATTCTAAAACTTTGCTACGCCATGGTTGTGAGAGAAGATTATTAGACTATTGATCTAAAGTCTGTTGGGTGGTATTATGTCAATTCTGATTGACAGTTTGTTGATCAAACATAGCCTTTTAAAGAAAACACTTAACTGTGGCTTTTAATAATGCTCTTTCCTATGTTCAGGACACTTTTATATTGAACTTTCTAAGGTTAAATTAAAGGGACATTTAAAATACATTTGAAGTGCATTTCAGTGTTAATAATAGGTGTTCTAATGAACAATCAAAGCATCTTCCATTTTTTTTGTGAAACTGTAAAAAAAAAAGCAAACCAAACGATACATCTTAAATTACTTAAATTTGAAATACAGCTCTATAAATTCTATTTTGAAAAATTATTTTTGATTTTGATAATTCAGTCTCATGACATTTTTAGTCTGCATTGCCCTGTTTACTACAGTACTAGTAGTGTGCCCAAAATGATGAGATTTTGCTTCATAGCTGTGTCCATGTTCCATGTATGGAAGAAGGCAAAAGTCACTGCTGTCTTCAAGAAGGGCAAGATTTGAGTAGCTACACATTGGTCAGCTTCATGTCAGTCTCTGTGTTGGCAGTGGAGCAGGTAGTCCTGGAAACCATTTTCAAACATTTTCAAAAAGGACAAGAAGATGACTGTGAGAAGTCAGCATGGATTTATGAAGGGAAAATCTTGCTTGGCTAACCTGAGAGCCTTCCACGATTATACGGCTAGTTCAATCAATGAGGAGAGCTGTAGCAACAGAGAGGCATGAAATCTAACAGTTATAGGCCTTTGCAGTGTACAGAATTGTGTGAGTCCTCAGCTCCTCATGTCTCCATGAACTAGAGACATAGAATCATAGAATCATAGAATGCCTAAGGTTGGAAGCGACCTCTAGAGGTCATCTAGTCCACCTCCCTGCACACGCAGGGCCACCTAGAGCACGTGGCACAGGACTGCATCCAAGCGGGGCTTGAAGATCTCCAGAGAAGGAGACTCCACAACCTCTCTGGGCAGCCTGTTCCAGCGCTTTGTAACCCTCACTGGCAGAGAATTTTTCGTTAAGTTCCTGTGGAACTTTTGGTGCTTCAGTTTGTGGCCATTTCCTCTAGTTCTGTTGGTGGCCACCACTGAAAAGAGGCCAGCCCCATCCTCCTCACTGTCTCCCTTGAGGTACTTGTACACACTGATCAGGTCCCCTCTCAGCCTTCTCTTCTCCAGGCTGAACAGGCCCAGCTCCCTCAGCCTCTCCTCATAGGGCAGATGTTCCAGGCCCCTGATCATCCTTGTTACCCTGTGCTGAACTCTCTTCAGTTGTAAGCGTTTGTCTACACATACATATTCCTATGCCAAAGTCTCTTTACCAAACTCCTGAGTTCAAACTCCTAAGTTTAACTTAGCAATATGTAGCTCAATGTCCCTCTTGTACTGGGGGGCCCAGAACTGGACACAGTGCTCCAGATGTGGCCTCACCAGGGCTGAGTAGAGGGGCAGGATCACTTCCCTCGACCTGCTGGAGACGCTGCTCTTAATTCACCCCAGGATCCCACTGGCCTTCTTGGCCATGGGGTCACACTGCTGCCTCATGGTCGACTTGTCGTCCACCATGACGCACGGGTCCTTCTCTGCAGAGCTGACATCTTTTTGGTCCTAGTCCCTCTCTTTCTCCTTCTCCTCTTCTCCCTTCTGCTTAGTATTTAGGAGCTCTTCAAGGTCTTTAATTTTCTTCTCACTACTAACACTGACTTCCCTGAACTGCTTATAAATACAAGATTTAAGTTCCTAACTCAGCATCTAACCAAGGTGCCAAGTGTTTTGGTTCTCACTCATGCTTTTGTTGTGCAAAGACAAGGTAATAACCAGAGTTTTCTTATTCGGCACAAATTTCATGACCATTTATGAAATGTCTGCATGGCAGTGCAAACTTCAAAAATATGTCAGGTCATGGAGACTTCACAAACATGTATTGCTACTCTGAGAAATAATGATATTTGGTAAGTGCCTTTAAAAGACCCATGTACTACATTTTACTCTTTTTTTTTCTAGATCTTCAGTGGTAAGTTGAACTTTTTAAATTTTTGTAATCACCCTTCCCCAGAAGGTTGAACAAAATGCCTTCACACATTTGTATCCTTTCAGTCTATCTTGTACTCAGTACATTTTCTGATTAAAATTTATGAAGGGTTTTTCATATAGCTCTTAACAGTAGAAGCCTGCAATTTGCAGTAATATCAGAAATTCCAGCATTTTCATGAGTTCCAGTGTGGACATTTGAGAGTGCCCTGTGGTTTTCAGCCTTTTTTTTTTTTTATTAGTAGTGACTAAGCTTTGAAAGGTTGGTCCTATCCATCCAAGATGTGAGTCTGTGCATTCTGTAGCAGGCAGTATACTATGCCTTGATTCCTTTCCCTTAGGTAGGAGCGGATCTGCCATAGACTTCCTGTATATCCAGTGACACGAGGAACACAACAAGGGCAGCTTGATCCTGCTAACATCTAAAGCACCTTGTGCAGGAACTTCTTTGCTTCACTGACTGTGTGGAGACAACAGTGTTCACCTAGAGACACCTAGAGACAGGTTAACACAGAGACAGGTTAACCTAGAGACCTTGGTCAAGTGTGACAAGTATGGTCAAGAACAGTGAATTTCTCTGAGAAATAAAAAAACCTCTACTTCCTATGGTACCACATATAGAGGTGCCAGGAAGGCTGTGCAATCTAGCAATACCTCTAGGAGGGACTCAGTGCTTCTTGTATTTGGAAAACTACTTCAAGTCTACCTCATCTCCCATTCACATTGTTAATCCTCTAGTTCCTGGGCTAAAGCGGGAGGTCTCAAAACAGATTGGAGCTAGCTCATCTCCTGGAATAGTTAATGGCTTTGCCCAGGAGATAACCCAGTCAAGAAGTGATTTCACCCCTGTGCTCCTCAGAAGGGGAGGTTGTACGAGGCTCTTTCACAGCAGGAAGGAAGTGGTGTTAGACACTAGATCTGGCTGAGCAGTGTCGGCAGCTCTTCTACATAGGTTGAGAACATGCTGGAATTGCCTTCCTCTCCCTGTTCCCAGGCAGTATTCCTGGGTGGGGACTGACTGTCTAACACATTGTTCACATGCAGCTTAGATAGTCGAATGTTTTACAAGGCTGAGGAAGAGTAAGTCAATATCTGTCTGGGAATAATCTGAGAGGCTGATGGTGTAGTGAGCTAGTGAGATGATGGAGCCAATACAGCAATTCAGCAGGAACACCTTAATGAAGGTTATGATCATGTGTAATAAACATGCTGCCCAGACAATAGAATCACACCTGCCACTCCTGAACATGGAAGTTGGTGTCCCTCCAGGGACATATATCTTGCCATGAGTTTGTGTCGCTGGCCTGTCTGTGCTTGGAAAGCTACATGTCCTATGTATTGCTCTATAATGCTGAGTGCCATGAAATGAATGGAGAGGGTATGATATGTGTGAAGGATGGAAGAGGCCTATTTTTGCCCTGCAAAGTCATCTGAAGTTTTTATACCTTCTTGCTAGCCTGTCCGCGTAAAGGAGAAGGCACTGGGCAGGTTGTGTGCAGTCCATATCTAGGAACTTCTGCAACCATTCCCACTCTCCAAGTCTGACACCTTTGCATCAGGACCTCCTTCATCATTATGTGGCTTGTTGCTGCTCTTGAGGCTGACTAATTTTAGAGAATAGTGGACAGCTCAAATCATTGCTTCCTGGCCTTGGCAGGTCTTTTTGCAGCAGTTTGGTTTAATCAATTTTAGGGCTCCCTAGGGTGACCAAGAGGCAGGCACTGCAATTACCTCCCTTCTGTATGGATCCTCTTCAGTGATTACCCTGGTCTGACCGAGTCTTTTGAGGTTTTGGGTGGAGAAACATTCAAATGGTGGATCCTGTAATTAGAGTTTGGCATGAAGGAGGCCTGATATGATTGAACCTCTTTTAAGCGTGCAATTTCTTCTTTTGTTGCTATGAAAAAGCAACTCAGTGATGGAATATGAATGCTTTGAGATACAAGCAACAGCACAGTAGAATTTCATATTCGACCTAATACCTAAATTCAGCCTCAGCCATATGTTAGTCTTTTTTTTGGCTCTAGACCTCTAGGATCTCTGTTGCATTGGATTCTTATTAGGATTTCTATACCAGTTCATTTCTTTTTGTTTGGTGGTTTTGTGTTGGAAAAGGTAGTTTTCTTTTTTTTTAATGTGAGTCATGCAGAGGTCTTGGCATTTTAAGCACTCTAAGGCTGAATTAGTACTACAAAGAAAGGGGTTTGTGTCTGATTTACTTATGATGAACTCATTTCTGCTGCACAGAATCAGTTTTGCTTGAAACATTTTTGTTTAAATAGAGTAATATTTTAATCTTGTGTTTTGGGTCCTTATAAACCAGATTCTTTTTTGTACTCCTATTATCCCAATAACAGTCCAATTAGAAGTGGTTAAAAATCAAGATATTTATTTTAATTGCATGCTTATCTTTTGTGGGTATATTGCAGTAAATAAGGAACATTTGAACAAAAAAAAAATCTAACATTGCAACATGTCTTGTCACATTATACTTACCCTACACCTGATTTCAAATGTAAATTGCACAGCATTTAGCTCTAATGAAAATACTCTAGTGAAGGAAATTGTTAAGATTTTCTGGTGCTCCCCTAGGGGTAATATTAAAACCTCCATTACTAACATCTCACTCTGAGAAGACAAAATGTGCACTGAGAATACAAAAGCTCTGTTGGCATCTAAATGTGTGCCAATTAATTCGCAGTTACAGACCTGCAGATCTGTATGGAGATGTAAAAATAGGACCTGGGAAAGCTATTTAGATCCCTGTATAACAGGGCTCCTTGACCCTGGATTTCTAGTGTTAGTTTAATCATGGCATTCTGCTTTCTATTTATTTATATAGTTGCCTCAATGAACAAATTAATAATTATACAGCACATTGACAAACATGCCGAGTAATATTTGCCAGATTTTAAATTAATTTAATTCAAGGGCCACTTCATTTACAGGATTCATAGGCACATCAAGGAGTAGCTTTTGCTTCATTGCTATTCAGATTACACCAAGATTTTTCATCATTTTTCTCTCTCCTTTTTATCTCTCTCCCCTCCCTTCCCTGAGGAAGACAATTTAACTTGCTTTTCCAAATAGCTAGTTACTTTCAGGCAGGTGGAAGACAGGTAAATGACAGACAAACAGAAATGCAGATAAATGCATGGGTGACATACATTTAGAGAGATAATCATTTTTATTATGAAAAAAAGGAAAACAATTAGGTAGCACTAACACTTCATCTTTATTTTCCCATTACTTCCAATTTTCAATCTATCTTCTTTTGTTTTTCACCTACAACTTGCTTTGAAAATTATTTTAATTTCAAGTCTGTCTTGCGATTCTGTGGAGGAGTGTTTCCCTGTTAAACATCAACTCAGTCACACAGAAGTGCCATGTTCCTTATTGTTTGTCAACAGAAACTTAGTATTAGGCCCAGCAACTGGCTTGAACTGCAGTTTTTGAATTACGCCCACATGTCGGAGAGGTATGTCCTATGGCAGACAAAGGGGAGAATACAGTGCTAATTAAAAGGGAGTTTGACTCTTCAAAAACACATCAGGAGGAAAAAGAAATACATGTTCCCAGTACAGGGCTGCTTCCACTATGGATATTGGAGATCCAGCACTTAACTCGGACACACAGACACTGCCCTTGGCTTTGTCTCGAGGTTATTCAAGACCTCTGCATGAGGCCAACGGTTATGACAGGTCCGAGACAGGTGCCCTAGTGAATCCCACCCTACAAGTCTACTAGTAGGCAGAGGTAGCCACATGAAACTCTAGGGACACTAACACTGAGAAAAGCAAACTTTGAAAAGAGAGAAGCCAATCAGCTCTTCTCCCCATACCTGCACTGGAAGGTAAATCAGAAGATGAAAATACCTTATGTGTGGTGTGAATCTGTCTTAAGAAGACTGGTATCTCAGAAACCATTTTAAGGGTGATCAGGAGAACTGGGAATGGATTGTTTAGGGACATTTATGCTAAATGTGTATGCCTAATCCATGTGAGGCCACTTAAAAGGATGAATAATAGCAGCTGGCAACATGTAAGATAGGAATTATGGAGGTAAAGGGGCGTTTTGAAGAAAAATGGGAAATAATTTGCAACATTTTTATACCTTTAACATATATTGCATAGAGGAAACTTGTGCATTATCGATGGATTGTAAAGTCCTTCTTAAAACAAATAGGAAATATCTGTGCTTCATATAAGACATTAGCTGTCTTTGACACTTACATCTGAACAACTTTTCATAGGTAAAATCACTTTAGCTGGCACGATTACCACTGTTCACTGCTGCATGCAGCATGCTGCTGAATGTGATAATGAGTGATGTCTTTTTTCCATCACTTCAATACAGATATGCAATTTATTCCTCCAGTAAACACTATTATAATGTAAAATTTATAATACAATATCTCTCAATGCCAGTCAGAGTGATGGTTTGAAGGAACTAGAGTGTGTCTGTTATGTATCAGAGCAAACAAACCCTACATTAAAAACAAAGTTGCTTACTTGGCAAAATGGTGCAGCTGGCTTACTTTGCTTGCTGGTATGCATACATTAACAGCAACAGTGCTTACTGTATTGTCATGGCCCCAAATTCCCTCACTCTTTCTATACAATCCTCACAGTATTGCAAGTGCCAAAGGAAAAGGGCACTGCGACATCATGTCTTTCCATAACACTCCCACAGCTCAAGCCCAAGGTCAGTGCCGCTGCCGATCGACGATATTGCTAGCCAGTCATACTCTCACATTACTCTTGCACATTTAAGTTGACAATACAAATAAATACTTTCATGTGTGTGTGAGGGGGTAGTGTTCTTTCGAGAGCTTTTAGATGATATTCCAAATAATTTATAATCATTTAAAAGCCTTTTAAAGAACAGGCTCTTCTTCCAATAATTGACAGGCAAGACAATACCAGAGGGGGAGGTGAGGTGGAGAGGGGCGGAGGTGTAGATTGCTCTATATAAAAGCCTCTAAATTATGTTGTCAAAATTATAGCAACATTTTTTTTTTTGCTCAAAAGCCTTTAAAGATCACACTCCTCCAGTCCCAGACTCCTGGCTTTTGTTTATTTTGTGCAACCAACCTCAAACTTGATGTCACAAAATCTTCTGTGATTGGGTGGCACTTGTTGAATTCAAAATCAGTCTAGGACCAAGAACCCAGAGCTGTGGCTAAAGCTATTGATTCCATTTTTACATTGAATTATTAAAATAAAAAAACGTGGCTGCTGCTAATGGTGCCTGTGAGCTGTAGAATAGATCCTGTGGTTCTGTTGTGTTTATTCTCCATTTGTCAGATTTGCTTGTCAAAAGTGATGTACCATGTCTCAAATTTGTACTGTCTACTGGCATGGTTAGATACGCTCTTGTTGCTGTGGGGAAATCAGGGGCCATGGGGTCTTCAGTTGTGAATGGACTCCAGTGAGAAGAAACTGCTGCCTACTACATAAACTGTAAAAATGCTCAGCATTTGTCAGGGTGCTCACATTTTTATGGTGAATCTAGTTGCAAATCAAGAATTTCAGTGAGTCTTCATTTGAATTCAAATAAGCAACAGAAAATCATTAATTACAATAAAGCCAGGATGACTCACATTGGGATTTTAGTTTCTTCTCTTGTGGGTCACCAATTCACGCCATTTGAAATGACTGTAAATTATTATCCAACTATTGTTTAGCTGTCAGAACAGATTGGTGGTCTTGATCTAATAATTTCTTGTTGTCCTATAAATTGGCATCATGAAATTGGGCAGATGCATAGTCATCTATACAAAGTTATTCAGAAAAAGACTGTCATATTGTCTATGCAGTAAGAGATTACATAGTTAACTTGCATTTCAGCATAAAGATAAAAAATATATATAAAATCTTTTCACAAAGGTATTTTCTAATTGACAGATAAGACTGAGAATCCCTACACTTCAAAAATCAGTTTCAAAAATAGCTTACTAATTTATTGGCTTCTCAATATTTTGTCTGAGAAGCTTTTCTTATTTCTTCTTCTCTTCTCTTCTCTTCTCTTCTCTTCTCTTCTCTTCTCTTCTCTTCTCTTCTCTTCTCTTCTCTTCTCTTCTCTTCTCTTCTCCTCTTCTCTTCGCTCTCTTCTCTTTGCCCTTCCCTTCCCTTCCTTTCCCTTCTCTTGCCTTCCCTTCCCTTGCCTAGCTTTGCCTTCCCTTGCTTTGCTTTGCTTTTTCCCCCCTTTTCCTTCCCTCTCTTAGAACTGAATGACCTAATCTGATGCCATATTTAATATTTTGATCTTGGAGAACAGAAAATCTGTTTCAAAGTCTTTGCTGGTGCAAAACCATTAATGTCACTGGCATTAACTATTACACAAAAACCCTGAAAGCAACATCATTAACAGCTATATCTCTGTCATTTCATAGAAAAATAATTTTAATTTAGAAACTGGAAAATTTAAGATATTGTTGCTTGGACACTTATGCATATCTTTTTCAGGACATCCTCCACTACATTCCAAGTTGCAATTCATTTTTTGCTGAAGTCTTCATGTCCCCCAATGTCCACACAGTCCCAGCCTTTCAGAATGGAAGAATCATTTTGAACGTGATGTAAAATATAACCATGAAATGCTCCTAATCTCACAAGTGCTGCATCACTTATCATTCTTTCTTCATAAAATGTCCGATAGACATATGTGAGCTTCCACAAAAACCTTTTGCCTGACCAGTCAGGTCAAATGTGTTCTTCTTCTGCATCCCAACCACAACACATAACTCAATATGACCACATCTTGTATATACATCAGCTTTGGTTCAAGCAAAGTACCTTACTGAAGTGGGAAAGCAACAACTCCAATCCCTTCTACAAATAGGAGACAGAGCAAGTGATTGAGCGAATTGCTGTTTCAACTTTTGATGTTCAACCTCCTGCAGCATGCATTGCATCCTGTAGCGCTTTATGACATCTGTCTGCTGAGAAGGCAGATTAAAAGGGAAATGTAAGCACATGCTGTTGTCATCTGAAGAGATTTCAGCAGAACACAGTATTTTTATTAATTTTAAGAACCCTTAATGATAAACTGTGTGTTTTAAAAACACATACTATGCATATCCTACATAAATTGACCTTGATATTGTGGACAACTACCTGAATAGACTGAAGACACTTCTTGCTGCAAGACAAGCAAGAATTTTATCTGGAAACCTGATAAGAAGGACTGTTTTGCACTCTGGATGCATTCTCCACACCTACCCCTCCTATTTGTGTTTGAGTTAAACAAGATAAATGTGACACTTGGTTTAGACAGTGTGTCCAGGAAGGTGCAGGTAAGAGTTGTATGCCTACCATAGTGGCTATGGTTTAGGTCTGACTCTATCTGCTGTGATATAATTCGGCATGGCACTACCATGTGTGTAGGATCTGGCATGAATCTTGTTCTCCTGTTATGTCTCAGCTTCTCTACTGGTGAACTTGAGATAATGATGGATAGATCATTTGTAAAGTGCTCTGAGGTCTTTAGAAATGATATATCATTTCATTTTGTGCTTCTAAATCAGCACAGAAATTATATTAAAAATATGACAAGAAGATTCATTTGGGAATCTGAAAATAAGCGGGGAAACTGAAAGCAGAATATTCCACCTTCCCACAAGTCAAATCAGAATCTGCATTTTCTACTCCTTAGCCTATCTCTAGGTTTTATTTCTAACTAAAGGCAATAAAAAGACTGCATTTTATCCAGTGAGATTTATGTCGATATCTAAGTCAGCAGACCACCATGTCAGTGATTTCTTTTGCTGGCAGAAAGAGGGTCAGAATACTCAATGCCTGTGTTGGTAGTATCTATCTATCTGAAGTATTAACGTATTAACGTACTGTGTCTCTCTTTCAGTCACAGTGACTCTTCTTTTCCTGCATCCAGCCTATTTCTTAAGTGTCATCCATCATCCTCCAGTAGTAACCAGTCCATGCTGTTAAGTGAGAGACACTGAAAAAAATTTCAATTCTCATAATTTCTTTCCTTCTTTTTATTTTTCTGATTTGAATTTTATCTGTGTGACATTTTGTACAAGAAAGGTTTTCATCACCTGGTGGGGTGTAAGTAAAAAAGAAATAATTAGAATTGCTGGGAGATTTTGCAACAAAACAATTTTACAAGGTCAGTAAGACACATTAAGTGAGTAAAAGGCCAACAGGGAGAAATTACTGTCCTTCAATTCATTCCCAGAGAAATTAGAAGAAAGTAGCATCCCCCAAACTAGGACCATATTCCAGCTCAGAAACATAAGTCAGACAATGAAATTCTTTCTATTCTCCTCTCTCTATCTGGGTGTCCTTGTGTTCACACGTGTGTCCATATATACCCCTCCCTTCTCTTACTGCAGGAGCATTAAAATGCTTTTTTTTTCCTAGCATTTTTGAGAACTATTGCCCAGGTTGTTTCCATACTGACCCAGAATTTGGAAGACAGATGTTGTGTGTAGGCTCCCTGTCAATTATGGCAAGTAAACCGCATTCTTGTGGTTAAACCTATGGATTCTTTTCAAGCTTCTGTAATTAAGTTATACTAATCTGATAGTCATGGGCTAGGTTTTGACTGTTCAGCTACTGTCAAATCCAGCAGTCTTTTAGGGCAGGCAATAAGATGTGATGCATCTTTGTTACTGTCTCATCTACCTGCTCTACTTTTGCTCATCATGACAGGGGGTCCTGCAAAGATTAATAGGATTTAACTATGCATATTGGTTTTTGTTTATATTTAAGTTTGTACAGTGTTTCAAAGCTATCTGATGCCATGACAGTGAAACCAGTGCCCCTGGCTGAGAAATCCATCTTGACTGGTGATAGATTTCTGGCCAGTTCTGAGGGCACCATTTTCAAGCGTGGTAGGGCTAATCTTGACACACTTGAACAATTAGATGAAGATGTGAATTGTGTTCCTCTTATTCTCACTCCTAACCTAGCACTGCCCGGATTCTGTTATCAATATAAATTTGAGAATTCATTTCCTCAGATTTCTCCATTGTGTGCAAGCCAAAGTGCTCATCAGTTGCCACTTCGGAACAGGATCACGACTGCATTGTGACTGATCCAAGAATCATACTGGGAACTTTAAAGGTTGTTGCTAGTTACTCAAATTCTGAGACTGTAGTATTTCTAAAGAATTGAAAAAAAAATATCCTGTTGTGCTGACCTGTCTCAAGAATCAATATGCTACCTGTAAAAAAAAAAGATTTCCATAAATCTGCGAAGAATGGTAAATTTCAAGCCACTGAATGGTTCCTCTTCCCAACAAAACATCATGTGTATCTGCAAATAGGGATTATGATCAAGAAGGCACTTCTTTTATAACGAGAGTGCTTCTAACGTGATGCTATAATCATATGTGCAGGGTTACCAAATAATTTGCCTTTGCAGCAACTCTTATGACAGTAAGTACCAGAGGAATAATAATTTGTGTCTGCTACCTATTGTAAGCTGTTGTCAAACAGATAACCTGTCTACTTGCTTAGAACCAGCATCTCCTGCTGCTCAGCTCTATGGACAATGGGGTTTTAATCACTGAGGCACTTACAGTAGAATATAGGTTCAGACTGTGCATGGAGGTGCTCTAGTACTGGCAGAAAGGCTGTAACTGCTTTCTGAATAGCACTTACACTATTAGCTATTGGAGGCAAGTGGTTTCTTTTTTCTTTTTCTTTTGCGGGAACATCACTTTTCCTTGCCATAAATCCTGCTCATGATTTATACTTCGGTGCTTCATTCCATTTTTTTTTTGTTTTCAATGTATTTCTTAAATAAACCAATTTTAAGTTATTTTCTTGTCACCGGAGATGGAAGAATGTGAGTTAACTCTCACCCATTAGCTCTGAAATGAATAAGGTCTTCCATCAGAAATAATAAAGTGAGTCAAACTCGATGCCACATTAAATCACTTGAAAGCTTTTGAAACGATTAACCAGCAGGGTGAGCTGTTTCTTTAGTAAGAATCACCTGTGGTCAAGATGAGTAGAGGACTTCTACCTTTCTCTTCTTTAGACTGGGAATTTACAAACAAGATAGAGCTAAAGAAATGCCAATGTAGTAGAAGAAATACAAACTCTCAAGATTTCATTATAGAAGAACACCCTTTATTTCCCAATATAAGGCTTTTGTTACAACAGTGTTCATGATATTTGCCAAGTGAGAGGTAAACACAGAAATCCAGCAGTTAATAACTCCACTTTGCAGGATTATGCCTCCTCCTTCACCCCTTGTCTATCTGACAGCTCACTCTACCCCTTGGCAAGAACTGGTGCATAAACTTGGCTTGGTGCAGTGCAGCCTACAATTCGGCACATCTTTCCAGAGCTAAATGTCTTTCCAAACAGCATCAGTAAAGCAAGTCTCACAAGTAAAAGTCAGAAAAGCTTAACTGCAGCAGTAGTATCTACCCATCCCCTCTTCAGTTGCATTTGTAATGGTGAGAATTCAGTCGTGCATTAGAGGTTCATTTCTTAAGTTTCCTTGAACCCAGGAGGCAATTTCATTCTATATTAACATCAGTGATAACGGACCAGCAAAGTCCTTGAGACCAGCAAAGTATCTTGGGAAAACATACCTGGAGATTCAGGGGATGAAAGCCATATATCCCTGCTCCCAGAAAGGTGAGTACACTTCCTTAGCTTGTGCATGCACATAAAGAGATTTGGTTTGCTGGTAGAGGACCACCAACTCATCCTGCCTATATTTGTCTCTTGTTATTAAAATATATATGCTACTAATGCCCACTCACTCCAGGGATGGCAAAATTTGTTTTATCTGTCTACTAATATCTTCTCCTGCCAAGAGCTTCACAAGTTGTACCAGCCCTGTATTGAACTGAACTTCAGTAAGAGGGTCTCCAGAAGTGGTGAAGAGCTGGCAAAGATGCTGGTAGAGCTCTCTCTGTTCCCTTGCTTCATTACATAGTGTTTTGGATTGGAATTGCCAGTAGCCTTTGCACGAACACAGACTTGCTGCTGTTTTTGTGGCATGACTCAGGCATGGGAGCTGTGCTTTAATCACTTGTGAAGCTCATTTTGTCTGAGAGCCAAGGTTCAGCCTCTTCTGCCAACATCTGCAAACCCAGTGTGGTGCAATATCTTTTCTACTGTCACTAAGTCATTGTGGGCTGATCTGCTTACCATTGTAGGCAACAGGACGTGGGGACATGGAAGCTGTATTTTGGTTTCTTGAAGGGTTTTTGAAAGGTTCAAAAGTCCACCCTTAATCCACTTATATATGTCTAAAAATGTTATTCTTTGGGACCATCTTGTTTGTCTATTGCAGCTAGATAAATATCATTCTCCAGATACATTACTGAATATTGCTGTGGTTCATTTAATTTATTAGGTAATTTTTTGATTTCATAGTTTTCAGCTGTCTCAGTGGCTGGTAAAATGAGATTTAATGGACAAATTACCTGGTGCATAATAGCAATATTCATTAAGGGTCAGATTTTAGCCATTGTTCATATCAAGTGGGAACTTCACAAGCTGAACCACTAAATTCCTTGGAATTAGCTGCGCATTGGAACATCATCTTGTCTAGCGGTATCTAGTTTCTGGGGTCCATGGACTTTCCTGGTTCATTTATGTCCAACTTTATTTGCAGGCAATGTCCTATTTTTGGTCAATAGCCCGAGATAAGAGAAACTGGACACTATACAATGGTGGGCGCGGAGAGGCTGTGGGGACTAGTGCTTTTTGAATTACCTTCTGATATATCCGTTATTTTATGTTTTAGAGATGAAGGACTGACAAATGCTGAACATTAGTAATCAAATTTTTGTGTTTCATTTAAATTCTTTCAGAAGGGTGATATGTTTCATTTTTTCCTGTGATGTGCGCTTCAGAGATTTGTTCTATTGATTCGGTAATTATTTCAAAATATCATCCTTAATAGCATTTAATGGGAGTTCTTCATTTTTTAAATGTTTTACAAGATTGATTTCTTGATTCTAAATAACGATTTCATGTTTATATCTGTCTTCTATATGACAGTTTTGTAAAGAATTTTGTTTTTACACATTAATTGTTTGTATTTTCAAATGCTTTCTATGATATTGTTTCATCTCAGATCACCAACATTATAATTATCACCTAAAGTTTAGCCTCAGCAACAGTACCAATATAGAACATTGCATTCTGAATGCTCACTTTAAATTGTAACCATTTTGACAGCTGTGCTGCTTAGCATTATCCAAGGAAAGAAAATGTATAGGGTATTGAAGTGTGAGGGCTGATAGTTTTCAGCCCAGTCACTTAGAAATCATACTTTTTTTTCCCTCAAAACTGAACTGGTGTGCTGTATTGTATCTCTTTGCTTGGTTATATAGCACAGACAGTTTTCCTATAGACGTAACTTATAAAGAGGTACTTCCCACTGCTCTCATATGCTATGGCAATTCAGATTTTACTTTGTGTTCTGTCAGTGAAACCTCTGTAGCGACTGACTTCACTGAAGAGAGCCAATGAAAAGAAATAGCACTCTTCATGAGTCATAAAATGATCATGTTATTGTGCATGCTAAGGCCAAATTCGTAATGCTTTTGAACATGCTGGGATGCATTGTACCTCCCCAGTCCAAAAAAAAAAAAAAACCCAAACCTCAGAAGTATGTGGAGTGATTATAAAAAAGGAGATTTCTGATTTTCTAGGGCAAGCAGCTGATATACCAAAGCGAGGAATTTTATTATCTGTGCCTGATAAACATGGACTGACCAAATCTAGTCCATCTTAATGGCTTCCAGTCTTTTCATCTCCAAAGAAATTTAAAGAACTAAAGCCAAATTTCTGAGATATTTCTCCGCCCAGTTTTCTCCTTCAGTGCTACTTAGATGGCTGAAAGGAAGAGTGTGCCTCTTTGGACTACTTCAGCTCTGTCTCAGCCTCTAACACTGGTCTGAGACCATGGAGGAAGGATGCAACCAGCAGCCTGACTTCCTTCGTTGGGAGCTCTGACCAGCATAGCTAGCATAATTACCACTGCAAAGCTAAAGGCCGTTTTTTTCCTGTCAGTCAGGTGAGAAAGGCTCTTTCTTCTCCCAATGTGCCTGTGAAAATTGGCTTTAGGAAGCAGTGAGTACATGCTGCCAGGTTTAGGAAGGAGGTGAACATTTATGTTTCTTAGAGTAGTTGCTTGCTGGGTCCCTTGGAGACTTCTAAATGGACTCACACATTGCTCCCAAGTGTGTCTCCACCACTGACAGCTCATCTTTGGCTTTCTGCTTTTGGAGATGAAAACTGTTTTCATTTCCCTATTTCACTGTCCACCAAAATCAGGAGAATTGATGGAGTGGTATAAAACTTGCATTTTACTTCTGCAAAGAGGGAGATTTCTATTTTATTTCACCAGGGAAGGGAATGTTACCACTGACACTAGTGGAAAAGGCAATTCTGATCAAGGATGTTGTGAGACACTAATAAGTAAAATGAACCATTTAAGGAGCAAGATGGAGGAGAGAAAGCAATATAAGTGTGCCAATACAAATAGTCTTTATTGCTCTGTGTGCCCTAAAGCATCCTGCATAAGCTTAAAGCAGAGAGGGGAGAAAGAGGGTTTCTACTCCCTAAACTGTAAATGCAGCAGGGAAAATGATTTACAGTCCTAGTGCTCGAGCTCCATAAAACACCTGATGCCAAGTATTGAAGTGTCCCATTTTTCAAGCATCCATAATGCTTGTTTCAGGGCAAGGGATATCAATACTTGCCAGACTTTAGGGAACTTGCAGTAATAAAGCCTCAGTTCTCCTTGCTTCAGATTGATTCTGCCTTACGTATCCAACCTGGGTAATGTGAGTAAGTGACTTTCAGAGGTTGAATTGTCTATTTCACTATGCACCACTATTTTGTTGGAGTCTCTCCACTGAAGTAAACTCAGTGTATTTGCTTGTTTGTATTACTACAATTGGCAGTGTCTAGGTTGGTGAGCCTCCTTTGCTGCTGCCTTATACCATTTTTTACAGTTTTCTCCTCTTGACTGGGAAGATATTTAGTGAATGGACAAATTCTGCTTTTGATCACTTACTTGTATTTTTATAAGGGCAGAGATATTTCTTTAGTCTAAGAAGACAAGTGTCACCGAGAAGATAAAGTCCAGTAAGCCGTGAACATCTCTTATGTACCAGGGTAAAGAAAAACAGTAATAGCTACTTATTTTTTGGCTGTTGATGCTGAGTCAATGTTGCTTTATTTGTTGCATAACTATTCACCTCTAGGACTGATGTGAGATGAATCACCCTTGGCGTTGAAAGCTGTCTGAAGAAATGCTTATTGGAGACAAATGAATATCTTAACCTGCTGGTGGCTCTCTGCAGTTTATAAAACACAGCTCAGCTGGTGCATAATTGTATCCCGAGAGGCCTGTCTGCTCAAGTCTGCAGGGAAATAGTTGTCTTTCAACTTGTTACTTTTACTCTAGTCAACAACCACAGGTAACAAAACACTGTTTAAATGGGGTACCTTGACAACGTAAAAATCCATTAATTTCTTACAGCAGTGACTCTTGTCTAATGGAAACCTCCAGGATGAATGGGCTTCTTTTTCTTGCTGCAAGATGTTGTTATCATGTAGAGGAGCTTTTGCTCTACTAGAAATCATGCCTAAGCCTATTATTCCCAGGAGACAATTTTGTTATAAAGATGCAATTTGTTATTTTAAAGCCTTGACAAACAAACACATAAAAAGGGTTCATTTGAAGACATGGCAATAATTCTGTGAGGAAGGTATGATGCTATTTTACTTCATTTTGCCTTAGAGAAGGGGGCCAGAATTTGGTAGGAGCACAGTCATTTGTCAAGCTCAGCAAACATTAGTGTGATGTCCTTGAAAGTAGACTGCTTCACCTCTTACAGACTTTGATGTGGAAGGAGAGGCAGCTGTTTTAAGTCTAAAAACGTGCAAATCGAAAGTGAGAGATTTCAGTGAAAGTTCACAAATATGCTGAGGCAGGATGAGAGCATATAAAAGGTTTTTGATATCCTCACACAAAGATAACTTTTCTTGTATTGATGTGCTACAAGATTTTATTGCTTGCTCAGAAGCCTATAAAAAATTTCAGACACTGTAAGGCACATGGTCGATAGATGGCAGCAAGTCATTTAGCCTGACTGTTACCTCTTTTGGACATGTCTCTGTGTACAATTAACTCTCCCCTTCTTTGTCCTTCCCTTTTTAAGAAAATACCTCCTTCTCCTTTGCAATCTTAAAGGCTGTAATGGCAAGCATAAAATAATGAAATTCTATGTATTTCATATACAAAATAAACAAACTGTGAGGGACATCTTATGTATCTGTTTATTTTTCTTTAAGCCAGTACTATTGGGCAGTTTCAGCCCTATGATTCTTCAGCCTAGTTTCATTCAGACCCAGAGAGAGAAGAATTTGTGATTTCTCAAGGAAATACTTTCCCAAAGCACACTTCAGGAGCCACTGCTATAAGGTAATTCCTTCTGCAGCATGAACAGTTCCCCCCATAATTGCCTGATGTCTCTTTGTGACAGTGTGAAACATACTGGAAAATGGCAGGAGGAAAAAGTTTGTATCATGAATTCACTAAGCAAATAAAAGAGCCATAGTTCTGCTAAGTACCTGAACTGAACAGTAAAATTACTCACAGATATTGTCCTGTCATAAGAGTTTACTCCATTAGCCAAACTGAGCACACTCTGCAGAAAGAGTTTTAATGTAGTCGTCCAGAGCAGGAGCTTTGACAGCAGGGTTTTCTATACTCTGGCTCTGACCCTAATTTCTTGAAAACAAATGAGAAGATCTCTTGATGAAATTTGTAGGGATCTGTAAAGCAAATCAGGACATGACCCTCTACCCAATGTTCTTCCTCTAAAAACTTTACTTCTCCATTATACTTCAATATGACTGTCTTACACAGAACAAGACATTCCTGTGAAGGAAAAGGGCAGAAGGGTGTGGAATCACTGCCAAACCTTGAAAGGGGCTAGGACTGTCTCGCTGCTGAGTGGTTAGTGTTGCTCTGCTTTGAGATGATTTGTTCTTGATGATTATACCTGCTGTATTGACATCTTCGAAGAGTCTTGTAGAAAGTTAGGGTTCATCTGAAGATGTATATGTGTTATGTAATGATAAAACCTTGAAGTTCACAGTTAATTTGGTAAGAGCACATTTGTTTAATAGAAGCCTGAAAAGGAAGTCTGTTTTATAAACCGATTTTATTATACGTATGCATCTTGCTATAGAGCTATCCTAGGGAGACAATACCTCAAAGATTTGTAAAGCTAAGTGATGTAAAGGGCATTTGAAAATAGAAGCAATGTTTTCTTGCATACCTAGAGTAGCAGCATTTCATCTGAATTTCTCAAAGTATTTCTTCAAACATTAATTAACGTAAGACCCTTGTAGGGAGCATGATTACTAATATGCTCATGTTACAGATAAGTAAGCTAGACAGCAGGAAGGCTATAGCAGAGTTGGGAATAGAAAAATAACTAGAATTCCTTACTTGGGCTTCTCTTTTCTAAAAGAGTATATTCTAGAGAATCCATGTGACTCTGGATATCTTTTCAACTATATGTAATCAACTATATATAGTCAACTACATCTTTTAGAATATTATCCTCTCTTTTTCCCTCTCAGTTTTATGTTTGTTCTTTGTACCTTCTGCATTCGTTTTCCTTCTCTCCTATCTCTGTTTTTGGATAGTACTTTTCTCCTACCATTACATTTTCAAGCTGCTGAAGGTGTCTGTCTCCCTTCCCCAACGTCATCTTTTCTCCTTCTCTTCTGTGTATAAATCCAAATCCCACATCTACCATCACAACTCTCTTTTTTATTTTCTTTTCTTCCTCCCACGTTAGAGATCCTATCTCCAGTCTGTCTCTCCCTCTGTCCTACTCTCATGTCCCATATCCTTGTTGTTAAATCTCCTCGACATTTAGCATTGCTAAGCTTTTGCCCCTCTCTTCTCACGACTTATGTGTAGAGGTGTGAGGTATAGGGTGAGTATCTTCTGCAGGTGAGTATCACCTGCTAAATCTAATCACTCAGGCCCAGATTTGTCACCAAACAATATTTCAGAATAAAAGCATTTGTTTGCACAATGGGAATATAGGAATACAGAAGTGCATGCACTATTATGATTATATTAAACAATAAAGCTTCTTTTTGGCAGCATTAGCATCTCTGAAGCTCCCACCTCTCAGCCATGTCAAGCTCACACCTCCTACTCTTCATGCAATAGGGAGTTTCTCTGTCTCCACTGCCAGCCTGAGGGGAGGACTTAACACTAGCAGTGTGACTTTGCCACCAGGACTGTTAATGGTCTGTTCACTCATCCCTTAGCATCTCTTCATTGTGACAGGTAACATGGCAATGTAGGGAATTATTTATATTATTTTATTTTCATATTTAGGGCCCATTCCCTTTTGCAAGCTCCTTTTCTCTGTTTGAAGAGGGGATGTAGAACGAGGCAGTCTCCTCGCCTGTGCCTGACAGTTTGGGGAGTTCCTTAGGTGATTGTGTCCTGCGGGGTTTGGGCTCTTTGTTATTCTTGTCTCCTTTTTCCTCACCTTTCCTGTCCGTCCTATCCTTTCTCTTCTGTAGCAGCACTGCCCTAGCCCAACTCTTCTGCTCCGTGGTGCTGTCAGCTACTGGTTTTGGCGATGAGTGACAAAGACTTTTGATCTGCTCTCAGTCCTATTCCCGTGTGCTTTCTTCCAGCGACTGGTTGCTGGTCGTCTCCCTGTTGCGCTGCAGCTTCTCGTTAGAGGTTTTCTTCCTCTCCTCCTGGGCACAGCCACTTCACCAGTTTCTGCTGTTAGTCTTGCAGTTCTCTTCTGACGAAACCACTTGCGTGTAAATACTGCAACTATTGCAAGACTAGTAGTCTTGTAGGTAACCTGATATTGCTACTTGGATTTGCATGGTTTAGTAGTCTGTGTGCAGTGCAGAGCATAAAGGGCTGAGTCCTTATCTTGGTCTAGATCTAACTATGTAGACTTATAAGCTATTACTACAGAACAGTTATTAGGTTAATTACTCCTTTTTATTATCAAATTAAGGACCTCATAAATTTTGGGCAGTCTCAGATAACTTGTACAAACAGGAATCATGGAAAGAGGAAGTTAGGGAATGAAGGAGTTCCATAGTATGAAAATAGGAGAACCCACTTTTCACCTCTGACAGTTCTCTTGAGTTTTTCAAACACAGAGCCATGAAACACATGCTTTGGCAGCTACTTTATATAGGTAAGGATGCCCTTGAAATTTGGTAGGGTCAGAGCCCAATTTAGGAGTAATCTTACTGACCACTGGATGTCACTGTGACACTGCAGGAATGAAAATTAAGGCAAAGATTTTCAAAAGCATCCAAAGTATTTAAGAGCACAAGTCCTTATGACTGTCACTTCTACTTAAGAGCCATTCTACTACAGCCTTTGAGAATTTCCCTAAAATGAGCTGGGAGCCCACATGCCACTGGGGTGTAGTGAGGTTTAATTTTGAGAGCTGAGCACCGTAGCATATCAAAACACCCCCATGCAATTAGTGTCGTACTGAAAAGTCACATATGCTTCTCAAAAAGGATATTCCTAAAAGGGGTTGTAGTTGCACTTTTTTTTCCTGTCATTTCTACAGTGAAGATTTTGAGGATAAATAAATTAAACTACAGAAAACAGAAAAATACAGGGCTGAGGCAGTTTCAAAGAGATCTGTCCTTGGAACTGGAATCAGATAATGTCACTGCCCATTTAATTTGATCTGAAAAGACTTCTAAGCAATGATTTCATAACTTCACTCAGAAAAGAAGCCTGATTTCTTTACTGCTCCTTTCAGATCGTGATTTCCAAACTCTTTCATTATTGTTCTTCCCCTTTGCAATGACGCTAAGAGACCATATTAAGAAGTGTAATGGTTTATAGTGAAATGTGTAATAGCATATGAAGACATAAAATAGAGGTACTGTATGATAATAATATAAAGGAGTTTTCTTAAAATAAGAAAAAGAGCAGCTTGAGACATTGGAACTACTTAACCAACGCCAGAAAGTGGAAAACTGTCAAAGGTGTGTACATTCAGCAGGATCTCTGGAATCCAGGAGGAGTCTTCCAACTCCACAATATCAGTTGCAGAAAAGGCTGCTGATGTTAATGATAGACCTGGCAAGAGCTATGGGATTTAAGTTGAGTCATAACTTGAAATCAAATTTGTTCTTTAATTACAGCTGTGGTGTAACTGTGTGTTAGGGCACCCAATGCACTTAATTCATTAACGCAAGACCCAGGAATGCCCTGGCTAGTGTCTGCATAGATGGGATATGGACTGGCTTGAGGCAGTGGACCAATCTGGAAAAAAAAAAAAAGAAAAAGTTTGACTTCAGAACTGAGTATTTGATCGTTACAGGAGCCTCCCAAATTGAATTTCTGAGCAGTTTTTAAATTTCCCAGCTGTGTCTAGTCTGTTTGTTATGCTTAAATGTGCTGATTAGCATCTGGGGGTTGGGAGAGGAGGGTCCCAAATACTTGTTTACTTGATTCCCGTAGCAGGATCAAATTCTACATAGGTAAGACATTTATTAATAGCAGAAATTTTTGGATGTCCCTTAATTTTCCTACTGTAAGAAATGTATCAAAATCCACTTTCTAACCTTAGAAAATATGATGACTCTTTGAGGCTAAATAATGCATTTCATAGTCTCATTCATTATCTCTTTTCCCCTTTAGAGTGAGTGCTGCCACTTCTAAATTATTTTACTGCCTTTGAATTTCTCAAATTTATCCTGAACTTCTCCTTGAAAAAAATAGAGCAGGTTATACAAGTATCAGTCAGTGCATCTCCACCACAGAGCTTCTGGTCTGTGGTCAGTATGTTGCTTGTGCATTTTAAAGTGCTTTAAGAATTGCAGCCACAACAGGAGTCTCCAAGAAGAGTCTAAAAGATTCTTACTTGATGTAATGCTCATTAACAGAATTTTATAGATGGACAAAGTTGTGTTTTATCTATTACTTAAGTTATACCACAGCTTTGTTCATTATTTATGACATGGTAGTGGATGTTTTTCTCAGCTCAGGACTTGAACAAACACAATCTCCCTGAAGGGAGGCCAAAATTGAGAGATGATAAATATTTATTGCCAAAATGCTAGGCATAATTTCAATACCAAATGGATAAATCTTTGAGTGTCTTCTATAGCCTTGTGCATCTTGTGCCAAGAGAACAAAATGTTTCCTGTGAATCAAAGCAGATTGATTTTGGAAGATCCAGACATTTCAACTCTTTTTCTCTTTCAAATAGAGGGATGACCTACAGTCGATCCACAGACAATGCTTGAGACTTTGGGATATTAGGCAGAAACCATTTTTGAAATGGCTTTTTTGGATGTCAGTGCCATTAAATATCTCCCAGGTAGGCTGACAAACTCCTTGATGAAAATTTCTGTATTTTACTCACTTATGAAATAACATGTGCAACCAGTACACACTAATGCAAACAAACAAACATTGTGGAAAGCTGCTTATTCTAGTCAGCCTTTTCGAAAGCATTCAGAAGTCTAAATACTGCTACTTACTCTGAGCCCAGGATGACACATACTGACAACAGACAGTATATGGGTAGGCCCTTAGGGATTGCCTGGAGATATTAGTAAAAATAAACATCGACTTACATACAGGGCCTGTATTTAGTAGCTTTATGCTGGTTGCTTGACAGATGAATTCTTGCATTCTTGCATTAACACATTCTGGGAGTTTTTTTATTCATTAAAAAACTTATTCTGAACAAACTTCAGATTACTCATTTCAAAGCAGATTGTGAACTTTCATTGAAGTTTGTGACTATATAGAGCATGTCTTTACACAAAGGAACAACGAAGCAACACATTCCAATTTTTGGAGGTGAAATTTAAGGAAAAAAAAAAGTAACAGCTGCCTTACATGGCTAAATTATGCTTTATTTCCAAGATCCTGTTTCACATGCAGAGGTTTTTCAGACTGAGTATTGTATAGTTATAGCAGGATTCAAAAGAAGAACGGTTGGGTGGGAAGGAAAGAAAGGATTTAAAAAAAGTGTTTAGAACCATTAATACAGTACAGAGTTTCTTTCCTTCATGGAGAAAAATAGAACCGATTTCTCATAAGGGATTGCCCCCTAAATCAGTACACGAAAACTTTCAAGCTGACACTGTGGAAAACCAGTCACATTTCTAGGCCTCCAGCTGGGGTTACAGGCAATTGTGGGTGATATTTTAGAAGGAACATTGTTTGGAGGTTGTTGCAATTATCTCCTAAACAAGCCCTGTAGTTCTCAGATGTCCAAATAAATCAAGAGTATGAAAATGGGCAATGCTCTTCCCCAGGAGCCTGGGGCAGATTTATAGCAACCCAGCCAAAGCGCAACAGTGCTTCTGAATGTTTAGTAGGTGCAGCATGGATACAACCATCCTTCGTGGATGTAAGGGCTTTTCTGCAGTTTTTTCTCTTTTATCAGTGTCTGTTGATGCTTACACGGGGTAGCAGCTCTTATACGTATTTATGACATATCTATTGGCAGCTCTAATGCATATCAATGTGGCAGCCTAGTTTAACAGTTCTTGGAGAAAGTCCTGCGGCACTAAGTGTGAAGGTGTTCCTCATGACTGTGTGGTGCTGTTTTGTTAAAGTGGTAGCTGTTTCATTACTCTGTGTATCGCAAAGCACCCCAGCAACACAAGTAGCTGTTTTCCTGAGGGAGGACTGACTGGATGTATTAACTGATCGTTAGGTTCATTCTTCTCAAATATGAAGTTGTCTGATATGCCTGGAACTGAGGGCCTGATCCTACTCTCCTTTACATCATCTTTAACCACATAAAACTGCATTTTTTTTTTTATTTCCACATTAAATTGATACAGGAATAGGCCTTAACATATCACCTTTAAGGGATGGTGAATTTTCTTTAAAATATTTTTACAACAACTTATTTTACTTTAGCTTGCACGAAAGAGTGGGGATTTATGCCAGTGTCCTTTACTGGTGTCACTCTGTGATCAGCCTTGACTGGGAATTCCCACTGGGCATTTTGGGTTTTCTTCCCTTTTTGATGAGATGTGGTTTCCTGTGGTTGCCCCGGGGTACAGGGCTGGTCAGGGATGCGCAGGGATGGGGTTGCTGATGCCTGGCGGCCACCCAGCTCTCACCGCAAGGCTCACTGGCCATTGCTTGGCCAGAGGGGATCAGCAACCCCACACCAGTAGGTTCAGCTGAATCACCTGGCGACCAGCAAAACTCAGCTGGTGCCACAGGTTTGTGGGCTCCCCTCTTCCTGGAGCTAGGCTGGACCTTGTGGCCAGTGGTCATGGGTTTATTGGGATTTTAGCAGGCTCATGTGCTTTGCTCTTGTGGCCCAGGATGGAAATAGGACTGCACACTCCCATCTTCTCGTACTGGTAATTTCTCCTCAAACATACTTTTTTTTTCTCCAGAAAAATCTGTTTGTGTTTTCTACCTCTACACTTCTTCCTGGCAGGTGCTTAAAAGGTTGATTGAGTAAATTGCAATGCTTAACTGAGTGTTTTTCTGCTTACTACAGTCCTCAGCACATGCAAGGTCAGGTCTTCACTGCAGAGGAAACTGACTTGGCAACGTGGTCGTTTTCTTCAAGGAAAGAGACTATGGATCACTATGGATCACTATGTGCATGCTAGGCAAATGTGTGCACAATGTGTGCACAATGAATAGTTTATTAAAAGAATTAACCTCATTATTGGCTCACTGTAAGTCCAGGAGTAGTTCAGAATGTTCCTGTGCTTCTTAAAGTGTTTCTCATCTCTCTTTCCAAATATTTCATCCTACTGACTTGCTTACTCAACTATGACTTAGCCAAGTCAATCCCATGTGGGTAAATGCCTCCTGTGCATGTTAAAATTGAAAATAAGCTTTATAAAGGTTTTTGTTGCATTTAATTTTGATTATTTGCTGTCCATAAGAGCTTAGCATCAGGCTGCTAACATTCTGTGGAAAGCAAGCACAAAATGAATCCATTAAAAAGGTCAACAGATGCGAAAAACTGTATTAATATTATCCTCTACCACCAATATTTATGAACACTTGTTTTCTATGTTATTTTAGCTTGACATCTAAATAATTGATGTATGCATATCTTCCTTCTCCCTTCACCATTTCGAAGTGCCCTGTTCCCCACTCCCATTTGGTAGCATGAGGAGAATCATATTCTGCATGCACATAGTGCACAGATACCCACGCACCCTCCTCCCACTGCTCGTAGCTTTAAACTCAGGAAACCAATCATGAGCTCTGGAAATTTCTCTTCCTTATTATCCACTGTCACTAGCTTGGTAACACAGTAACCCTGCACATGGCCAGTGTTCCCTGCTGTGTATTTGCTGCAGTTTATTGGCAGCCTATCCCCTATGAGGACTCAAGACAGGGTTGCCTGTGACCATATGTAGGATCTGAGGCTCTGGGCATATACAGAGTTTGGAGATCAGGGCACCCTATGGTGATACTGCTATACCTCAGCCATGGCACATAAGGAATGGACCTAACTGGAAAAATTCAAACTTTTTTTTTCCAGTGGAAAGCTCTCCTAGTTTTCCATGCAAGTTGTCAGGGAGAGTATTCCTTGTCCTTTAATTAGCTGTAGAGATGCTATTTCCTTTGAGGAGCTAAGTCTATGACTTTTCCACTTTAAATCAAAAGCAACTGAAGCAGAAAGTTGACTATGAACATATCGATATTTTCTTGCTGGGATCTTTGTTCCTTGCTTGTCTTGTCTGGTACATGCTGCGGTGTGCTCTGTGGCCAGTCGGAGCACACGTAGGAACCAAGACATGGAGCGAGTACTAGATTTAGTTTAGATTTTGCTTGGATTCCTTATTATACATATCTGTTTCCAGTGTTAATATCGCCTGTGGCACTCCATGTTTATAGCAAAATTAAGAAAACTTATTATAGATATCTGTTTCCAGTGTTAATATCGCCATGTTTATAGCAAAATTAAGAAAACAGCTGGCCGGGGTAGAATTGATTCAGTGACCGCAGTGTGAATTTTGAACTTCATTTAAAAAAAATGACTTTAATGAGATGTGTATGAGAGTGTATGCATATGTGCGAGAAAGCGTTGAGACATATAGTTTAAATACTGTCAGATGTTTTACAGCAAGGATACTATATTTTCTTCTATGAGGGCTGATAAAATACAGGTGCTATTTAGACACAGGATTTACAGTTGCTTTAGTATTTGCCCTGAAAACATGCTTATCAACAGGGGATAGTAGTTCATGGAGAAAACAAGTTAGTGGTGAGAAGTTCAATTACTCTCCTGAAATATCAATAATGTAGCTGGAAGAAAGAAAAAACAACAGGCCACTTCCTATATTGGATGTATTCTCAAAACGTCTATAAAGGCTTGCTGCCAGCAGCAAGAAAGTAATAACTATAAATGTCGCTCAGTGGGAAGACTTAGTGATAGAGCCCCTCTGTTTGAAATTTTACCGAAGCCCTGTCAACACAAGTTGCTAACTTTCATGGTTTTGCATTTTTATTTTTATTATTATTTCTATTATTCTTGGCAGGTGCATGAGTAGGTAGGTGAACTCAGAGACTCCCTCCTGGCAAGGCGCTCTGTTTTTTCAAGTCATTTGACATAAACCTGCAGTTTCCTGGCCCTGAGCTCTGCTGAAATTCATTTTAAATATACCATTTTTGATGGTCCTTATAGCACTCTCTAAGGTCCTGTTGGATCTTCTTAAAGAAAGCTTAAGCATCAGAGTGAGCAATGTAATTGTGTTCTTTAAATAATTACCAAACTGTTTCTGCAATTCCTTTTAATTGGCAGTCAGTGTTGAATTCTTTAATTAAAAAAGGGCTCTAGACTGTTTGAGGCAGAATTATATGTTCTTTTCTTTTGCCTTGAGGTATTGGCCACCTGTGCCTGGTTTCTGCAGCACAAGTTCTTGTGCATATGAAGAAAAGAGAGAAAATTGTGTGATTGCAGAGTCTCATGTGGGACCTAATAGAGTTTTTCCATCATGCAGGATAGCCTTTTAGCAGAAGTGTTTCTGAGGAATCTTCTGGGCTCTCCTCAGAGAGAATGAGGTTGCTGACCTGAAGTGCTGGAAGAAATAGGCACAGAATAAATCGAGGCAAATAGATTACTTGATTTTTTTTCCCCCCAGGAGCTTAAAATGAACAATAGAGACTTTTCCCCTCCTCCTTTTTCTTCGTTTTTATAACATTCTCAACTGAAGGTTTTAAAAATGTTTTTACAGTTATTTTACGTATTTCAAAATAACGTTTATTAGCTTAATACCTCTAATTATGCATGATGGGTGAGTCACATGTAGAGTGTGCTCCCACATTTTCTTTCGTTAAATTCATATACAGTACTTAGCTAATTTGGCAGCAATGGAAAGCTTAGATGTTAAATGAAAATAATTTTGCTAAGGTTAAGACTTACAGATAGTCCTATAGCACAGCACGGACTTTAAAATTCTGGTCCCTCGGTGTTTTTCTTTCCTATTTTCCACTGTAGGGATCATTACTTAAAACAATACAACCTCAGAAGACAAACACAAGTGTGGAGATTGATTGATGTGAATGCAATGAGGCTTTCAGTTCAACCAAGAAAATTTATTGTTACTAATGAATATATTTATGTCAGAACAACAGCTCAGCTACTTTGGGAGTAGGCACAAGGCAATGAGGAAAGAGGAAGGTGTTTTATACATGGCCTGCATTAGCACTTCGGTTGGTATCAGGAAAGTATTTTTGAAGCAAATTTCCACATTGTGATGCCTTGATTTGCCACTGAGCAATTCCAGGGCATGAAAGATGATTCCTGTTTTCTCATGGAGTAAGGATGGTCTCTGCTTCCTGAGGGTTCAGTCCATGTGATTACCTCAGTGCCTGTGCAAAGTAGCCCTCTCACATCTGCACACAGAGTGGCTATCAGGTCCTCTGTACCAGCACTTCTACACATCCTTGTGGCGTTACAAAGTAATGTATACAGATCTATAGTCCTATTCAGCATGTTCCATTGTTTGAATAATGGGAGCCCAAAACCCCAGCAGATGTGCTGGAGTACTTGTCCTGAAATTTAATGACAGTCAGTAAATCTAGATGATCCTTGCTGCTAAGGAGTAAGGTTGCTCTCAGGTGCTTTCTAAGCGGAGATATGTCCTAGCCATAGAGATGTGCTCTCTGTGTTTCTGTGTGACAACAAATATGTAAGTTCAATCTGAAGAATTCACTGAGGGAAAACCCAGGTGGAAAAAAAGGTCACTTTTAACTTAGAAAGTAATGGAAAGTTGTCGTTTCAAAGGAAAGTCTAGTCCTTGAGGTGATTTTATCTTCTGCTCTCATGAGCCTCAGTTGTTTCAGTAGAACGTACCTGTTTGGCTGCCTGGGAATGAAAGGAAAGGAAAACCTCTGGCTAACGCCAGTGGGTGCTGGACCATGATCCCAGTGCCAGAGTGAGGCAGCTGTGGCTTGTCACACGCTCGAGGTGTGCACATCTGGTTCCTTTGCACCTGAATATGGCACAGTCCTGCTCCCTGGCTGCTAAAAGTGAATATCATGTTTTCTTGCGGCAGAAGAATTGCTGCTTTCGTTAGCTGCATATTTTTATTATGAAGTTTCATTGTGTTCCTACATCATAGTAAACATACAAACATAGGGATAAAGCTCTCTTTACCTATATTATAACAAAAAAATGAAAAAAAGAAATGATTAAAATCTTTTTCATTTTACATAAAAAGAAGGGAACAGCTATTGTTTCCAGCAATATCTGATATGTTTTCTTTGGAAATTAAGGAGCTCTTTGCAGCTTCTTTAGCAGTCATACATTTTTATGTCTCTGGACTTGCCTGGGTTTGCTTACCAGATATTTGAGACAAGTTAGTTCGTGCTTTCACCAAAAAAAGTATGCAATCAGAATGGGCATAAAGACAAATTCCAAAATGTGCTTGAGGCATACATTCATAAAACACAAAGCTTAACATTACACTTCGGACAATGGGCTGGTTAGGTTATACAGAGAGCTGCTTTGAGCACTCACCCAGGTGATCAACTAAAATCATTTGCCTTATACATGTTATTCTTTCATTAAAAGGTCAAATAAAATTGTGCTGGAAGCCTAGTGGGTACTTTAAATGGCTTCTTACTTAGAATGGCCTTTTGGGGGTGGCTCCAAAGAGCCTGTACTCAAAGTGCAGGTTTTGTTGTATTTTGTCCCATATTCTTTTTTTAGGGTAACAAAACAGAACAAAACAAAAAATCTATTTTCTTAATGACATTATCACAGTTTGCTCATCCTGTTGTCACTCTTCCTAGAAAATGGATACAACTCCTCATATAAATACAGAACTATGAGTCTCTGCCACCGTGATCCCTTGCTATTGCAAAGATTCACGTGCCTTTCATAAATGGTCCAAGCTCTTTTTCATGAAAAAATGGGTTTTCTGCCCTTATCTATTCTGCTGGAAGACTTTGCTCTGATGATATTAAACTTCAGTGTGTATTCAGTTTAAATTTATTGCTGGTCTTCTCTTATCACTGCCCTTAGGCTCTGCTCCCATTGAATATATGTCCACAAAGTATTTGGGGAGGGCAGTTATATTCTCACTAAACCTTCATTTTGCATGGCTAAATAAGACAAGTTCTTCAAATGTTTTAATATAGAAAACTCCTTCTTCATAAGTACCTCTACTTCTGTTTAGAGGCAAAACCAAATACAATAGGCAAAAACAATTTTGCTATGACAGAAGAATGGATTTTTTGCAGAGAAATTCCTGAGAATTTTAAGACACTATTTGGGAACACTGGATGGAAAGACTGGATGGAAACATCACTACAGGTTTCATGGAGGTTTGTAGGATTCGGCTGGCTCTGTTTGGGCTGTAAATTGGAGAATTCACTGTGCTGTCCCATATTTTTGCCACTCCAAGGTCTGTCTCTCTGAGGCATGACCACTACAGATGAAGGAGGAATAAGCAGAAGCTGCCTACATGGGCCATGCCCATTGTTGCCTCTGGCAGTCTGCTGGGCACTAGGAGCCTGCTTTGTCAATCTTCACAGCGGACCTTGGATGCTAAAGGCAAGCATACAGGAAAGAGCTGAGGAGGAAGGTGTGCTAATACAGAAAAAAAAGGAAGAGTTACTAATCAGAAGCAGGTCTAGTGACAAATTTTCCAGTGTAGTATCTTCCTTTCTGAGGAAATGAATGGATCAAAGTTAACACTTTTGTACAAGATAGATTTTCCATCACAAGGAAATTGTCATGGTACTGAACTGCTTCTACTAGCAAGTGGTGCCTTGATATGCCTAAGTCCTTTAGTCCACTGGCAATTTCTTCAGTGCACTGGTGTGAGCTAAGAGCCTGTAACTGCTATGTGCACCTACACTCCCCTGGTTTTGTACTGTTCACTTAGGAGACGCTGAGATTCAACATTTCTGAGATCTGAAATGCTGGTTTCACCGTCTGTGTGTCACATATGTGTGTATGTAGGAAAGTATCTGGAGTTTAAATGATTGATCTCTGAAGTGATTTGGCTCAAAAGTTTGTCCTCCCGTGGCTTCCAGACTGTAGTAACTTACCTTTAAGATGTGGCAGCATGTGGTAAGGTTTCTGGTTGGTTTTCCTGTTATATAAGGCTCTGAGGCTGACTGATACAGGTGTTTGTTAGATTTGACAGGTTACTAAATTTCTGAGTTTGGGAAGGAAAAAGAAGAATATGTGAGGAGGAAAGAAGTCACAGAATCACAGAATGGTGATGAAATCACAGAGTCACAGAAATGGTGAAGGAATGGCAATTAAAAGACGTTGGAAATGTGGAAGGGAAGGTTTAAATCTGGAGAAGATTCAAGCAGTGCTCCTTCTGTGTCTGCAAGCCACAACTAAGTCTTATTGGAAGCCCAGTTGCCAGAAAGTAGCTTTATTTCTGTCTGCAGCTGGTTCTGAAGCACAGGGCATTAAATACTGTTCACCGAACTGAAGCAGAAGAGCCAGTGTATGAAACAGCATTATGGAAATATGAAGAATCATTCACTTCACATAAAAGCTGAGCACAGAAAAATGAGAATGGAGGAAGAGAGTAGAAATGAAGACTCTGCAACCTTAGATTAGTCACAATCATGCAGTTCTTGGATGCTGAGATCAAAATCTGATTGAAAACTAAGTCAAATCTCCAAGAATCAAAGGCAGGCCACTGTGAGTCTCAGAGTTTACTAGCACAGCAAGTCACCTAATCCTGAGAGGCCCTTTAGTTGGAGAGCTGACAATGCACAGAGTGGTACAGCATCCCCTATGCAACTCTCAGAGAAACCAGACGCAGAGGGCAGATACAGTTCAAGGCAGTTTTCTATTAGATGTAGCCATGACATCCCATCATCGCAGGGCACCGTAACTGCGGCAAGAGACACACCACTGTTGAGGGGGCAGGTGTGAATTCTGTGCAGGGGGTTGCATGGTGAGGGGGCCAGGGCAACTCTCTTGTTTGGAAAGGTTTGGGCAGCAACTCTACCCAGCCGGTGTGTCCAGCCCTAGAATGTGCAGCAGGTAATAGGTGAAGGAGCCCTTCACAGGGGCAATGCCAACTTCTTGAACAAGGCACTCAGGGAGTGGCTGAATATGGTACATTTGTTTACCTTTTGTATAACTGGAAATTTTCTGAAATTCTGCACTGTGTTCACTTTTGTTTTTGTATAAGGCCAGGACAGGCTGGAAGGCTGCGCTTTTCAGAGCTTCTCACAAGAAACAGCAGAGATAACCTGCCATGCTGGTCAGATCTGGCCATGCGGTCCTGCTCTGCACAGGCTCTGGAGGACTCCTTGGCTCTGCAGACAAGCTGAGGCTCTTCTGCAGCTAACCCCACAGCTGAGCCTGCAGTCAAAGCCTCTGGAAACGCTGGTTAAGCAGACCAAGCTGTCCAGCTGTGCGGAGGCAAACTGCTCCGTAGTTAGCCTCAATGGGGAGACTTCTTTTGTTCTTTTCTTTTCTTGTCCACCTTCTGCCATGTCCTGTGGAGTGGGTTCTGACATGCTTCTCCCTGAACCCTTGCCAGTATGGTAGTGACTATGCAAGTGCTGACTGATCTAAAGTGATGTAGCAACTCCGCTGGCTCACTGGATTGGTTTGGTGGGTCCATCCTGAGCCTCTTGGTGCTGTGTGCCAGCACATCATCGTGGCTTGCAAGGTCTTGAGAAGAGACCATCTTGCCAGAGATGGACTTTTAAGGCCTCCTTACTCTGACACTCAAGGAAGTGCTAGGCCCTCTTCTTTGGACTGCTTCCCAGTCCAAAGGATTTGTGCCTCATTGGGAGCACATGGACATTTCTTACATTTTCCACTCCATTTTTTTTTGTTAGTTTGGAGTGAGTTTGGGGACCAAGGTGGCTGCAGCAGGTGGAATCCATTGTTGAACAAACTTGCTTCTTTTCTCTGGGGTTTGGGAACATCTAGTGATTAGAGGGAAAGCTGGAGGAAGGTCAGTGGTGCTGTGGTTTTAATGCATTTCCCTTTGTGTGTCTCCTGTTCTCCTTTCTCTTAGTCCCAGCCTTACTCTTGGCCTTAATTTTTCAGGCAAGACAGCAATTTCTGCTGTGAGTGGGGATACTGTCCCTGATTTTTTTTGTTTTAATTCTTCACTTCTGCCCAGGCTGCGGTAAATGTAAATGCAAATCACTTCACATTTAAATGTTTTTGTGCTCTTTTGCACTAGTTGGTAGCAGAGTGCACGGAAGTGTCCAGCCGGGCCTGGGGGTGGTGGAGGCAGAGGACAGCACCCCTAGTGGCCGGGGCAGGTGCTAGTCCTCCTCGTGGAGGACTGTGTTGCTGGAGGCCGCAATCCCCTCTCCTTCCGACCACATTGGGGCAAGGCCAGAACAGGCTGGGAAGGTGGCAGGAGGTGCTGGGGAAAGGAGAAAGCCAAGCCAATGCTGAACCGCTGATTCAGCATCGAGTCCTGTTCAAAATACCATGATTTAAATTTAGAGCTGCATTTTCCCAGAAGAAGCCCAGAGGAGAAAACCATGGCCTGAAGCTATATCTTCCCTATGTGTGTCCAGAGTGTGGTGCTGACTGTTCAGGGGATGCAAGTGTTCAGCGAGATGAAGAGAGCTAACGGGAATATTTTCCCTTTTTTCATTTCATTCAGGTCCTCAAATGTCATGTCCTTGTGCATTCTCCAAGCACAGAGCATTCAAATGAGCTGAGAAGCAGAACGTATGACTCGAGTTGGGTGGTCATATTAGTGCTGCTTTGATGACTGTGCTTCATAGAGTCATAAAGAAAACAGAGGTGGATTTGCTTTAGGCTGTGCTTTGCCTCTCTGAGCTTTGAATTTTGACTTTGTGCCACTGAGTTGCTTTTATTCCTGCTGCAGCCAGAGAGATGTACAAAGATAAAAGTCATCCAGATGATACAGAGAAGAGAAGGGGTGTCACTTGGTGGTTTGTGAAAGCTATCCAGGCAAAGCAGGTCGCAGAACTATGCAGTACCCTCAGGGAACAAGGTGGATTTTTTTTTTGTTACTTACTAGGTGACCCAGTTTGTTATAGTTTTTAATATAATATTGTAACTTTCTTTTACATGACTGGATGCAGGGAATCAACAACTTTGTTACCAAACTACACAAGAAAAGGCACTATGACCCCAAAAGACAGTGACATATATGTATTTTTAAGTAGGAGAGAGGATCAATTTTCCCACTAATTTTTTTGCTATGACAAACTCAGTAAGCTTGAGGATCAAAAGCAAGCAATGACAGTGACAAGGACTCTTTCATAAATATTTTATAGGTATAAATTGTCTATTAAATTGGTCCACAAGCATATTAAACTAAACTTAACAACAATTCAGCATACAGAACAAGAATAAAGTAAACCACAATATGCTTTGCAGATACTATACTTGTGATGAATATGGAAGCCAGACCTAGTCTGGTGCAAGCTCACAGACTTTCCAGCTTTTTAAGGTTAGAGCATCAGATTAAAAAACATATCCTTCATAGGCTGTGTAAATATTGCATTTCACTTGGATCCGTTTCCAAAACCTTCTATTTCCAAGCCTTCCAGAACGTCTCTATTGCTTGCAATCCCTATTTTGGGGTACTTATGCTGGTAGAGAGCATTGACTCAGTAGCAATCTGCATTCACAAGTCATAACAAGGCCTGCTGGAAATATATTCCAGGGCAAAATTGTCTGAAATAGACCACAGATAAACTGTCATCAGGCATTAGTGTACCTAAGGATACATCCTATCCTGAACACGGAGGAGAGATTTACCCAGACTTCACAGGTAGGCTGTCACAAACATACCCATTTTTGCCTGAAGCAAGAACGAAAGATTTCTGGGTTATCTGCTCCACACAGGGCTCTCAAAAATGTGGATGAAAATGTCTCTGTAATGCAAGAAAATTACCTCAGAAATGAGCATAGGAGGGATTGAACTACTGTCTCATCAGTGTGCAGCAGAGGTGAAATTGAGAGTGGGAAAATATTTGCAAAAATGCATGCAAGAGAAATGGAAAAGAGAACAATAATATGCCTTCAGTGATCTTTGTATACCCAAGCTTGTCCAGTGGTGTTAATGAATACTGCAGAAAACTACTTTGCCAGGTTTAACGCAAATTTTGCTTGAACGAGGCACACAAAGTAAGCTAGTGCTCTTCTGGACAATATGTGCTGTGTTATGTGCACTGAAATAACTTGTCTCAAGGGAAAACAGAACTGACATGGGTTTTCTGGTGATAACAGGGCTTAAAAATGTTTGCATTTATTAACAAGTCACTTTAAGCAGTGATTTACTAACAAATTACTGGGATTTGGTTACACTTCTGCGCATATTTAATTTATGACAGGCAACTGATAGATATCAGGACTTGGTTGTTATATAGTAGAAAGCAGAGAGTATATTTCTACTGAGATGGTAGCACTAGTTAAAAAAAATCAACCTACCTAAAGCCAAATTTAACATTGTAATAGCTTCCCCACTATCTCTCCTCCTTGACCTGGTTTCATCAGAGATTGCCCTCACTCATTCCCACAGTCTTGTAGAAAAGCAAAAATGAACGTTTTTTATTTTCTTTTGAATTAATTTTCCCCATCTGTGAATAAGCAGTTGTCATCAGCATTAGCCTCCTTTCATATGTGGATGTGTGAGATGGCAAGTCTGTTTGCCTGCTCTGGTTGCATCCCGGGTTGAATTCCGCACCTAGAGAGCAGCGTGCTCCAGGGCTGGGGGCCCACTCAAATTCCAAGTTCCCTTTGGTCACCTGCTCCTGCTCTGTTGTCACCAGCATGTTCCTGTTCCCACCTTTAGCTAGAGGCCTGTCTGGCTACCACCAGAAGTTGGGCTGCAAAGGGGGCAACCTGGGGAGCTTGAACTAGCGCAATTCCTCAGTACCTCAAGCACTCAGGCTTTAACATGCCTTTTCCCAGGCTGCATGCAGCCTTTCTACCAGCTCTGCTCCTTTCATGACCCATGACAGCCAAAACAAGTAGGCACCGCTTTTCTGAAGTGTTTCTATATACAGACACCCTTTACTTGAGGCAATACAAGAGGCATCCCACTCAACAAGAAACACCTGTACACCATTTTCCACACTCTCCAGGGAAGCAGAGGGGGAGCGTATCTCTGCGTTATGCTGTCTTACGTAATTTTCCATCCTTTGCAGCACTGACAAAGCACGCGTTCACACCATGTGGCTTCTCTCGGGTCCCTTCAGAGCCAGGAGAGCCAGCAGCAAGAGCAGCAGTGAACTGTGCTCCTCCATAGCCCACATCAAGAGAGATGCGATGGGGTAAGAGCAAACTGAGCTTAGCCAGATCCAAGGGCTTGGATGTCTCTATGTCTATGGCAGTAGGGCTCTCCTGTCCTCAAACACCTCCTTGCAGGTTCCTTACTGCCTTGAACCTCTGTTATATACGGTGAGGTTCATCTTTAGTGTTTCAATAGCTATCTCAGACTGTTCTTTCAGTAAGAGACTTGCTCCCAAAAGATTCATTCCTTTACAGCTTCCTTTGCTTTTATTAGCACTTTGGAGATCTGCACTCTTCTAGGAGGTGGCTAGATAATAGGTTTTAGTAGGAGTAGAAATAATAGGAATAGATAGATAGTTAACATGAACAGAAATGATAAGCCTTCTCAATCTTTCATTCTTATCCCCGAGTCAGCACCCAGTCAGTGTTTGACCAGAGTGGAAGTATAAAAAAAAATGAGGAAAGTTACCAGTTCCCTGGAGCTTGATAATTAACATATGTTAAAAATCCGGATCTAAAAAACCATTTAAAGCAAGCACAGATTTCTTAAATTGTCCTTAGTCCAAGTGACATTTGTATGTGTTAAAGGAAAGAAATGTGGTGAAAGATGTGGAATGGATAGAAAGAATGTTGGTGGGAGCAGACGCATTGATAGCATTTAAGTTACATGTATTTCTGTTTTTGACAATGGAACAGTGATTTTTTAAAAAGTTTTCTACTTGGTGAAAAATAAAGGTGCTCTCTGTGAACATACTAAAATCAAGCCCCAACTTTCTTGGCTTTCCAAGTCTGTTGGTAGTCATGCAGGTCATAGCAACACGAGAGATGAGAATAATTGATTTTACAGTCTGTTCCCCGGAGTCAGTCATTTTCATCAGTCAGCAGGTGAGTAAGTGCTTGCTGCTTCAAACTGATTCCAGCTCAGGGCATGTGACATCTGTATCTAAGAGGGCTTGTAACGCACTAAGTCTTTTAATTGCAATTCATGAGGCATTTCTCTTGCATGGCTCATCTAAATCCTACATGCCTATGCAGATTCAGCTGTATTCCTGCACTGAAATTTTCTATTCATTCTGCTTCCACTAAAAGCTTGTGTAAATCCTTGCCTTTCCAGATGGCACAGGTTCTATAGCTACCAATTATTACACATTACGTGTTACAATTGTTCATACTCTGCTCAGTCCAAAACTTGCTTTGTTCCAGATGTGGCAAACCAGAGACTTGAAAAATGTGAATACTGGAATCTGGAAGATCTCTGACTGCTAGAATTCTTACTTGGTTGGCGGAAAAAGAGAGAACTATAAGCAACTTAAATGCAGGACTTTCCAGCTCCAAAATACACTATGATAATTACTTAGTGATTTTGAACACCAAAAAATAAAGAAGCAAAACACATGCTAAATCTCTATTCTTGCAAGTTGCTTCCATGAGTTCAGTTTAAATTGAAATTCCTAGCTTTATATCCTTCAGTATTTTGGTATACATTTTAAATAAGGACTATTTTCTCTTTTTGTTGTTGCTGTTTTTGTTGTTCTTGGCAAATAGATGTAGTGTTTAGGTGGTGTAATTCATGTTTCAAAACAACGATGGACTGGAGACGATTCCAGAGTGATACTCTTAAACCTGCAAAATTATGGTGGGAGTCACTGCTTCATGTCAAGTAGCTTCTGGTAATGAATGTCCGTTTGGAAATGTATATCCTACAGCCAAAGTAAGTGCCTCCACAGAGAGTTTTATATCAAAAAAGGGAAACTGTTGCCGCCTGCTGCAGAATGATTTCTAGGGCTCAGGAAGAGGGAGAAAAGCTGCATGAAGTGGGAAGAAAGACATGGAGCTGGTGATGGGGGAAAAGGTAGGTGGAGCCAAGGAAGCGATTTGGAGTCATGGAAGTCTTGGAGCCTAAAGCTGAATTCCTTCTCTGCCTGGGGGGCTTTGAAACCGCATTGTCAGTATTAAACCAGAAGCATCAATAGTTTTACGTTTGGAAGAACAGGAGATGTAATTCTAAATCCCTGTGCTTGGAAGAGGACTTGAGCATTGTTGACATTGAGACTTCCTGTAAGTAATGCCTGGGGAGCTTAGCCTTCTTTAAAGGCTAGAACAAAAATTTAAGGTGAAGAGCATTACTTCTGAGAAATTAAATTTACTGTGGGACTGACCTGTGACAGCTTCCCAGGAGCCACAGGTTTCTGTTTCCTTGTTTGCTTTAAACTCTCTTTTTGAACTGTCTTAAATTTACTGAAGATAAATACTCTCCTGCACTGGCAATCAAGTGTAGTTACTAGTGGAAATGGTTGGATTACAATCCCTGCTTTCTTCCCATTACCACTGACATGTGTAGTGTGTTCCAAGTCACGTGCTGTGAAAATGGTTGCCTAGGTCTTCTCGCTATTCTCCAGTCCCTTTAGATTAGAACTGTATTTATCACTGGTAAACACTGAGCTTTTGTAGAAAGTCTGATCAGATGTGATGCTAAATTAGTTTAACTGCAAGTAAAAATTTTTACTCCTTATTTCCATGCTAATTTATGTCCTTTGATCTTCTGGATACCTGATCACATCCTTTCATTCCTTAGCTAAATCTATCTTACACATAGACCTGATAAAACATTTCGTTCCCAAATGCATTCCCGATTAGAGTTGGACAGAAATTTCCTGACAAAGCAAGTCTTTGTTGGAAAATGCTAATTTGTAAAAATCTAAATGCCTTACAGATGTGTCTCCTCTTTGATGCGTTTTCAGTGAATCACAAGAAAGGTTCCATTTTTGGAGATTTGCTCCAGGCTGAATTGTCATGAGTTTGAAAGTTCTGCAAAACCTGTCTTGAGATACGTTAGCAGCCTGACGAGTCTTGGGGACCCAGAACTAGCTAGAGTGATGATCAGCTTTTAAGTTTCAGACCAGAGTGCTTCAGGATTGTGAGTATGATGCATTTTTCAAAATTTGAAAATTTTCACATTCCAAATGCAATCACGTGCCTTGATGTGAAATAGAAGAACATCTACGGTCAGGTCAGGAGTATTCGTAGTAGCTTTTCCCAGTTATGCAGAATCTAGGCATACAGATTTGAAAAATTAAATTCAACAGACTGAAGACAGGAATAAACCAGCATATATTTTTGCCACAGAGAGCAAGAAAATAATCCCATGTTTTCATGTTTTGGGGTACAGAGTCCTAGGGGCTGAAAGCCTTTGTTTATCCAAAAGTCAGGCAAGGAAAATGGAAGGAAGTCTATTTAGACAGTGATAATGCCCAGCATGGGCAACTGCCTTTGGCTATGTTTGAGAGGGTCTGAAAATGACAGCAAGTTCATTTTCTATATCCATTAAATCTTTAACCTTTCTGGCTATTCTTAACTGGAGTTGGTGAAGCAGGAAGTGGGAATATTTTAATAGGCTGGAAATGCTCTCTTCATGAATTATTTTTCTCTGAGTGTATGAAGTGCAGCACTATATGGACACATTATGTTCTCATGGTCTGCCTCATTTAAAAAAATATTCATACCAGGCACGGTTGCTGATCTTTAAACGGTTTCTTTATTATTTTTCTTTTGCTGTTGTGCCTCTGCGGGGTCTACAAAGAAGAAAATGAGTAGATCAGCAGAATGCAACTACTATTGCAGAGCCTTTGTATAGACGTGTATGGCAGTATAAATATGAACAATATATCACTGAATCCCATCCCTCATTATTTTGGGGCCATTTCCTCAGCAGGCTGTCACACAATACTAAGGACAAGTCAGATTCACAACTACTTGAATGAAGCAGAGAATAAAAGACCATATTCTTCTTTGTGGAAAGAAAACCTGCCTAGGCCCAAATAGAAGGAAATCACCACAAATGTATCTTATATCTACCCATCTAAACAGACCTATTCATGGCTGTACAATATGCTTTCCAGTCCTCAGGTTGTCTCTTGGCAACCCCCCTGCCCACCTCCCTGTCTTTTTTAATATTTTTTTTAAATTAGCCCGTCATAATAAGCACACCAGGGATAGATTTTGTTGACTCATTTCTTTAAAGCTATCTTATAAATATNTTTGTGGAAAGAAAACCTGCCTAGGCTCAAATAGAAGGAAATCACCACAAATGTATCTTATATCTACCCGTCTAAACAGACCACCTATTCATGGCTGTACAATATGCTTTCCAGTCCTCAGGTTGTCTCTTGGCAACCCCCCTGCCCACCTCCCTGTCTTTTTTAATATTTTTTTTAAAATTAACCCGTCATAATAAGCACACCAGGGATAGATTTTGTTGACTCATTTCTTTAAAGCTGTCTTATAAATATGCAGTAAGCGTGCTTGTGAGATTTCATAGCTAGCTTAAAAACCCAGTCAGTTTTTAGCTATATCTCTGCCTAATGCTTGATAGAATCACAGAAGGACACTAAAAAAATCCCATAATCCTATTACATTTGAAAAGTCTATTATTTGAATCCTTCCATGGGAGCGGGACTTGCCGCTTGTTGTAAGAGCAGCAGAGGAGCGGTGCCTGGCCCCCGTGCCCTGGCCACAGAGGAGGGATTCCTAAATATGGGGGCAATTTTAAATCCCATAAAACAGGTCAAGGGGAGGTTACTGTCTCAGCAGAGGGACGTCAAGGGAGCCCTATCCCCCAGTTAAAAGGACATTTCAGAGGTCCTGGTTCAACTGGTTCTGGAGTGGCAGGCAACTGACTTCAAACTAGGGACCTCTTCCACTGATGAGCCTTATTATTTACCATTATCCTAGGAATCTACCCACTGGTGATTTAAATACCTGAGTGGGACAGGTAAGATACAATAATGAGATCAGAACTCTGAAATGATTTGCACTCCAAATGGATCCATAGTTTAATCTTAAAAATGTTGCCCCTGAATACAGCACTTTAAACAGATCCTGCAAGAAGCAACTTATTTTTTGTAAATTGTTTTTCTGGGAATTCTTGAAAATCTTTTTTTTTTAAAAAAAAAAAAAAAAAAAAAACTAAAAAACCTTCTTTCATAGAAAAAAAGTTATTTTTCTTTATTGCAAAATGGTTAATCTATGAAAATGAAAAAAAAGAAAAGATTTTCCTACTGGATCTATTTTTTTATTCCTGAAATACTGACTGCTGCTGTTTCTCGGACAAAAAAAGACAGCATAGTATATTCTTACAGGCACACTGTGACAATTCTGCTAAATGCAAGAGGTTTAAGTGCCTTTCTAGTTTTTGCTGATTCAAATTGTATACTAACTAAACACACCCTTTCTCTAGCTGTGCCATTCCTATTCTGTACACATTAATTTTATGTCACCTGTCCTTAGGCCATTAGGTGCTTACAACTTTTCACATTATAAGGATTATAAATCAGTATTGTTAATGTCTTTATTTTTGCAAAAATATTGCTGTTTCATTTGAATTCATCTCTGTTTTTTCCCCATATGGAAAAAGCTGAGAAAAATCATAAATGTGCATACCTCCATGCACCGCCATGCCTCTCCAGAATATCACAGATGTCATTCAATTCAGTGTATTACATGGTCCAGATTAGGTGTCATAACCAATATTATGCATAACTGCTTCACACATTGCTCACATTTTTACATATGATGCTTAGTTAATATCTCTCTCCAAGCAAAGCCTTTCTCTCACGCAGATTAGGGAGGACTCAGTATCAGGAATAGAGATTCTGGCAGTAAATGGGAGGGCTCCCTAGAGAGCTGACCCAAGAGCCCCAGACACACAGCTGAGATGGCATGGGGGTAAAGCTGGATTCAGTCATCCAGACCCTTGATTTTGAGGATTTCTGCACAGCTGTGAGCTGAGAGGCCTGTGCTCTTGCCAGTCCCTGCGCAAAAGGCTTATGGGTACTTGTGGGTATTGGAGCTTTTTGTGTGACCGTATTGCTGGTGCTATTGTAGTCATGTGGTTTCTCATTCGGAGGTGGCTTTGGTCCAGCCAACTCAGCGAGTGGGGTGAGAGCTAAATTTATATTACCAGTTTTTGCAAAGATGTGACAAGTGCTGCTCCTCTGGAAGATTTGGGAATAGCAGAATGTGGTATAAAGCCTAGAAAATACAATATTTACACAGAGGCAGCAAGTTCACTGTTCCTTTAGGTGGGCTTGCGGAGTAACATGAAGATGCAATTTTGGGGCTTTTTTGTATTTCCCTTTTTGTTGAGCAGAGCTCCTGTGAACAGGGTGTATTTCAAATGCTGTTAATTAAAGACTGCTCTGTTTGCAATTCCATGCGGAATTGTCCGTGATTGCAAGTAGTCTAAAGAAAAACAATGCACAGAATTTATCCTTCACTACTGTTACTGCTTTAAACATCATGTTCTCCTGTGGTATCCAACAGCAAGAGAAAGGAGGAAGTCATGCTATTGTTGCTACAGTTGTTTGAAAATTATTCTTTTTCCAATGAAATGTCATGATGCTAGCAAATTGCTGCGATCAAGTCTTGCCAAAAATAAAAGGCTGAAAAATGATAATATTTTGGATTTCTGTAGCATCACCAACAAGAAAAGCCTTTCAGCCAGGAAACCAACAAGCACAACACTCCCCCATCCCTTTGATTTTTGGCAACCCATCAAATTCATCTCTTTTTCTGGTTAAAAAACATTTTTTTTTGTTATTACTAATGTACTTAAAAATGAAAAAAAAAGAAAGTTTATTTTTCAAAAAGGTCTGTTTTGTTGAAAAGCTCTTTTCTGTTGAAAACCATTTCAGCAGAACAGTTTCAACAAGCTCTTGTTGCTTCTAAACCCAGGCTTCCTGTGTAGTAACACATTGTGCTTTTGGCAAGCTCCTCTAACTAACTGCCTGTAGCATATTTAGTGTCATCTGTTCCTGTTTCCTTTGCTAACACATGGGCTTTGTGCCTTATACCTTTGTATCCTTGGATTGCTATTGCTTTTATTGTTTTTAAAAACAAAACTCCACTAGGAGCTTAAAGATTCCATAATAAAATTTTGTTTTTGACTAAACCTGGCTGCAGATTTAACCTAATAATGCAATAAAAACAGTGTGGATATTGCTGAGATACTTGACAATTACTGCAAGGTGGTGAGCTATTTTGCTTTCAGTGAAGGTCACAGGATGAGGGTGCTAAATACTTGGCTCCTTAGGCCTATGCTACATATGACTGTGAACATTTGTTTCAATAATCCTGGTTAAAAAAAAAAAATCATTATTATTCCTTGATGTAGAAAGAAAGGTACAAGGGCAAACCAAATTTGCTTGCACATAGAAGCCAGGTTGAAATTTTTTACAATTTTTGTTGGTAAAGGTCAGCAGGAAAATACTACTCCCAGACAGAAGCAGGTATGGTTGGGCTGTTATTTATTATAGGGCTGTTTCAGAATTACGCTGCCTTCCGTGTATCCTTTAAGGTAGTGATGTTTGCACTTTCCTAGGGTGGGATTGTGTTTGAAGAGAAATCTAAAAGACTAACCTGAGGGTCACAAGGTGGGGGATTCATCTAATCAAACACAAATGCTTACCCTGTTCCTAGATGGTGTTTGCCTGTCACCATCAGCTCCTTTGCAGTCAGCAAAGAGAAATCAGCTTTCCTAGGCTGTGAATCATCCTGGCCTAAAGCAGCTGTTTCCTGCGGTCAGAGGAATCTTGTCCTAGAAGGACTGTCTAGAAAGGGTATTTGGGTCAGACATGAGTGTTTGTGCTGTGGCTTTCTTTGGCTCTAAGAGACTAATCCCAATGGGTCTTAGCCTGAACTTTGGTCGGAAGAGGAGGAGGAACCTGCATGCCTTGGGCTAGATCCATGTGGGCATTATCTCCCTGCTGATGATCTTCAGGAATTATATTCTGGCTAGTTCAAACTAATGACAAAAGCAAGATAGCTGAGAGCCTTTAAAAATGACCTTTTTGGAAGGCAGGGGCAGAGCACTCAGTTTCTAAGCCTATATGTTCCGCAATCAAATTTATAAAGGTTTTGTAGTACTACTTTCTTGAAGAGTTGGTAAATGAAAAGGGAGACTCAGTGTTATTTTTGGTCTTCTGTTGAAAGCATGGTATAACTATCAGGCTACAGGATGTTATTTTAGCAAAAGAAAATCCATATCCCAAAGAGCTTAACAATAAGAATTCAAACTGGACCATTTTCCTGGGACACTACTTTGTCTTTTATATCATATATTAAACTGAAGTGAAAACCAAATTCATTTGTACTGTAACTCCATCAATACTACCTCAGCCTTGATTTCATGTTCATGCCTTAACTAAAATTTTGAGTGACATCAGAGTGGTACATCAGAGATGAACTCCATGCAAAATTGCTTTTCAAGGATCATTTATCCTTAATGTGCTTGTATAGGTGTAAAAGACGAGGAGAAAACCTATTATCTATGCACTGTCCTTATGATATAAAGGTAGTTAAAGTTTGTAAAAAGCTCAATTCCCTCTTCTTCAATTAATAAGAACGAAGCTGTGTGTGCTCAAGGGATTTCACAGCTCTTTGCTGGCTCCTTCCAGCTATTGTGCATGTCCTACTTCCAACAAACGCTAGCATTGCACAGTTTTTAGGATGCATAGTTTACAAAAAGAGGTCAAAAATTCTTGCAGAGTTGATGGGAGCACTGTACCCGTAAGCAGCTCCACTTGCATATATTATGAGCTGTATACTCCTTACTTGACAAAAACAAGAAAATCATCGTATGTTACATTTTATTCAAAAAGTATCAGCTTTAGTCCTTTATCCAAATTTCTAAGATGACCTGACTAAATGTCTGTCTTTGTGCCTATCATGGGTCTTTACATTTCACCCCACAACTCTGAAGACTGAAGTTAGATTAACTGTAGCCCTCACGAGACTATTTTTTTTTGTGCCACAAGTAGAAAACAACAGAGAATAGAGTTTAAGAGAGCCTGAAATCCCTACAGTGATGGGAAATTGGATGGGTCCGACATAGCCAGTGGGACAGTGACATGGAAAGCCTCTTTGGGTTCTTTAGAGACTTAGTGGAGATTGCTTTTCAACCACAATCAAGTCAATCAATTTGAACTCCCAAATATCAGAATGTATAGTAACAGAATGATGATTCGATGTTCCTTAGAGTCCTCATTTATCATGCCTGTCTTCTCTCTATTTTCTCTGGTGGCACAAAGGCCAATGCAGGACATTCCCTACCACCCTTACGCACTCCCAAATGCGTCCTACCAGTTGTGCCTTGGAAGAATATTGATCCTTTTTAATTCTGATGTGCCTAAATGGGATACAATATTTAATTAAATATAACAATGGCTTTAATATTCTGCAGATGCTGAATACAAAGCAGGAATGATACTTCATCATGTACCTGGACTTTTCCTGTGGGGAGCTTCTATTCTGGTCTCCAGAAGTATGTTTGCTACTTTAATACTGCATCCTGCAGGCTGTGATTTGAAAACTTGTGTTGAAGTTCTTAGCCCCTGCTGAGTGATACCAAGCTCAATCAACAGTGCTGAATCTGACTGTCCCTCCCTGTCTTGTTCCCTGTTTATGTACTATGCTGGGACAATTCAGAATGGCAAACAATAACTTTAGTGTCTGTTTTCCAATACTGTTGTTATAGTGGTTTCTGCTTTCCCATTGAAGTATGGGGATGAACTTAATTTCACAGTTGAGGAACGACCACCCTGGATATTGAGCACATATTGTTTCAACCTTTGTTTCAACACATAATATGGAAAAACAACACATCTCTGTTAAAGGTAAATTGCTATGACTACGTTACATCTCAGTGCTAGGAGCCAGATCATATTTCAAAGCAGAATTTTCCTGATCTCACCTCTAGTCAATAGATCTTCCAGTTCCTTTGTCAGTCGGAAAAGCTACCCTCTGCCAGATCTATTCTTTGTTTGTCCCTTCAGACCTACATCTGCCTTGTTTTGTCTTTCTTAAACTGTGTGTGGGACCCTCAAGCCTTATAATGCTAAACAGGCTCATAAGCCTGCAGCTGATTTTGCTGTCCTCCCTTGAACTTACTCCATGTCACTGAAGTGTGGACAACAGACCCTGTAGGAACATATCTAGGGGACGGAGGCCTTCCCATCTTCCCGACCCCCATCTTCCAGGCTGACCAGCCTTCTGCAGAGTGGCAAAATCCCCTCTCTCCTGCTACTTGATATCCCCCTCGATGTCAGGTAGTGAAGCTGCCCTTTGTGTCGCAGGTGACTTCCATGGGCCAGCTCTGGATTCTGCCTTCTCATCCTGTAGGTATGTTAAGTGTCCCACACTTTGTCATATTTCAAGATATTTTTTTCAGTGCACTGGAACCACTTTGCTATGCAATTGAAAGACAGTTGTAAGGGTGATCATCCTTGTCATCATTTGCCAATTCACAAAAATCTGTAATCTGCAAATTTCAAACTGATACTATTGAAATACCTGATGGAAACTATCCATTTTATTGAAATAGGTAGTACACACTACCAAGACATACTTTGTTTTCATCTTATATTTCTGTTCTAGTAATACAATGAGCTGCAGTACTCTGATACTGACATTTGTTGTTTCCTGCATTTTTTAGTGTTTCATTGAAACATATTTAAGAATTGCCGCTTCCAAACCTCTGAAAGGTCAGAAGCTGCAAGGTACTAAACATCTGAACTTGGAATTTCAAAATAGAAAAAGAGAAAATTGTGTTTCTTCCCGAGGAAAAGAGGAAATACAGAAACGTACCTCCTCACTCAGGACCAACACAGCAGAAGTGAGTTGTCGGTAGATATATATTTGCCTGTAATCTATGTTTTCTGTTTATGCCAGTTTCTGTGCAGATTGGGGCCTATTTTCCATTTGCTGTATGTGAGTAACTCCCATTGTTGAAAGTTGTGTCAAAGAAGAAAAAGTGTTTAGAATTTGATGGTATCTGTTTTTTTCCCCTAATTTTTGTTACTGTGTGTGATTATTTCATGGAGTGCCATCTTTTTAATTTTTTGTACGGTGTGTCTTATGTTCTGAATAAGACCAGCTTGCAGTAATTGCAAGAAGAAAGGCACCCTTCACTTAAGTCTGCTATCATTTCAGGGCTCTCTGCAAGCAAACTTGCAGATCTGGATAGTCTTTTTTTTTTCCCTCCATTCTGCTGTTTTACTTTGTTAAAACTATGTTGATGATCTCAATGATCTCTGCTCAACTGCTGAGTTTTCAGAACAAACTGGAAGCTCACAGCAGTCCTTCTGACCCATTTAATCAATTTTAGGTTCATAGATTTTAACACTAAATATCTTAGCACAGCCCCAGGAGAAGCTAGAAAGATTTTGTCAGCTCCAGGGGAAAGGTCTCTCTCAATACTGGAAGCCATGAATGGGAAGAATACACATTTCCAGTACCAGGATAATATTGCTAATCATTCAAATATTCTTTGGGCATGCACTGAAAAAGCTAAATATATCCCAAAGATATGTCAATACAAAATGATCAGACCATCAGACCTTGTGACCTTTATTGACAGGGGGAATTTTGCCCTCTATGAACTATGGTCCTTGTGAGATAGTTTCATCTTGGAGAAGTTGATTTTGTATCAAGCCCTCAGTGCTGTGCAGTGGGACAGCATAGATGTGCTATTGCTTTTATCTTTCCTAGCATGGTCATACTTATGCTTTCTTGTATAGAAAGAGAAGGTGATGCGAAAAAAGTGGGTAAAATTTCAATGCCGCTCTCACCCTCTGCTGAGCATGCCAGCTCAGTGGCTCTGTTTCACTCAATGAGAGGTTAAACCTCCAGATCCAGAATTTTAGCTCAAGAGGAGACTCAAGACCGTGTCTAGTAAACATGGCATTTACTGTGTACTTCACTGGTTTTAACTTGGAAAAAAGAACATAGCTGACTTTTTGAGCATCACCCGAGCAAGATTTGGCTTCTTGCACAGTATCAATCATGCACCGTGGCTATACCTGCATGTGCACTCAACATGAGGGTGCATACATCTAGGCTCTTTGACCAGTCTGTCCTTGCAATTTCTTTCTGAGATGTCATTACTGCCAGTCTTCCTGAGTGAAGAAGCTACTGTGCCTTTTGTCTGTATGTGTCTGTGAGATCTGGGAAAATATAACACCAGTTCATAAAGTATTTTTTGTCATTGTAAATGTTATCACAGAATCACAGAATGGTTGAGGTTGAAAGAGACCTCTAGAGATCATCTAGGCCAAAACCCCTGCTCCAGCAGGGACACCTAGAGCACATGGCACAGGATCACAGCCAGGTGGATTTGGAAGATCTCCAGAGAAGGAGACTCCACAACTCTCTGGGCAGCCTGTTTCAGGGCTCTATCACCCTCACAGGAAAGAAGTTCTTCCTCATATGGAGATGGAACTTCCCGTGTTTCAGTTTGTACCCGTTACTCCTTGTCCTATCACTGGCCACCACTGAGGAGAGTTTGGCCTCATCCTCCCTACATTCTCCCCTCAGGTACTTGTACATGTTGATCAAATCTCCTCTCAGTCTTCTCTTCTCCAGGCTAAACAGGCCCAGCTCACTCAGTTTTTCCTCATACAATAGGTGCTTCAGCCCCTTACTCATCTTCATGGCTCTACGCTGGACCCTCTCTAGAAGCTCCACATCCCTCTTGTACTGGGGAGTCCAGAACTGCACCCAATACTCCAGGTGCAGCCTCACCAGAGCTGAGCAGAGGGGCAGGATCCCCTCCCTCCACCTGCTGGCAATGCTCCTCCTCATGCAGCCAGGAGCCCATTGGCCTTCTTGGCCATGAGGGCACATTGCTGCCTCATGGTTAACCTGTTGTCAACCAGGACACCCAAATCCCTCTCCACAGAGTTGCTTTCCAGCAGGTCAACCCCTAATCAGTACTGGTGCCTGGGGTTATTTCTCCCCAAGTGCAGGACCCTGCACTTGTCCTTGTTGAACCTCATGAGCTTCCTCTCTGCCCAACTCTCCAACCTGTCTAGGTCCCTCATATATATATAATGTTGTGAATTTTACCTTTTGAGTATTTAGATTGGGACAAAAACATGTCCCTCCAGTTTTTAGAATCCTACTATGAATTTTCCCTCACTTGACCTTACTCACTTTACAGCACAAATGTCTTCAACTGAGATATTGTCCTCAAACTACCTTTGGTTGTTGTCTGTGAAATGGGCATTCTTGGTTCTTAACTCTAAAAGCTGATGTGAAGTGAACTTACCCTAATAAGTGGGTATTTCTCTCCAGCAAAGGGATATTCCCATTGTGTTTCCAGAGATAACCATATTTGTATGTGAAAATGCCCACTATCTGAACAAATCTCTCCCAGAAGGACAACCAAAGCCATTTGGCATAAAACTGTAAAATGATGAAAGATATCAAAAAGCCTTACTTTTTTTTTTGTAGGTGTAGGGCTGTGTTTCAAAGCTTTGTTGGATGACTTGCTGATTCCGTATGGAGTGTAGCTCTGCATTGCAAACAAATCTATCACCTGGAGAGATGCCAGGCACCTTTGTTATCCTGTGTAGAAGTGCATTGTTTCCTAAGCATCTTTTTATCAGCAAGAGCTGAAGGATTTTGGCAAACAGCTGTACGAACAACTGTCTTTTGTTTCCTGTCAGTCTTCTACTCATTAGAGAATGATTGAGTGCTTGCAGCTTCAGTGTCCAAACTGGCCTTTTCTAAATTCAGGCTGTTAATCAGCTATGCTTAAATTCATTGCCATGAGAAGATCCTTAATGTTCTTATCCAACTGGGAGAAAGGAGAAGCTGCTGGATGTAAGAACATGGACCTGCGCAGCCTAAGGATGTGTTGGAGTCTGTATTTCCACAGTGCTATAAGAACTGCTACCGAATGCCGAGTCTTGCCAACTGTGAAATTACTATTTCTGCTTGATAATGTTTTGTTTCAAAGGAGAATTTAGAGAAAAAGGCAATAACTGAACTTTTACAACAAATGACTGGTGGAATTTTTCCCTTTGGTCCTCTGCCAACATTCCCAATTTAAAAAGCTTTAAACTTGATATAATCACAACTGGCATGCAAATTTCATTTTTTCCCAATTCATTGAAGATGAGTTGAATTTTAAAGGAATGTAGTCACAACTGGTCTGCTGAAATGGGCTATATTCCTTTCACAATATGCTTGCATATTGACATCTTTTATTTGGTAAAAGTAATGGCCATTTCAACACTCCTTTGAATGTGAATTTAGGGTTTCTTTACAGAGTGAGACTAAAAGTCTTGGAAGATAAAATCCTCCATTTTTTCATAACTTGTTAGAGGAAGGAAAATCCTCCCACCTTAATACTTTGGCTCTGTAATTACTTCTAGAGTAGGTAAGTTATTGTCTGGATTTTGCATTTTCTTTGCTTGAAGTACAAAAGGGGACCTGGTCAGCGTGGAATTGAGAGTGTATATTTCTGTCAGTTAGGTCTGACTAACACCCAACTGAACAAGATACCTAGACCTAGGTATAATATCCAAGGCCTGTAAAGTATTGCTGAATTTAACAAACCTACTCAAATGCTTAAGTGCTTTGACTAAGGTGGGGTCCAAGGGCACCAATTCTTTTCTACAGGGATTGATGTAAATGACTTTCTGATAAATACATTTGTTCAGTGCTTTCTAGAGATGAGTACTCAAGTGAGGAGCGAAAGGCAAAAGACTGTTTCTTATTTTTCATTATTCAAATAATTCAGTTTCTCTGCTACTCATTTTCAAAGGGAGTAATGCTAGCTGCACCTGTGGTTTTAGAAATAGGCATCCAGGGTGTATATTTAAGGTGAACTGAAATAGAATTTCTAAGAATCTTTTTGTAGTATAGATAGTGCCAGTGTTTTCTCGATAGTAGCAGTCCATGATATGCAGCAAGGAAGCTCCAGATGATTGAACAAAAAATATTAAGACTGGAATCATCTGTTCTGTATTTAAGGGAACTGATGGCATTAATCCCGAGGCCCAAAGGTCTACAGTTTCATTATTTTTGCTTTGTATAGACTTAGCCCGTATTTCACAAACTGTCCGTGGATCAGCCTAGGTAGGCATAAGATCTGGCCTGATGAAAATATTTGCTAGTCTTTATGACACTTCTTCCATCTCTTTTTCTATCATGAAATACTTTTATACAGATTATTCCTCATCCTACCCTTGAATAAGATTCTGTAATGCAGTTTAACCTCTGTTGTCAAGAAGTTAGACAGCCCTCCTCTAACATATAGAACTGTAATCACCAGAGTCACATCATATGAGTGACAGATGGGAGTTACTTAAAGACTATAAAGGAACAGATTACTGAGATTTTGGGAAGTCCAATATGTCTTAGAGGGAATGGATATGTGAGAGGGATTTGTGAAATACATGTTATTTTCAATTTTGTTCTTATTCTCCCATGGGAGCAAGAAGGTATTGTATAGCGTCCTGACTGATAGGTTTGGAAAGAGAAATGGTCAGAAATTTTGCCTTGGTAAACCGCTTATGAAAGGGTTTTCCTCCAAGGGAATGGACTTTTGCTGTAGCATTGAGAGTGCTTTCAGGGCTAGTGCTCCAGGCAATGAGGAGGGTGGGATCGAGGTGAGAGGAAGGACTGTCGGTGGGCACCTTCAGCACCACAGCCAGCAGCTGTGGCCTGGATTCCTGCCACCAGCTTCACCAGTACAGCAAGACCCAGACCCAGGGATTGCAGCCGCATGTTGCCATGGTATGACATAGCATGGCGTATCATGACAAAGCATGACAAAATGCTTATTATTTTTTTTTTTTCAGTTTGCAGTGTTCTGGCGCNTGGCCTGGACTCCTGCCACCAGCTTCACCAGTACTGCAAGACCCAGGGATTGCAGTCGCTTGTTGCCATGGTATGACATAGCATGGTGTATCATGACAAAGCATGACAAAATGCTTATTATTTTTTTTTTCAGTTTGCAGTGTTCTGGCGCATTATCATACAGCTATAATTGTATGATTCTACTATTTTTGTTAGGATCTCTGCCTCAGTCAGCATGTAGGATGGAGCTGCCCTAGAATTCAGCCTAGTAGGTTAAGAAAGTTGCCTGTAGTGCTGGTCAAAGCTGAAAATGTATAGCAATTGAGGCAAGAGTCTACATGAAGAAATGAAACTATCTTGATATGAAGATGATGGTATACTGTCATAGAGAAATGGATTTTCAGCATCTGCCAAAGATTTCCACTACAGTGATGGGAAAACTGTTTAAATCAAGATTGTCACATTGCCCAATGCTTGGACAGTTTTCAGCTCCCAGATTTGAGCTGCTAATGATCCCTGATTTACAGATGTTTTTGACACATGCTCCACCTAAGCTCACTGGAACATGTCTTTAAAGGAGGATTCTAGGACCATAACAAGTACTCTGTGACTCTAAGGACTGTGAAAAGTCAAGTCCTGTGAAACTCAGGTCAGCTTCCATTTTACAACTTCCATTTTCACAATTTCCCCAATTTCATCTCACTGGAGCACTGTGAAATAGAAATTCATATTTGCAAAGTCCTTACAGTAGAAGACTGTGCAACCTAAGTTCATAGACATTGTAGTTGTTAACCCTCTTTGCATGCTTAAGTACCATGGACTGTAAAGTCAAGAATCAAAATCCAGGCTAGAGTGATCAAGAAAGCAAATAATGACATAAATGGTATTTTACCTTTTGGTCACATGTTGTGGTACAGCCAAAGGCAACAGTGACTGAAAGTCATTACTGTTTAACAGCTGCTCCACAGGCTTTGTAAAATGAGCACATAATTATCCTCAGTCTTTTTTTTTTTATTTATTATGGACGGGTGTCCATACCACGATTAGCACTGATTGGCAATGTAGTTGGCTGTAACAGCAGGAAAGCTAGGAGAGGAATGAGTGTGGAGGAAAATGACTTTCCCATCCCCAAAGCAATATGCTTCAGTGCCCTGTCTGTGCTGGGAACAGAATGTAAGCTTTATGGCTCTCCAAATACATCACTATTTTCTAGATGTCAAGTTCTTGTAAGAAAGGGAAACACTGACTGACTCAAAATAGAATTGAAGCTGACAATGGAGGAAGGCCTAATTTAGGAAATTTGAAACCTGTACCTTGATAAGTATGCGTTTGGTTTAAATTGGTTGGCAAGAAACTTTGATTGTACAGAGAAAGTGCTTTTAGAATACAGTGTCCCAAGAAGAAATGTGAGGTCCCTTTTCACTAATGAAGAAGTGACTGGGAGGCACGTTATGTGTCCAACTTCCTGACAAAACTATGTGTTTGTTTCATAACTAAAACACTTCAGTCCACTGGCTGGGTCTGGCTTCATATCTATAGATCTGTTGGAATTACAGAGAACTATTGGTAGTTATGGGTCTATCTATAACATTACTGGCGTGAATGTGGCTGATGCATGTATGGTCCCATTAATAGGAAAGTGTCATGGCAACCGGTGCAAAATGGTGTATTCAAGAAGTTATCATCTAATTCATTCTTTCTAGAAATCTGGATTCTCATGTCCCATTATATCCTACCCCTTATATCTTCCCCAGCTACCTTCATGTTCTTACCTTTTCTTTTAAATTTTGTGTTGCTAAAGCAAGACTGCTTCATACCTGTCAGTCCTGCTGACCTACAAGCCACCATTTTTGCCACAGCATTCAAACTGTGGTCTTTACCTGAAGCAGAGGCTGGTAAGTATAGGGTCATGGATGTTAGGTACAGTGGAAGCTTGTACACACTTGTAGATATATGGCAGTGAGGCAGATATAGTAACATAAACTTCTTGGCTCTCCAACACAACAAAGTGAAGCATGAGTCTTAGAAGGATGTGAGGAAAGCAGAAGAAAAGATCAGGATTGTACGTGAGGAGAAAAAGTTCATTACTAGGCAGTAAATGTAGGTGGCTGAAGGAGAGCTGAGTAGGTATGGGACAGTAAGACACTGTTGTGCTACAGTGTGGGAAAAAAAGAGGTTGCATGCATTGATTCTTGTATATTGTTGCATTTTTCCTCAATGGCTTATCAGCATGGAGCCGATTGTATCCTGGATAATAGACATACTCTCAATATGATCAATACAGGCTCATCACACAGCTGGCAGTATTGAACATCGTTTCTGTTTCAGCCTGCAACATTTATTCTCTCTTTTGTTGCTTATCCCACCTTATGTGTTCTGATGACATGGCATTAATAAGTTCTGTTAGTTTATGAGATAAAAAGCTTATCTCCACACACACAAAGGAGCTCAGAGGAACCATGGCAGGTGGAGGAACCTGAACAATAACGCCTTGACCTGGTTTCTCCCTGGGCTCTCACAAGAGGGCAAACAGCTCTGTGCTCCAGGGGTGAAACCCACCACAATGAGTCAGAAGAAGGGCTTTCTGGAGCACTTTACAGATTGAAGGGTTATGAGGCTTATTATGGGATACAGGGATTATGCTAGATTTTTATGGGATGTTTGGAGGAGGAAGCAAAGGTGAGGAAGGGATGATCAAAGTGATTTTGAGAGGAATAAGCATGAGAAAATAGAGGGATGAAGGGATAAAAGGATAAAAATGGATAAAAGGGGTGCTGTTCAGTACATTTGTCTGACCATGCCCTATGCCTAATAATTACAGTGTCTTGTCTTCTTATTAAACTCTATTTCTAACAATTTTCCTGTGTGAGAATCCCTATTTTTTGTGCATGTGTGTGTGTCAATGTGTAAATGCCAGGAAGTAGAGTCATACCACAGATTATAGAGACCTGTGTCTGTGGTACCAGCAACTAGAGCAAGTGAGGGTGCGTATGTCAGTATGTGATTACTTGAAAATATCAATCTGAACTAGTCAGTGAGTACGGTAAGTTGTATGGGAGCCAGGTATGAAAGCAGGCATAAGTCAGCTGGGTGCTGAGGAAACTAGAGGGTTTGCAAATTGGCAGTTGGATGAGTTATGGGCCCAAGACAGCTACTGGAGAGGTTCTGAGGTCTGGGGGGTCATCTGAGAGACTCATTTTGTGGGTATGTATATGTGTGTGTGTCTGTGAAGGAGGCAACTGGAGATGAGAAAGTCCAGAGTTCAGTTACTGGGTAGGCAGGGTGTCTAAGGCCAGCTACTGGAGAGATCCAATGTGTGTGCATGCGTGTATGTGTGTGTGTTTGTGTGTCTGTGAAGTGTGAGGGTCTCTACCAGCAGTCAGAGTTTGGCTGGAGGTCATGGGGCCTTGCACTATCCCCAGCAGCTGGGCAGCTGGGAAGAGTAAGGGTCCAGGGCCAGCTACTGGATGGTCAGCTACTTGTCTAAGGTCAGCTACCAAGGGACTCATGTCATGTATATATGTATGCATTTCCACTAATGGACCTTCATTCTTATCAGCCTGAGAGAGACACAGGGTTGCATGTGTTTACATGAGAGCTGAATGTTTCAGTCTGTGATGGTTTATGTGGNGGGTCCAGGACCAGCTACTGGATGGTCAGCTACTTAGAATGGGTGTCTAAGGTCAGCTACCAAGGGACTCGTGTCGTGTATATATGTATGCATTTCCACAAATGGACCTTCATTCTCATCAGCCTGGGAGAGACACAGGGTTGCATGTGTTTACATGAGAGCTGAATGTTTCAGTCTGTGATGGTTTATGTGGCTGATTTATGTGTATATATGTTGTATGAGTGTGTGCGAACCTATTGAAACACATTCTTGGCGTTGCAACTGGTTAGATCCAGGACCATTGAAATAAGGCAGCCTTGTAGTCACTGGATTTGGCAACCCAAACATGTCTTGTTAGAGTAACCATTAATCATTAATAATTCAGCCCTGCAGAGAAGGACCTGGGCGTCATGGTGGACGACAGGTTGACCATGAGGCAGCAGTGTGCCCTCGTGGCCAAGAAGGCCAATGGGATCCTGGGGTGCATTAAGAGGAGCGTCTCCAGCAGGTCGAGGGAGGTGATCTTACCCCTCTACTCAGCCCTGGTAAGGCCACATCTGGAGTACTGTGTCCAGTTCTGGGCCCCCCAGTACAAGAGGGATGTGGAGCTGCTGGAGAGAGTCCAGCGCAGGGCCACGAGGATGATCAGGGGCCTGGAACATCTGCCCTATGAGGAGAGGCTGAGGGAGCTGGGCTTGTTCAGCCTGGAGAAGAGAAGGCTGAGAGGGGACCTGATCAGCATATATAAATACCTTAAGGGACTTAAGGGAAGGAGTGAGGAGGATGGAGTTGGCCTCTTTTCAGTGGTGGTCACTGACAGAACCAGAGGAAATGGCTACAAACTGAAGCATCAAAAGTTCCACGGAATCTTAAGGAAGAACTTCTTGACAGTGAGGGTGACAGAGCACTGGAACAGGCTGCCCAGAGAGGTTGTGGAGTCTCCTTCTCTGGAGATCTTCAAGACCCGCTTGGATGCAGTCCTGTGCCATGTGCTCTAAGTGGTCCTGCGTGTGCAGGGGGGTTGGACTAGATGACCTCTAGAGGTCCCTGCCAACCTTAAGGATTCCATGATTCTATGATTCTATGATTAATCATAGAAGGTCTTCGTCTTTCCAGGCATCTTTTCTTGTCTCTAAGGTCTCGAATTCCAAAGGACTGCCCTTGGTAAACACTGAAGCAAAGAAGGCATTCAGCAACTCTGCTTTCTCAGTGTCTTCCATAACCAGAGCACCCACCTCATTCTCTATGTTTTCCCTAATCTTCCTTTTACTATTGACATATTTATATACATATATATATGTATATATATATATACACATATACATAGATACACATAGTCAACATGAATGTAGAGAGATCCTGGCAAAAGTCAGGATCTAGGTATTCCCAAACTTTGGGAGACTTGGATATTGCAAATATGATCTTTTCTCTTGCAAATAAGAAAAATAACTCTTGGTAGATGAAGATTCTAAGGCAAGACAAGGGAAGGAAAATTGGAGGCACTGAAGGGGAGCAGGAGGGAAGGGAATACAGGCTAAATTTGCCTGTATTCTTATTATATGTGTTCTTCACCTCCTTATAGAAACTTATATTTTTATTGCTCTTCTATAAGGAAAATGACCACAGAAAAGAAAAAAAGCAAGTGATGTACAGAAGTTATGGTTTTCTGGAGAATAATTCCCTCACTCCCCATGTTAAACTGCCTGTAGGTATTACTCTGTTAGCATAATTGTAGCATTTTATCATGTTGTCAGATCCTTCATAATAATTTTTGTTCCCATTAAGCAACAATAGATGTGCAATAAAACCTTGACTTAGAAAACCTGTTGGCAGCCTTGGAGCTGCTGCTGAATGGGATTTGTAGCAGTGCTCATCACTACAGACAGTATGTCACCAGTATTCCCCAAAGAGAGCTGGCATTTTAAGGGATGTTGTGTGTTGTAAGTTCCTTGGCCAGTCTGGAAGGCCTGACTTTTAGAGAAGTGCTGTACCTCATCCTGGTACAGCACTTCTCTTGCCTGCGGCAGTTTCAAGCACCAAGTGGTTTTTGGGACTGGGGGAAGACAAAAGGCAGAGACACAGGATCATTGGTCTCAAATTCCGCTTCTGTGATCTAGAGAAAAACCCTAATGGCTTTCGAACTTAAGCATGTTATCTTTTACTTTTTATTATAATTGTTTTTAATACCAGATATTTTCAACATGTTAAAAAGGGTCAATACCCACTAATTAACATATTTATTTGATATCTATGGCAGAAACAATTTCTTACAGAAGAATAATGAAATCTCCAACCAGGTCCTCACTGTATCGTGTTCACCTGCTTTTCCTACTGCTGGTCCTTTGCAGATTGTTTTTTCTGTTCCAGGGGTAAAACTTCAAAGTGAAACAGTGCAGGTTCACAAAACTCACTTCATCTGTAAATGTATACTGTGAATGAGATTAATTTTCAGTAAGAGCACAGAGTGACAGGAGAAAGATGATTAAAATGTCATGAATTAATTTCACATGAAACACAGGAGAAGTTTTGTACTTGGGGCCAAAGCATTAACCAAAAGGAAATAAAACTCCTACCAAGTCCTAAGTATCTTGATACTCAAATCTGTGCTATTTTAATTATACTGAAATAATAATCGGTTGTTTGAGATGAAATTGTAGCAATATACATATTCGTATAGCATAAAGTACAGCATTTCTGGTACCAGTCTTCATTGTATCAATAGAAACCCACATTCCACACTTCTTTGCAGAGCTCAGTTGTATGAACGTGTCTTAACTGAACATGTGTTTTCTGTCTTAGAAAGTTAATGTCTTCTGAAAAAGAAAGAACTCTTGTGCCAGAACTTAGAAAGATAAGGCTGGATGTCTGTGAATGTAGGGGGAGAAATAATAATCCTGAAAAGGTTTTCTTAAAAACAAAATAAAGATAGCCATGCAAAAAACAATGCTAAGGAGGAATTGAGTACACCCATAAATTAGCACTTTATGTCCTGCAAGTTAACTGTATGCCCTTAACTCTAGTGCCATTTGACTTACATTTCTTTGAATCAAGCATTGATGGTATGGCACATGGGCTATATGCTTTAGGATTATGTATGTTTTAAACCTCATGATTTCAGCAATCCTCATTTAAAACCTGTTCAGCTTGATGCATTGATTTCCAAAAGCTTTAGCTGTAGAGAATTTCAAGGAAGTCAGCTGTCAGTAGCTATATAATTTGGAGAACTGCCTTTGTACTTCTTAAAATCCTGCAACACATGTCTATGACTTACTGGTCAATTTTAAGAGCTGTATGCTGGAACCCAATTTTTGTTGAGATGTATTTATATGCAGAGACTATGTGAGTCTGGATTTCTCTCATCAGTTTCATATATAGACTATAATATCACGTCGGAAAAAAAGAATCCTCACTGTTTCAATGAACTGGAAGTTAACAGATCTGATAATTTCCATTAAGCTTTTCAATACATTGTCATTCTTGAATGTCAATGACAGGTTTCTATAAAGTAGCGAGCACTGCTATTCTAATGTCACATTACTGCAAATAGTAGTTCTAGCTCCGTGGTCAGCAGCTCAGTGGAGCAAAACAGGAAGAGATTTTCTAAAAGAAGAAGCAAGTGAAAACCTTTCCTGGGGCAACAAGGCAGTCTAGAATGCTCACAGGTGAAAACTGGAATTTAGAAACTAAAACACATGTAAATGAAATATAAGCTATTATATATAAACTGAACTATAAACTAAGGCATATGATTCATGGAGATGCAATAATAATAAGTTGAAGCCTAATGAATACATATAAAATGATGAGCTGATGACTTTCAGTGCACTGAGATACTCCTGAAGAATGCCGTAAGTTTCAGTGGTCTCCTTGTGACCTTGCTGCCAATGCGACACAGTGGTGTATGGGTTTGTTTCACAGTGCGACAATACTGCCCAAGGATCGAGCCCTTGCGGGGCATGCAGCACTCTGCAAGGATGAGATAAGGACACCTGCAGAGCCAGTTTTATTATTGCTGTGAGAAGACTCTCACCTTCCCATGATAATAAGGCCCGGTTCTTGAGCACACTGTGGGAGCTGAGGAGCTAAAGCTCAGGGCTGCTGCAGTGTCCACAGGCTTTGACTTAAATGGCTTCCATAGGCAAGCACAGGAGAAAACTGGGTGGAAAGAATTGGAGTTAGGGTCTTGATTCCACTTCCTTCTAACAAGAAAATATATTTTAAATCTTGAGCAATTAAAGAGTTTTTCCCTTCAGTTTGACCTTGTTGGGACAGAGTTTCTTTTATTTCTCCTGTATGCTCTTACTCAGGTGCACTTATAATGACTGTTCTCAATTCATTAAGAAAGTGGTAAAAATTTCAATTAAAATACTTCTGCTGCTTTGCAGTGCTGCAAAATGCTGTGCACCCTCGATTTTCCATGGAATCAGGGACACAGGAGTGCTCAGACCACTTGAAAAATTAAGGTCACTGAAAGGGACCTGCAGCAGCCAGTGGAGGAGGGTTTCTCAGGGTGGCTTTGGTCCCACAGCAGTGCTCCTCAAAACACCTGGCCAGGTGCTTTCCCTTAGCATCTTCAAAGAGATGTGGCCGCTGTCTCTGAGGAGCAGGGCTGGCTGGTGCACCCACTTATATTCCCTGCTGAGCATCTCCTCGCTAAGTATTAGTAGCCAATTAACTGACTGAAGAAAACTGACAGGTAGCCAGTTTGGCCAATATACATTTCACAGAAAAGTAACTTTACAGTTATGAAAATTGTACATTTGGCTTAATTTTGGGGCTGAATAGTGCAACTAAGTGTGGCATATCATTTTAGGATGAAGGAGTCAGGTAATATTCTGTTTTCCAAATTACTTAATTGTGATATTGGTATGCAAAAAATGAAAATTATTCTTTTATTCTTTCCTGAAGATTTTTTTTTGTTAATGTCTGATGCAGATATTCAAATAAAAATACATGTCCTTTCCTTTGCTGGGCTAAAGTAACAACTGTACAAACGTTAGGGTAGCATTTTCAAAAGACACAAAATCCCACACTGAGAAGTTACTTAGATGTTTAAAAATAGGCTTCTAAGTATGTGGTGGTAAAATTGCCAAATGCTGTATTATTAGCTAGCTCAGATGTAGGTTTTGATGGAATCTACACAACAGGCACTTGACCCTTAAATTCCATGTAGCTCCAAACTGACAGGTATTATCTGAATGCATAACCTAGGATCTGCCCTTCTGCAAAACTCCATGGGAGAGCACAGGATGGAGGTGCCAATTCTTTCCCTTCTAGCTAAATGCTGCAGAGGGGAAGAGATGAGGAACAGGGAGAAATAGGATGTATAACACAGTGGTTTTATTACCTGCTTAAAAGAAGGGGAAAGGGTTCTGATGCCTGACAGAAATAGATAATGTGTATAATATATCTAAACTTTATATACGTTTATGTAAAATACAAATATGGATTTCTTAAAGATCTGGGATATGTATTTTTTCCTTTGTAAATGAGATGTACACTTTTTAATCCCTTAACGTGTTGACTAGTGTGTCTCATCATTAAAATGTGATTAGCAATAATTTCTCTCTTCCATTACACATTAAGAGCAGAGGAAGGCAATATATTTAGCAAGATGTTGCTCTTCTCTGCAATGCACTACATGAAGGAAAAAAACATGGTGATATGAGTCGCAGCAGCTCCACTAGTGCCAACAGTCTGTTCACTTTTCCTTTTGTCCAAATCCAGACAAATTTGGCTTCAAATGTGTAGGATGGGTGTTGCAAACAAAGTGAGGGGAAGAGCAAAGTATGCAAGGGGGAGATGATGTGTGGTGGTATCAATATTGGGGGCTAGGCCTGAATTTTTAGTCATTTACATCTTTTTTATCCTGATCGACAAGACAGCTCACGTCCAAGTCTTTTATCCACTTTCAATGTTTGTCCCATGATCCTTAAGCTAGTTTCATTTTCTCTGGTCAAGTGATTAGACTTGCTCCAGTGGGGCCTCTTAGCAGTTGGTAGTCTGGTTTTCTGCGGATGAGATCTGAGTTTTTGAGGCAATTACATCTGAATAGAAAAATTCAAAAACTAGATCTGTAAACAGATTTTCTGCTAGGTGCAAGAATCACAATGAAGTAATACTCAAGAACAATGTGAAAGCTGCAGATGAGATGGGAAGGTTAGTGGTGTAGTTGTTGTGGGATTGTGGATGAGCTGTCAGGTTAGTGGTGTAGGTGTAGCTTTTTTTAACTCTTTGAATATTGAAAATTAACTTTGTGTGAATGGTAAAATAACTGTCTCCCTCATCTCCTTCAACCTCCCTGTTATTTTTCCAACTCCATTCTCATTTCCTACTATATCCAGCCTCTGTTTCTTTCATTCATCCTCTTTAATTTCCTTCGTCAATATATATATATTTTTCTTTCTCCCATTCATCTCTTCACAGTTTTATCCATGTCATCTCTTGAACTCCTTTTATCCTTAATATGACTACCTGGCCTACAGTAAAATCTCTTCTAGATGTGCACTTTTCCTACAAAGCCAACTACACAGCCATTGCTTTAGAACTAATAAATAAATAATAATAATTGCCAGTCTATAAAAAGCTTTGGAGCACTTAATTTTTTTTTGTCCTTAATTAAGGGCTGGGGTGTTGTTTTGAGACCAAATGTGTTTTATATAACTCTAAAACTATTGTCTCCCCTAATCATAGTCATTCTGTTCCACTTTTGAGCAGCTGCCTCTGGAGAAATGTGAGGGAGGAATGGGAATGTATTTTGTATGGTTACTCTGCAGAGGTAAATGTTAGCAAACACTTTTGGTCTTCTCCCATTTCTAGTGTACAGTGTGTAGTGTACAAGAAGAGGAAAGCAGCTAATAAATCAAATTCAGATGCAGCAAACCCTCCCAAACCTTCTCTATTCAATAAGACTTTCTTAAAATGATGGGAATGCTAAGCCTGGGAGTACCTTATCCACAATCCTTTCAAGCAGGATTGTACTTGGCAGTTCTCATAAAAAGCCTTACCCAGGATGTAGGTTTGGTATTATAGTATTCCATTAAGAATTAGGTGGCCTCCAGTGCTTCTTTTATTGTTTCTTTAATGTCTGAGAATATTTACAAAGTCTTTATTAGAAGCAGATTTCCAGGCTTCTCTGCTTTTATTGTGTCACCTACAATATTCAGTGAAGTCTAACTTGGGAAGGAATTGTTCTTGGCTTTATTCTCTAAGTGATCCAGACCTAACAATGAGTCCATGATGATCTATTTAATATATGTTTTGTCATAATCTGTTACCTGTGTAGTATGCAGTCTCACTCAAAAGAGCTATTGGATATATTTTCAATTGCTTTGTATGAGTCATTGTTCTAGAGGGAGCTTTTATTATAGATTCAATAGCTGGGATAATAAGTTCCCATGAACAGATACATATGATAATAGAATTATATGTCTTTATATATGCATGTATGTGTCCATACACAAATATACATATGCATTAGTATGCCTACAGACACACGCAGAACTCAGAAGAGTTAGGAAGAAATGTTGTGGTGTTACCAAAATGAAGGGCAATACCTTTGGTTAGGATTATTATTCATTATTTGTTCTTGTTGCTACATGTTACAAGGTTATTCACACAGTCCCTGCCCTTCTTGCATAGTCATTTAGGCTGCTTGTCTCTTCCAATTACTAAATCAGTGAAGTCAAACACAACATGATGTGAGAGAGGAGAAGGAGATGTTGTTTCTGCAAATGTGAACTGTGAGAAGATCAAAAAAATCAAAAAAAAAAAAAACCTGAGAAGCTGATTATATGTCACCAAAAGAGACTGCCTTTAATCTCCCATCAGCACCATAACTGTTAAGTAGGAAATATTCCCCTGCAAAATCATGATATGGGTGAAACAGTTTATATGCTGATGCAACTGAATCACAGTAGTCAGAAAACAAGATCAGATTTAACTGGAAACCTTCACGCCAGAAACGAAGAAGTGGTTTTTTGTTTCTTTGTTTGGTTTTTTTTTGGAAACAAGTTTACACTGCTGTGTGGTGAGTAGGGCAGGCTGCTCAGACACAAGGTCTGGATTCATCTCCTCTCTCTTTAGCTATCAGCAACATCACTGGATATATCATCTGAGTCAGGCATATTAACCTTCATTTATGTCATGAAGGAAGCAAATAGGTGCTTTTGGAATTCAGCCTGTTTGCGTGCTTTAGGTCTCTCCTTTGGGATGAATTGTGCTCTGGGCTGCCTTTTCTTCTGTGCTGCCTACAGGGAGCACCTTGCTCCTGTGCGCATCTGTGCTGCCCACTGAGGTCATCAGCACTGAGGGTGCTGAACCCCGGGATGCTCAGCTGAACTTTGGGAGTTGGCTGTGTTTGCTTTTGCCCCTGGTAAGGAGGTTGTCAGCTGTATTGGCTTCAGTCTTAGTGAAAGAACTGGCCGTGTGATTTACCTTGCGTTTGCGATAGGGTATGACTGCATGCATGGCTCGCAATTTCTGTTTCACCGAGGCAGGCTGTCATGAGCCTGGCTCGCTGGTGTTGATGCAGTTACACTGACATGAAAAGTGCTTTTATTAGTGCTTTTTTTCTGCTGCCTGATTCAATATTAGCCAGGGTGGCAAAAGGTGGTTTCCTTTTTCACTGGTGTAATTTATGGCTATGGCAGGAGTTGTCCTTGCAGTTATTCTAGTGCGCAGCTCCCGTTTGGGGCCTATGGTGCTGTTACAGCATCTGGTCTGGGCAAGAGAAGAGAGCAGGGTTCCTTCAGCGAGTGGATCAAGATACTCATCACAAACTCACACCCCACTGGTAACTCCATAGGAAGCAAAAAATTGGACATCTAAAGCTAGATCCTGGAAACCATATCTACCTGACAGCAAACTTACAAATGTACTCAAGTACAAAAATTGATGTAATCCCTTTTTGTGTTGAAACCTAAAATGCAGTAGGCTGGTTGCTGATTGATACCTTTTGTTCTGTTGTGCTCCCTGCAAAAACCTTTGGTTGCGTTTTCAGGTTCAGCCTCTTTTCCACCTCATCTGCTCGACAAACCGTAACATCAAAATTGAACAGGGCCAGAGCTTCACTTTCTAAAGCAAGCTCTCGCATCCACTGTGAGAAACAATGGCGAGCTTTTGAAGTGTGGTTCTGAGAGCGAACTGAAAGAGAAAGCCTGGCAGGGATGCCCTGTTTGGGAGTTTTGGAAGCAGATTTTGGAGATTATTTTTGGGGTTTCTGAACTATTTGAATTATTTGCTGGCAACTAAAGGCGAGTGGCATTTTACAGTATGTTAAAATCAAGCTTTGATATCTGAAAATAGCTCCTTTAGTATGGTGCTTGTCTTCCCTGACTCTCACATACACTGCATATTTATCATAGCTGAATGATAAATGGTGAGTTGCTGGTGTTTTATATGCAGTGAAATGACAAGGTCAGTTTTAATTAAGCTGAGATCAAGCCCAGTCTGTATTGCACACTTCTGATTAGGTTACTTGAAATTAACATAAGTTTTTGGAGACTTCACTGAAGTCAGTGGTGTTAAACACCAGCTGTGCTGGCAGATAAGCGTGGGATAGAAGAAGGAGATAGAATTCACATTGAAATTAGCACTTGGCACAATATAATTCTCTGATTGCAAACTATGCGAAGTTGCCTGTGCTAATTGGTTGATTTTATTTGAAGCAGATGTTGTTAGCTTTCCCACTAATGATCTGGAGAGAAATTTTTTTTGAAAGACATGCCATGTTAGGTTCTCTGCAGTATAATAAGCTAATTACAACTTTAAGTACTTGCAGTAATTAGCACAATGTGTATAAAGTGGTCCCGATCTTTTCACCCTGCTGCATTATTGTTAGGGCATCTTAAAAAACAAAAAAGAGAGCTAGCTGGATTCACTTTCCCCAATCTAGCTTCTTGTTTTCCCAGACTTCTGTATTAAGGAGATAATGAACTACGCTTTTATCTTTCATTTTTTAAGCACACCAGAAAGATTTAAACCTTTCTCTTCCCGTCCTTCTCTTCCTCCCTTCTCTAAATCAAATCTATTTGTTCTTATCTTTGTCCATTTACACAAAGTCCTGCAGCATCTTAAGAATCTAATTAGGAAATAGTTCTGGACAGCAATAGCATATGTGTTCTCTGTTAATCCATTTGTTCGCTTACCCACATAGAACAAAGATCAAAAGTATATCTAATTTATAGAAAGAAAACAAACAAACCCACCCTGAAAGCTTCTTTCTAAAGCAATTGTGCTCACAGTGGCTTCTACTGATGGTAATCACAAACTACTAGCAGTCTGCAAAAGAGACAAGGAAGGACCATCAAGTGACACTGCCTGTAGAAGAAAGAAAATCTAAATGACATGTAAGGAAAATGTGAATCAAGAATCATCTCCTTAAAGCCTTCTGAAAGTCTGTATGACGGGTGCAGTTTATGGATATGCCACAAAATTGTCTATTCTTTGGAAACACTCCAGTGGTTTTCCAAACACTTATCCTCTTGTGTTGTTGGGTGAAATTTGCTTTCCAGAAACCTTCGGCTGGTGTTTGCTTCTCTGTGGAAGTCACTAGATGCTGGATACAACCTCTTATACAAGTATGACCACCTTTCCCATTTACCTTATTTTGGAGTCTAGAGAATGACATGACAAACTGCCATGGACTAGTTGTGGCATTTCAGGAGCACTGCTGGCCTAAGCGAGTGTGCCCCAGCCCTTGGCTTAAATGTGGAGGTTACTTACCAGGAACACCATGGTGCTACATGGCATCTTCTTGGTGCTGTAAAAGGGAAGAGTCTGGAGAACATCCTGCTGAGTTTATGTTCTGGACAATCATACTGCAGGGGACTGCAAGAGGAGATACTTTCAGAAATCAGGCATCTTGGATGGCATTTAGTGACAGTTTGCAAGCAGGAACTTTCTCACATCACCCAGGCTGAGTCGTGCAAGGTGTGTGTAGGTAAAACCTAAAGGTAAAGCCGTGAAAGTAAAGGTAAAGTTTGACCAGACTGCAGCTGTTGAAAAAGATCCTCTTCGATGAAGTGTATTAGGCCCATGGGTTTCTTCCCTAGATCCCTTTTTACTGCAAGATGTAGCTGCCAGCTGAGTTTCCTCTTGGTGCATATTAGGAAACAGAAGAGTTTCAACATATATTTTATCTTTTTTTTTCTCCTCCTTTTCAGTACTGTTTTTTCAAAAAAGACATGTTGAGTGTCCTTGTGTACCTCCCTGTAAACTCCACGTAAGGAGGTGTTCAAAATCAATGCTCGGTACCCTTTAATGAAGCATTTTTCTGAATTAGAAAAAGGGTACCAAAATTGAAATAATTTATTTAAATGTTCTCCTTTCAAATAAGTTGTTAAATATTCATCTTGAGGATGTGGGTAGGAGAAAGACCTATTTGTGACCATAACAGTGCTGAAATTTAAGGAATATTCTTGAATTAACACTCCAATATCCCTCAAAGATAATCCACAATTTGATTTCTATAACTCCTTAAGCCAGATTTATTACTTTTATTACCTTCAACAGAATCTTTTCGTTGAAGATTTAAGCTAACGCAAACATGCTACTTCCTGTCAGCCTGAAGAATTAGTAAGGAAGGATTCTTTGTTATTTTAATCTCATGATTCAATCTCCTGCTGCATTAATTTGGTGATTTGACTAATTGGTGGTTTAACCTATTATTAATGTTTCTCCTTTAATTTCCTGATGCAATTTTAATGACATCTTGATGTCACTATTGCATTAAAACCTTTTTTTTAATGCCGTTGTTTTAGATGTGGTAATCTGTTTCTAAAATTTAGTGTCTTTATTCATCCTAATAAACTCTCTGAAAGTATAGACAACACTGTCTTTTTAGTATAATAGACTTGGACCCAAATACTAAGTTCACTCAAGAATTTTCTCAGTTTTTACTAAAATATATCTGTTTCCTTTACGTTATTCTTAGTCCATCGTTCCATCTGGAGTTTCTATCCCAAGGACTGCGTACCATTCACATAAAGACTGCTATGTAAAAAAATCACTTTCTGGCTCAAATGGTGACCATGAATATTTCATTTAGATGACAATAAAGCAGTGAAGCAGACACTCAGCTCCAGCTCATCCTATGACTCCATGCAAGTCACTTCATTACCTTTTTCTCTTTGCCTACTCTTGACCCAAGTAACATGAGAGTAATATTATTTCATTTCCCACACATTTTATGTGCCTTATCTGTTTCAAAAGGATTGGTGTGAAATGCCCTCTGGTGACCCATTACCTGAGTTTCCAACCCTGCTATCCATCTGCAAAGTGCCTCTTGCAGAGCGGGGAGCCGTGCAGCTTGCCCAGGGCACACGGAGTGCCCAGGACCATCGCATCCAAGCGCCCTCCTTGGCTCAGCATACGCTGAGGTTGACCTCGTTACCCAGCAGCTAATGAGAGCTGATTAATCCCCTTGAGGGCGTCACCAATGTATGTGATTCTGCACTGCCTTAGACTATTTGCGCGGTGGCAGGAAAAGCAAGTAACAATTACGGGTGAAAGACATCGGTAGTGCTGACAGTGGCATCAGTAGATGTATAATCTTGGTGGTGAACAGTGACTGTCCAGTTTTAATGCGAATTTGTCAGCTCTCCCAATCATTTCATGTAGCACTCAGGCAGATGGGTGTTAAATGGTGAAGGGGATGGCCGTGGTACTATTTTTCCAGAAAAGTGGGCTTTTTGTTTTCTAGTGGACTTGCAGTGTTAGCAAAGATTCCCCTCATCTTTAATGTACCAAAAATGTCTAATCAAGCTGAAAGAAAGAAAATAAAAACTTTTCTGAGAGTAATTCTTCTAAGTTTTAGGAACCTCTGAAGAGTTAAATAAAAAGAGGGTATTTTGTAATGCATCTTCTTGCTGTCTGCAGCACTTGCTCCAAATCGGCAGTACCTCACCCTGTCAATGTCTAATGAACTGTGTAGTTCCATATGATTTATCATTCCTGGTGTTCCACCAGGAATGATCAATAATATATTCTATATCATTTATTTTTACTTCCAAATGCACCCAGCAGGATAGAGGATCCTTTATTAAATTGCTGGGAAAAAAAGTAGAAACTCTCTCCATATTTTAATGTAGATGATCTTAGCAGACTTGCTTAGAGTTTTAAACGTTACTCGGAGTCAAAGCCACCCCACTCTTCCCATACAATTGTTTACTTTAAATAGAAGCTCTCATGAAAAAATTAAATATCTCTATGTGGGAGAGAAACTAAAGAGTGAGTTTTTTAAAGGTAGAGATAAAACTTTAAAGAATCTATTTTTTGCAGCTCGGTTTAGACAATGAGGCCAGAAAAGCAAACTCCCTGAGGCTCTGAAGAAAGTAACAAGCAGAGAAGTTTGGCCGAGACCCAGCATCAGTACAATGTTGCCCTGTTTCTCCTGCCCTTCATCTTCCCACTCCCTCAAATGCCCTGCATGAGACCTTCCGTTACAGGCATTAATTTTACATCTTTTTTTCCCACTGGCTCAGAGGGATAATGGAATGCAAAATTGTCTCTCCTGAAAGGACCAAATTGTTCTGGTGGAAGAAGTGAAGGGAGAGGGCCAATTCTCTTGCTAAAAGCCAGACCAGGCTGTGATATAATACATCTTGTGCCTCTCCATATCACGATCGCTTACCCGTCTCACTATTGTTTATTCTAGCCACTGAGAAAATTGTGCTGGAGAAATTTTCTTCTGATTAGTGACTAGGCATAAGGGGAAACTTGGACCTTCTTCCCTGCTCTTTCCTGTTCCTTTGTGCTAGGCTGGCTTCAGCCTTTATGCTGGCTTGCTAGACTCTCTTGAGAAGGCTTTTGTGTCCTGCCTTTACATCCCCTGAGTAACATGAAGATTAGATTTTTACCCCTTGCCCAAGGGTGCTTGGGAGCTGTCACACAAGGCCTGTTTTATATTTCTACATCTCCAAGATCCCTGTGGAAAATGACTGATGTCCCTTGAGGAGTATCTAATGATGCTGCCTGGACAAGCCAAAGAGTGAGGTTCTTCAGGCCACCAAGTCAGAACATAACAAATGTCTGAATATGTTCAGACTTTCTTTTCTTTGAGTGTATTTATGTCCCAATTGACTTCTGGGATGTAGGAGAGGCAACTAGGCATTTAAAATTAAGAGGCTGAATGTGTTCATCTTTGCGTGTCAGTCCAAGCCCCCCCACCACACACAAATCTAATATTGCAGAAAGGCCCCTATAGCCTTTGTGAAAAGGAAGAAATTATGTTTTCCAATTTCTCACCCACTGTAGCACCCACGGAATTTAATGTTGGGAGATTTTTTTTATTATTATTATTTTTATTTTTTTTACCAGAGGGTAGGGGTGAAGAAGAAAGAAGCTGCATTTTGGTGCCTGGTAATCACATAGAGGGCATTTATGAGAGAGGCATTTATGTATGTGCTGTTTTTAGACCACCTTACTCCCTCAGCAGGAAAATGGTTCTCTAGGCACAGAAAAATGTGTGTTAGGAAACTCAGTCCTTACAGAAATCATACTAGAGGGGAGTGAAAAGGGAGGGACAGACCTGGTAGGCTGGGACCACATTGTGCAATTAGATTTTGTTTTTTTCAGTGGGGAGAGATTTTTCTGTGCTTGCCTTGCCATTATTTTTGTCCAGTCCTCCATCTCCCCTTGTGGTGCCTAGAGCATGTAATTGAATATAATTGAATATAATTTGGCTCGTGTGTCTGCAGGATCTAATATATTCTCTGGCTTTGGAGGTGGGAGAAAGAGAACATCCATAGGCACTTTGTGGAGACATGGCTTTTTATTTTCATGAAGCTCCTTCGTCACTTCAGTCTGTTTAAAGGTGATTAAGCTTGCCTTTAAGGGTAAATTAAAGGAAAGAATATTAAGAAACTAGTCTTCCTGTATTCACTGTCTCTTTGTAGTGGGCTGAGGATGGAGCTCCAGCGCCTCAAAGGGAGAGCTGTGAGGCAGTGTCTGGTCCTCACGTGCCTCCTGCCTGGTGCCAGGTGAATGGGACTTGCATGACAAAGAGGTGGGTGGCAGGAGGAGTAGTACAGGAAAGGATGTTTCCCCACAGCTAGAATAGCAAACATGTTTTTGTCACAAGCAAAGTTGGAGGTCCAGCTTTTCATCCCAAATTAAGCTGAAGACAAACACTTAGAAGTCAGCATCATCAATAGATTTTTAACTTAAATGAAATAACTATTTAGGTCCTAGTTGTCCAACACAAGTGACTGAAAAAATACTTTCTAGACCTCTTTTCAGGTCATGTATCAATTACTTAGATGGGGCTAGAGTGTTTAATATAGGATAGGAATGGAATAGCAATGTGTTTGTCCATTGGATTTGCACTGACAGCACAGAGGGATTTGTTTTGAAGTTGCCCTTCTGCACCAGAGTTTTGGTCTGGATTATGGACTGTGTCTGACTGGGGCATGTGTTTTCTCGCTCATGCAGTTTGGTTCTCCATTCATGTATTTAAAAGCTTTCTAAATGCCTTTTTTTAGTACACTTTGTGCTCTAGCTATTTCTATCAAGATTCACAAAGAATAATACCTGGAACAGCTACTGTGAATGCAAAAGAGCTTCATTTCCTACATAGCACACACAAGAAATTTGCTTCCCCTTTCAGATAGTTTGGAGCTGGTCCTTAGCCCCACGTTGCTGCTGGTGTTGTTTGTTTCACAGGTAGCCCTGCACTTGTGATGCACCTCTTGTGTGTGAAGAGAATTTAGACCTATTTTCAGAGCTGAATCTCATTCTCAATTACATACCTCCTTAAAACCAGGACTCACAATGATGCTCCTACACCACTTTGCTTTGTCACTAGGTAGAAGAGGAGTTTTCTCAGCTAAATCCTTTAATTTAGTCAAGCATTGGGACAGCCTCTCTAGTGCATCTTTATTTAGACCATGAGTGTCCAGATTCCTTCAATAAGAAGATTGAGAGGCTTATTTCCTTCCCGCAGCATCTTACAGGCTGGGAAAAGGATAGATCTTGGAATATGCTCTCAGACAGGCCCATTTCAGCAGGTATCCTGAGGAGTTTTCCTAGTGTACACTTAGCAAGCAAGGTCTTGCTTCTTTCCTGGGGAGTAAGATATGCCTGTCTTAATAGAGGACACAAATCCACACTGTGGGCCAGAAGGAAACCACCAAGTCCGTCTCGCTTGCAGCACTGCTGGAGGTTGAGCTGTGTGCTTGAAGCACATTGCTCCTTGGTATACTAATACAAAGTTATTCTGGAGCTGGTGAGTCTGAGATAAACAACACCTTCTCGTGAGCATTTTTAGGACACCACATTAGGTGTCTCCAGCTCCCCTCCTAACAGTGTCTGGTGACAGGACATCTGCAGGCAGGACCTGTTCGGAGCTACGGCAGTACTGGATGCTCCCAAGCACTGAACATGTTGGCAGGCTCTGTGTGCCCGCCCTGAGGAGCAGGCAGCATGTCTTTCTGCTACACGTTTGTGACATCCACTTTGTGAAGGATTTTGCTCTTTACCTGAGCCTCTAAAACTAAAATAACAACATTGCTTTACTGTCAGGGTAGTGGTAGGTTTTAATCATGATCTAATTTCTAATGAATGGCAGTCACTGACTTCAGTTTCTTCAACTTCTTTCTCTCTTATAATTTTTTTTTCTCTGTGGAAAATTGATTTTATTTTATTTTATTTTTTAGAGAGAGACAAAATCAATTAAAACAAACAATTTTAACACTTTGGGCTTTCTGCGGTGGTACCAGTTAATCACATGTTCATAAATATGCTAACATATGGGTCAGAAAGATGGCATTAAAATTTAATGCACTCGAAGAAAATAAATTAAAAAGGTCTGCCGGAGAGGTTTGCCGTAGCTCTCTTTCTGCGGTCTGTCAGAGGATGCGTAAACCTGTGACCTCTTTTGTACACAATTACAATGTATCTCCTCTATCTAAAGCCAGATAATTACAAGGTTACATAGTCCCTTGGCATGCTGAAGGAAAGGTTGTGCTCGTTTTCTTCTAAAGGCTTTAGAGTTAACGCTGTGTGCGGGAGAGGTGCATGGTTATTTAATACTGTGCGAAGGGAGAGGAGGGATGGTGTCTCTTGCCACTGCTGCTTAGTTACTAATGAAACAACAACCCCGAGCGTATATTTTAGATAGCACTATCACTCTCCGTATGTGCAGTGCGTGTGTGTGTCCACGGGCTGTGATGTGGTGATGGTGCACGTGTGTGGGGAGGTATTGATGGCTACTTGCTTGACCCTGGGGCTTCCAGTGCCGGCCACGTGAAATGATGAAACGGAGGAGGTCAAGAGAAGCAAATGGATTTCACACATTCTGCCTCTGCTGAGTCCCTGCTCCTCTCGCCTTTAAAACTTGCCTGTCCTCCCAATAAAGCTGCATCCAGCACTCACATTTATCTGCAGGGATTAGCTGGAGCAAATGTTCAGTGATGTCTATCAACAGTTCCCCGGTGGGCTGAGCAGCTTCTTCTGGATTTAAGCTGTAATATTTTTAATGAAGTGCCTGAGTGTGGTGGGGAAGATAACCTGAATATGAACCAGTGCAGAGCAGTCAAACTGGATCTCTGCTAGATGGCAGAAAAAAAAAAAAAAAAGAGTCAAATATAGTCCCAAATATATCTCCTCATATATCCCCAAGGAGTCAGCTGGATTTATCTTGGGAATTTCTTCTGACATTTAATGGAGACATGTGCCCTGCCCTTTTCCTTCAGTACTAATGCTGAAACCAAATGATGACTGTGTAAATCACAACCTTATCCAACACAGCCTTAGCCGCTTCAACTGGAGTTTGCTGGATTGGGAGGGCCGGGAGCTCAAGCTAAGCCTGGTACTTTGTCCCAGATCTGACCCTGGCCAAAATAATAACGCAGTAGCTGAGGAGTGAGATGGTCATCTGTCCTAAGAGTAAGGTGCTGCAGAGGTACAGGCACACTGGGAGGGCTACTGCATTTTTGGACAGATGCCATCAGCACAGGCATAGCAATGGTGAACTTTTGGGCAGGAGAGGAAGCATGAAGTGATGGGTACAGCAGCAGCTACAGACTGGTCAAAGTGTCCACACCAGGTGTTAAATGGTTAAAAGGTGTTAAACGGTGCTGCAAGTGACAGAAGAAAAGCTGAAGTGCAGATGCATTTAAAATTGTCAGGTCACCCATCCAGCTTCTTTTAAATCTCTGCTATAGTAGGGTCTTCCACAAAATATGACGGACTCTGTATTATGATGTATGATGAGACAGTGACCAGCCCTCTGTCCCAAACGAGGGACAAAACTCTCATCCTTTTTTTGTCCTCCCATCAATACCAGTGAGTCCACCGAAGCAGCCCAGTGAAAGATGTGAAATACCAGCACAAAGTCAACTGCTGTCTCTGCCGACTCACAGCAGACTGGAAGATCATGGAGCACCTTGTAACAGCCTAGTGCTTGGTTTTCTTTTGCAGCCCTTTTAGGCAAACTCTTTACTCTGAGCTTGTGGCAAACCTACGGGGCTATAAATCTATGGCAGGACTCAACATGCCAGGCATGTTTCTGTATGGTGAGTCTGGGATCTTGAAATGGTGTTTAAATGTAATCAGCAAAGCTAATAACTGGAAATGTATCCAAGGATTACTTGGAAAGGTCCTCTCCCCGCCCAAGAAAAGGGAAGGAAAGGGAAAGGAAAAGGAAGGAAAATATGCATCCCCTGAAGATTTTGTTGATATTTCCCCCTCTTGCCCCACTGCTTTCCCTGATGCTGTGATCAGGGGCACTGGTTCCCTGCAGTAAGGGAGATGCCCGCTGGATGTCACAGTTGCTCCACAAAAGTGTGGGTGCAGTGTAATTTATCTAGCAGTCAAAATGTTATCCACAAAAGAAAGCAATTTTAGGACATATATTTTGACTAGCTGTTCTCTCTCTTGCTGTCTCTCCACTATGCATACACACAAAGCCTTGGGTTTCTTGGACTGTGAGGAATCAGCAAGCTGTGGACAAAGTCCTGCGTCTCTCAGGATATGTATGAATTGTGTACGTAATATTGCGTAAAATTGCATACGAAATAATGACTTAAAGTTGTTAAAATAAATTACTTAGGACAAGACACTTGCCACTGATTTCAGAAAAAGTTAGTCACCCAAATACCTTTGAAAATCAGGGTCTTACTGCCATGATTAATGAGAGAGAAGGAGAGTCTGTAATTGCAATCAAATATATTCAATCACTCATTTCAGTGATTAATGAGATCAACAAATTGTATGTGGGTCATCTCAGTTTTAGACTAATGCCTTTCCTATGACTTCTTTGAAGAGAGAAAGTAAATAAAAAATGAACCAAAAAAATACATCTGACTACCCTCTTCCCAAGAGCCCCTCTCCAGACATCTGAACATATTTTCTGAATGGAAAATGTAACTGCAAATGCCTGTATGTTGCAAATGGCAGTGGTTGCCAGCTCTTATTTTAATTTACTATTTAAATGCATTAAACATAAAAGGGAACTTGTTAAATGTCATAATCATAATGACAATCTGAATGAAATTAGCTAGAAGAGTCAATTAGATCCAGAGGCCAAACAGGAAATAAAATGAGTCCCTGGGAAAGGAGGATCCCCCAGACACCAGGCCACATGGATCACACTTTTAAATGTCAGGTGGAAATGAATACAGTGCTAATGTTCTTGTATGTAAGTACAGGACATTTGCTCTGTCTTCAGAGGGCAAACTTTTTATTTATTAATTTTCTTTTCTTGAGATGTTAGGCAAACTGATGGACTAAATAAACACAAAAATAATAATAGTAATAATAGTACTAGTGGGTTATCTAAATTACATATACACCAAAACTGTTAGGATATACAAGGATTAGTTTGTGCAAATTAAACTCACAACTATGCAGGAATTATACCTGTTTTCATTGCTCTTTTTTTTCAGTATCAAAATAGCCGGTATTTCAGTTATGTCCAGAAAAGAGAAAGGAAGTGGAAAGCAAAGGTGTTTCTAAACAGGATAGACAAACTGTTGTCATTTAACAAGGAGACATTAGTCCTTTTCCTTTCTGAACCTGCCTTAACTTTTCTGAAATACTGACACAGGAATTTTCGTGAGCCTTCTGAACATGTGTGTTTGTTATTCCTACTAAGACTACTGCTAACTGCAGTAATGGGACTTACAGACCCTAGCACTGGAAATTTTCCATATTGACCTTTCCAGTGTAGTTGTATGCCTTGTAATTTTTAAGGACTGTACAGGTACCCACTCTTCAACCAAGATCTTTTCCAAGACCTGCTTTATCTTCTGTTGTTGTATTTATCCAGCAAAAAAAGAACTTTAAGTACTTGAAATTTTGCAGTTATAGGTATTTTTTTTTGCCTATCAATCACTGATGTTTTATAACTCTCTGTAGTAACAGGAAATCACAATAAAGGGGTCAGGATACGCTTAAACATTAAATAAGTTAAAACTGGAAAAGGTCTTTCTAAAATATGCAGCATACAAATGTTATTCCTATGCTGTCCCCCTTTTCGACTATCTTGCAGTTCATATTAGGACTTCTGTTATCTTTCTCTCTCTCTTTTTTCCTTCAGTTTCATGAAAGTTTAGCAAGGACAAAAAAAAGATTGGCAACTTTTGTCAAGGGAAAGCGACTCGATTACTTAAATTTCAGGTGAATGATTTATCCTTTCCAGTACAGCCTCTGAGGGCACTCAAAACACTAGTAGTGGCTTTGCAGTTTAGCCTTTTAGGTGTTTTGCCCTTGCTTTGAGCACTGCAGCTGGGTTTCTTTGCTGTGGGAAGCAGAGTGCAGCCTGCGCAGCTCGTGCCTCAGCCCAAACACCAGCTCTGCTGTGCTCCCATGGGAGAGGGAGCAGGAAAGTTGATCCCTGACATGGGCCTTACACCATGCCCTAGTGGTTCTGGGCACTGGTTTTCATTCTTTTCATGCTACTCCTAGCAGTCTTTTTGCCTTTCTGACTGCTAAACATTGAGCTGACATTTCAGGAAATTATCCGGAGTTATTCTGAGACCTCTTTCATGAATTGTTAATGCAGAGCCCATCGTTGCATATGTATAGTTAGGATTGTTATTTTGCCATGTGCATTACTTTGCATTTATTGACATTGAATCTCTTCTGCCATTTATTACCCAGTCACTTGGTATCTTGAGATCTTTCTGTGACTCTTTGAGGACAGTTTTAGGATTGAATTTCCCAAATACTTTTTTATCAGATAAAAATTCCCCACCTCACCAAAAGGGATTCATTACATCATTAACGGTACTGAGCAGACTTTTAAAATCCATTTATGAATATATGGTGAACAGACCCAACTCCAGGTTGGGCTCATTTGTCGGACGTCTCCACAGGGAAGAAAGGTTCTGTGGTCAGTGTGTCCCACAGCTCCTACAGAACAGACACCAAAGTGAAGAATCCATTTAGATTTTCTTCTTTAAATTCATCTACTTCCTTTTGCACATTAGTAAGATTTTCAACCTAACTCATTTTCTTGCAGCTTTTTAGATACTATTCTTTGGGAAGTTAATATTTTTATTTTTTAAAAATCCTTAGCAAGTTCTTGCTAGACTTTTCGGCTGGCCCAGGTCATGAAATTTTACAGTCAACTTCACAGAATTTAAGCTGTTTTTATTTTTCTCATTTAGACTTTTTTTTTTTGTCATTCCTTCTTATCACCAATAGCACTTTTTTTCATCTGACATTTAACAGTGATGGTTTTTACTGTAATCAGACAGGAATCTTTTCTTATGGTCGATGCATTCCATGTCTGCACTATTTAAAGAATAATTTCATAATTTCGGCCTCCTACAAACATTTTGTGTCTCTGCCACTCCATTGAACTCCTTTTTATGTAGCATTCTCATTCTTCTCCTTTTGAAATAGAGAAATGAGGATTCTTTGGCTTCTATATTTTGAGTACCTTCTGAATTTGAGTATGGACACTAACTCAGGGTAGTTTTTTAATATCAACATCATGGACCAGCTCAGGTCAAAGTATTGAAAGATGCTCTGATCAATTGGTTCAAGAAACAAGGAATTTTATTGTTTAAAAATCTAGTTTCACTTTTTCTCCTGGATGTGAATTTATTTAAATTGTGAAATGTTAAATTAGACTATTTGCAGTACAGTTCCTAAAGAAAAGGATGAATAAAGGCAGTATAATGGGGAAGAGAAAAACTATTTTGATGCACTTCCAGAGAAGCTGCTCTATTATTGAGTTGGTGGATAGAGAACAATATGGTGATAATTGGTTTCCATTAGTAACAGAGATATTTCTTCTAGTGCAGCTCCAGGTGAGAAAAGGCTCCCAGTATGGACGCTAGTGGAGATGGAGTTCAAAACTGAGGGACTGATGTGGACCTTTATGTACATCACCTTCCTGAAAAGGAAGGCAAATTGAAGAAACTCCAAGAACGGTAAGTACTTGCGGCATGAGGACAAAGCCCAAGGTACTCTGTACCCTCTGGATCAGATCTGTGATTGCTGACTGCATTTCATGAGGCAAATCAGATTGCAGCAGCCAGAAAATTTGCCAGGGTTTTAGTGTGGAGCTGTAATTGTGTGTTTCAGAGGCTTGTGCTTAAACCTACAATATCAAAGGCCTACAAAGAGAACATAGACATAAAGAGATATCTGTAGATATTGTATTAACTGTGTCTTGTCTGAAGGAAAAGAGGTGTCCAGCATTTTGCTATGTATGAAGTGCTAGTACTTAGAAAACAATAGCTTCCATCTCTCTCTCTCAAGGAGGAGTGGCCTATTTATATATGTTCTTTTCAGGCCTAGAGTCATGGTATTTTGTCCTTTCTCAAAGGCATTAGCTTTAAAGAGAATATATTTATCCAGACTGTGAGATCTGGCTGCTACCTGAAATCAGCAGGCAGCCTTTCACGTTTAGGAAAATCAGAACACAGAGGTCATGTCTTTCTTTGCTCTTCTTAGCTACAAAAGAACTTAATTCCGTTCACCCACCCAAATGCCCTCTGACTGTTTTCTAAACAAAAAGGTGGCTAAAACATGTTGAAAAATTCCTTTGGGTTGGAAAAAAATGATAATATTTAACACAAAACTGCTGATCTGGAACCACAAGATGATACAAGAATATGTCCAGTGAGGGAAAAGTAGATAAAACAGGAAGCAGAATTGAACTTCATCCTTGTATCACTCCAGCGTTTGAGGATATCCTCTATTTATACCATTATTGAGGTGGGAGAGTGTGAAGAAGAAAATCTATTAAAATGTTGTATCGTGAACAGTATCATATTACTTGACCTAAGTTAAAGATACATTTCCTGCAATCTAATTGTTTATACTAATACAGTTAGGCTGTTGGTCCAGCAGATGACAGTTTTTGCATGCTAGTGCATGGACATCTAGGACACCTAATGGTAGGTTGAGAGCAGAAGAAGTGGTAAAATAGAAAGGATCTGAACAGTAATGCCAGGCATGAAAGTATGGAAGCAGATCCCTTAGTTGTACACGTATTTAGTGTTGATAGTTTTGTCTGTGCTATTGGATTTATCAGAGGTCAGGGATGGGCTTGGGCCCTTATGGAAGATTATCTACTCTGATAATGCAGTTTGTATGCTTCTAAAAACTTTGACTTTTAGGAATTCCTTTTCTTGCATGCATTTCATCAGGAAAGAAAATGTCTATCTCAGGGCTGAAAATTCTTTTAGGCAGCAAACCACAGATATTTAATGCCTGGGAACCTAACTGTAGAACTGAAAGCACTCTTTAAAGAGGAGGACTCTAGTTTGCTCCCCATCCATCAAAGCTTGCTGTCCTGGAAAATGATTCTGGAGAATTGCTAGTGCACTTCTGTAATATGGAAAAGCAAAACACAGAGAGGTATAGACATTTTATCTAAAACAAATGATGTGAAGAAGAAAATTGCTCATCAGAATAATCAACGTTAAAGAGTCCTTCTATTCTCAACCACAATCCATGTTCATTTATTGCACTTAGGTCATTTTAAAGACATCAGTATAACTCCTCTATGTCTGATTTTGTTAATTTACTTTAAGTACAGTAAAAGAGCATTTTATTACTTGCACAATTCGCTGAAAAATTGCATTTTCTTTGTTACACTTCCTTGGCAAGTAAAACTGCCTTAGCAGTGATTGTTGCGTAAATTGGTATCATTCACAGGCTTGTTTTGCACTTTGGAGAGTCAAATGTTGTTTGACTAAGAAAACTTCTTCTTTGTTGCTGATGTTTTCGGGTGTGGGAGGAACAGAGAAGATAGATAAGTACATTTTCATGATAAAAGAGTCGCACACATTTTTGAATGTCAGTTTTATATATGTTGATCTAACCTGCAGACACAAATCTGGTTTTGACTGTGATTTCACTAGTGTGCCAATGACTTCCCACACTGTCTAATGAACAAGCGCAAAGGGAATAACAGACCTATTGTCTTAAATCTTATTTAACAAAACAAAAAATAGTGGTGACAATGTATAATTCCAGAGGGAGCACTATCAGGAAATGCTCCCTCAGGGAGCAGGAAACAGGAGGGGGTTCTGAAACATCTGAACCATGCAACAAGATGTTTGAGGGACTCAAACATCTATTTTATGAGAGAAGACTGAGTGAGCTGGACCTGTTTAGCCTAGAGAAGAGAAGACTGAGAGGAGATCTGATCAATATGTTCAAGTACCTGAGGGGAGAATGTAGGGAGGATGGGGCCAAACTCTTCTAGGTGTTGGCCAGTGATAGGACCTGGGTACATAGGCCAGTGATAGTAATGGGTACAAACTGAAACGCAGGCAGTTCCATCTCCATGGGAGGAAGAACTTCTTTCCTGTGAGGGTGATAGAGCCCTGGAACAGGCTGCCCAGAGAGGTTGTGGAGTCTCCTTCTCTGGAGATCTTCAAAACCCACCTGGACACCACCCTGTCACTGGCCACCACCTAGAAGAGTTTGGCCCCATCCTCCCTACAATCACCTCCCTACAGTCACCCCTCAGGTACTTGAACATGTTGATCAGATCTCCTCTCAGTATTCTCTTCTCCAGACTAAACAGACCCAACTCGTTTAGTCTTTCCTCATACAATAGATGCTCCAGTCCCTTAATCATCTTTGTCACTCTATGGTGGACCCTCTCTAGAAGGTCAAAGTCCTTCTTGTACTGGGGAGTCCTTGCTGTGTGACCAGAGGATGGATCAGAGGGGCAATTGATTAATTCACCTCTGCATCTCATGCAGTTGTCAGGTGGCCAAAGTGCAAAATGATATAGCTGTGAGCTGGCAGCTCCTCCTGGGCCGCCAAGTTTGGAAGTGGCCTCAAAGAACCAGATGCAGAAACTTAACTTCTCTCAATAGACTCCAGAAAGAGGAATACACCTCTGAATGTTCAGCTATCAAACACAGATACTTGCATTAGATAGAGTGACAATTCCAACAGATCCATCTTCTTCCAGATCCTGCCCTGGGGCAACTTCAGGTCCAAATACTATATATTAGATGTTAATCTGACTTATTATGTGTTAACTCACACAACATTCAACAAGATCCAGCAAAGTGACCTGAGACTTTTTCATCAGATAATATACTGGAATATAGAGATAGGGAAGGAAGATAGTATTTATTATGTCAGTGGTCTTTCCTAGCATAGGCTATTACTCTTCTCTTCTCTTCTCTTCTCTTCTCTCTCTCTCTCTTTCTCTCTCTCTCTCTTTCTCTCTCTCTCTCTTTCTCTCTCTCTCTCTTTCTCTCTCTCTCTCTTTCTCTCTCTCTCTCTTTCTCTCTCTCTCTCTTTCTCTCTCTCTCTCTTTCTCTCTCTCTCTCTTTCTCTCTCTCTCTCTTTCTCTCTCTCTCTCTTTCTCTCTCTCTCTCTTTCTCTCTCTCTCTCTTTCTCTCTCTCTCTCTTTCTCTCTCTCTCTCTTTCTCTCTCTCTCTCTTTCTCTCTCTCTCTCTTTCTCTCTCTCTCTCTTTCTCTCTCTCTCTCTTTCTCTCTCTCTCTCTTTCTCTCTCTCTCTCTTTCTCTCTCTCTCTCTTTCTCTCTCTCTCTCTTTCTCTCTCTCTCTCTTTCTCTCTCTCTCTCTTTCTCTCTCTCTCTCTTTCTCTCTCTCTCTCTTTCTCTCTCTCTCTCTTTCTCTCTCTCTCTCTTTCTCTCTCTCTCTCTTTCTCTCTCTCTCTCTTTCTCTCTCTCTCTCTTTCTCTCTCTCTCTCTTTCTCTCTCTCTCTCTTTCTCTCTCTCTCTCTTTCTCTCTCTCTCTCTTTCTCTCTCTCTCTCTTTTTCTCTCTCTTTCTTTTTTTCTTTTTCTTTTCTTTCTTCTTTATATTTTCTTTTTAACACCTAACTAATACAGACGAAAAAGATAGAAAAGATGTTGATTGGTAATTGCTCATATGTAAGAGTGGCTCAGCTACATTTCCTAATGTGTAGTGGTAACAGTGGTATCATAGAGGAGGGCAAAAAGGTGTACTCATTAGTTATTAGTAAAGGGAAGGATTTTATGTCTTATAATCATCATGGACTAAAAAGTCTGCTAGTTTAAACCATCTGAGAATCTGATCAAAAGCATTTAAGGTGGAGGATGTTTAGAAAGATACAGGTAATTAGATGAAGGCTACTAATGATTTACCTCTGTAATGAGTAAACTAGCACTTGCTATCTGAAAAATGGCACTGTCTGCAGATCTGCCTGTTTGAGGTTCCTTGGTGTAACTGTCTGATGATGGCAGTCAACGCACAAAGTCGGCCAGGAACAGGTCTTGTGTTCTGCTTTACAGTAAGTATAGACTGTATGATATAAAGAATTTTAAAGATTTGTGTTAAGAGGCAAGGATGGGGGGAACTACCTACAAAGATGCCCAGAGCTTTTTACTGGAGAAGGGGCTCTGAGGAGCCTGGTTTTCAGGGTAGAGTTAAGTGAGATGAATCCAAACAAATGGAGCTGTGATCCTGACACCGTGTCCTTTGACTGCCTGGACATCAAAAAGTGCCATATTTACTTTTCCTTTTTCTGAGCCTCAGAGTGGTGCTGCTGCTGGACTACCTGTCCCTGCTGCCCTAGTCTCTTTGGCAGGACTGTTGCCCGCTGCACCTCACAGACTTCTCCAGAAGCAGGGAGCAGGTCTACCTCTGCTGACGTCTCCTGTGAGGTGGGTTTGCGGGTGAGTTTGTTTCTGATGGGCTGGAAGGTTGGCCTGGCTGCTTGCATCACTCTACCAGTGAGTTATGTGATCAAAGCAGCCTCTATTCGATCCAGAAGTGTTTCGAGGCCATCCTCCAGGTGAGGTGCTGCAGCTGAGATCTGTGGCAAGCAGCCTCGTTTGTCAGTATCGCTTTTGCACAGACCCAAGGCGTACTGAGATGATCAATTCTCCCAAGGCATGTGTGGCTGTTGGTGCACCTGCTGGCAGAAATTACGTACTAGGGGAATTTTATGGTTAGAAATGGAAGCATCGGGAGAATTTGAATAAAAGCTAATTTAGATGGAAGCTACTCTGTGGTTTTGGACTTACACATCTTGTGAATCTAACCCCTATTAACCTATCATCTTAAACATTATTTAAGCATTCACTAAAACATCCCTTAATCATTTATTAATTCTTTCCTAGCCACTTATAAATGGGACTCTAATATGAAGTGTGATTAAGCTTTGCCCATTTTGCTCCAAAAAAACAAATTCACACAAGAAATTCCCATAAATTATCCAAAGCAGCAGCAGTCCTCTGTCTTAATTGCAGCATTCATTACACACTTATGCTATCATATAAGCACCATGTTTTTTGCAAAACTCAACAATCTTTTTTTGCAATTTTAACATCCATCCTCAGGGAAGCTTCTGTGGAGAGACAGCAGGCTCATAGTTGAACTGTGGTTATTGTTGAACATTAAAAAACCCTTCCTCCTTCAAGACATGTCCTGCTCGCCTGCTGCCCTGGCCCCAGAGTACATCAGTGCTTGTTCTGAGAGGGGACTCCATTGTTGCCATTACAGATGTTTCAGCTCCAGTGACTGGTCTCAGGATGCGTTCAAGCACCCAAGCACTTTCTTTGATGAGATCCAGAAATCAGGTGTTCCTCTACTTGTGAACTGTGGGAGCCTTGATCTGGCTTTGTGTCCCGTGGAAGAGACTATCCTACTGAAATTGAGGGAGGGAGGAAGGAAGGAGGTCTCCTTCTCTCCAAAATCCCTCCCTACCAAAATACTCAGCTCACTGGTGTCTCTGGATGCATTTTTTGGTGTATACCTTTGGGCCCTTTCATCTGCAGCACATGTGAAACACCAGGATCTGACCTTTGGGCCAAGAACTGGAAAGTGAACAACATTGTACTTGTGTCTGTTATGCATATAAGAAGCAGTTTTAAAAACTTGTAGTCTTCCTGACTACATGCTGGATAGGGACCCGGTTACTCATTGCTTTGTTGTTTTAATGGGAAGCAAACCTAGGTAAGTACAGAAGGGAGAATGACACGGTGGACTAAGACGGGGGACCCTGGGGAGGGCAGTGGCCACACACCAGTGCTATATGACTGTTCAGCTACGGGATAACTGGTTATGCTATAACTGCAGCTTAAGTGCTTAAATCTCTTTTGGAGCACCAAGTTAGAGGAAAGATGGCGGACAGGTCAAAAGGGATATAAAATAAAAGAAAGACATTAAAGCTGGATTTATCAGAAACTAAAAATTAGGTAAGAGAGCAAGGAAAAAAAACCCAGAAAACAACAACAACAAAACACAAGAGAGAATAAGGAGTGGGCAAGCCAGAAATTGAGTAGCATATAAATTACAGACATCGGAAAATTCTAGACATCTAAGAAAACAGGGATATTTTAGAAACAAAACAGTGATAGAGAAAGAACTGCTGAAGACTTGAAAATCTCCGAGGGACAAAATAATCTATTTTCTGAAGGAGTTCCAGTATTTTACGGTGGACTAATAATTAGTACTGACTTATTTTAGATCAGCCTGGCTTGCTCACAATTTTGTATTGAATATTTATCTTCCATTCTGTGAAGGAATAAACACCTCAAATCTAAAATATTTCTGTAGAACACTATTGTCTTCATCATTTACTTCATATTGACTGACATGATTCATGTGAAAGTTGAATTTTTTTTTACAATTCTACAGTATGTAACAAAATATTTTACAATCGTATAAATAAGATGAGGTGAAAGATCTAATTGAAAACAAAAATCAAAATGGTTCCTTTAAAAAATGATCAATTTTCCCTATCCAAATAAATGCTCACAGAAATTACAGTTTTTTTACCAAATATTTATTTTCAGCCTATCAGCATTTCCAATGGAAATTTGCTTCAACAAGAAATGACCAACTTTATTACTGGTTCGGTTAAGGAAAAAGCACAGAAAATCAACACAGAGACTGATTTACTACTGCTTTTTGCTTTTGTGCAGTCATTTGTATTTGTGGGCAGAAAATATAAAATATGCATGTATACACCAAAACGGACATGTGCAATTCAGAATGACTGCAATTTATATTCATGTACTAGAAGTGTAAAAAACTACACAAAGAACAAGGGAAACAGGTACAACATTTATGTTATCTTTGAAAATGTGGAATTCCTATAATTTGGGTTTAATTGTCCATGTACTATATCTGATATTCATCTGTTTTGGGAGTTCATTTACTTTTACCTTAATTGCTAAAGATACATTCTGTCTCAGCAAGGATAAGGATCATTTTCTTTGTTTGTTGTCAATAAGAAATAAAGTGTGAAAAAATAAAAAGGTGTTCCCCTTGGGAACAAAAACCTTCAGTGGTTGTAAACCTCTCTGCGGTTAGGGCTGGTGATATGTCAAAAGGGTAGAGATTTTTCCTCTAGCATCAGGGAATGAGCAAGCTCTGAATGTGAATGCTCATGCATTTGAGCAAATACATCATACGGTTCTCTGGATAAAAACAAAAGAAGTAATTAATTGCAAATTACATGGTGATAGCAATTCCTGTGGAGCACTCAGCTGAATTTGCTCACTTTTAGTAGCTCTCCATCCCACAGTGCCCTCTTCTGAGATAAGGGAAAGTCTGAAAATGATGGGAAGAGGACACACATTTTCTAAGCCTTTCCAATACAGCACTTCTCAGTTGCTCTCTGTCTTGCTGCTTAGGGTGGACTGTTTTAAACCCAGAAGGGCAGACATGGAAACCTTTTTAAAGACATTCCTATGCAACCTACGGGTTGCTTTTGTTCCATTTGTTGTCCCTTTCTGTCCTTATTGATGTCAGAGCCATTCGTGCTTTCTGTGTTTAATACAGAGTGGTTTAAATTCCTGCTCACCTCTTCCTTTTCCTGCTAGGTCAGCCAAGTCAGAGCATGCTTTAAGGCCATGTAGACATGAATCACCTCTAAGGTAAAAGGCTGCTCTACTGTGAATCTCTACATTTTTATTTTAAAGGAAAGCTTTGACAACTCTATCATGTCAGCTGTCTCTCTAATTAGTCTCACTTTTCACCTTGCCTTGATTATGGAAAAGGGGGTCTGGAGGATGTTGGCATTCTTGAGGAGAGAGGGGCTTGGTGAGTGTCCACTATGCCCATAGGTAAGTAACAGTGCTCTTGCATTTTGCTGACTGTCTCTGGATCCCCAGATGAATGGATAATTTGCTAAATTGTTTCATACCTTCTCCCAAAACATCCACATCTCTCTCCTGATCCTGGAGGCAGTGAACTGGCTTAAGATAGTAGACAAGTCTATTGAAGGAAAGTGTCTGTTTATGTGCAAAACCTGATGTTCATGCAAACTACAAGCATAGTGTTAATGCCATTCCTGTGTTCAGCCTGTCTTCAAGAATAGGAAAGGTGTGATATCACTTTGGGACAGTGCTGCTTCCTGTGGACCTCTTATATGAGACCACAGAAGCTGGAAGGCAAAGTGCAGATATTATGGTTTTTTTGGTGTCTTCTTAGACACAAACCTGGAGCTCCTGAAAATTCATGCTTGCCTAGGCATGTGTTTGATAGGAATATGATCTTCCAGATCATATTTTGACATTTTCTCCCTTTAAACAATAGTGTTTACATACATTTGTAACTGGCCTGAATATATTCATGAGATGTGGGAAAACAACATGTAATACTGCTAAACTGAAAGCTAAACTATTTCTGTCAACAACATAGATCAAGACCTGTTCTTGCTGTCCAGATCTGCCTTGATGTCATGCTATTCCACCTGTTTCTCTTTGCTGGCTCTATAGCTCAGGTTATTCTTTCACTGATGCTTCCTCATTTATATCTGCTCAATATTTCCCTTGCCAAGTTCCATTGTTGCCCAATATCCCTGTTAACCATACCATTTTTTTTCCTCTTTCCTCTTTCATTTTTCCCTACCTCCCACCTTAATGTAAGCAATTCTTGGCAAATAGTCTGCATCTCCAGTTTGTCCTCTCCCAGTTTCGGGTAAGGACAAGATAAATGTGCATGTTTGGTTTGGAAGGGGGTCATGATGTGGTGGAGCAGGAACAGGGTGGCTGGCATGAGAACTGCAGGAGGACTTGGCTGAGGGTTCAGCTCACAATGCTGACGGTGCATGTGCGAGATTAGCAGCTCAGGTAGCTAAATTACCCTTACATATGTACCTCAGAGTGTCCTCTGCATTTGTATATAGAAGACACTTAGGATGTCTTGCAGTTGGAGATACAATTACTAGGTAACTAAGATATCATAAATCTGTAAGCATTTTTCAATTCAGTCTTCTGTTCAATGGCTTTCCACAGCAACTGTATTTAAATATAAATATTCTAATAAGAGGAATAAACTCTTTCCATATCTCACAGTTAGTAAGATATGTTTTCATCCTACAAAAGTCAAGTCAGACTATGCACTGATATAGATAATCTGATGTGAACCATTAGTTGATATGCACTATACAGTCATTTTCACTTGTTCTATCTGTGCTAGCATTAAGCTGTTGATAGAGCTAGTTTAGCCTTTAGCTTAAGAGTATTATGTATTGTTTTCCTACATCTCATGAATATATTCAGGTTAGTTTACAAATTGATGTAAAAACTATTGTTTAAAGAGAAAAATGTCAAAATATCATCAAATATCTTCCATTATGTTCTTTGTTGCTCTGCTGTGTTTCCGTTTCTATCTATATTTTATTATTAAAAAGGTCTACTTTTACTTTTATGATGTGAAGTCTGTCAAAACAATGCATTAAATAATTCTGAATCATTATCATCCAATACTACATCTGTTGCTTTTTTTTTTTCCTTAGATGGTCCAGGATTGAAACACGCTGTTTTCCGAATACTTTTCAGTTGCGTCTGAAATATTTCTTTGTCTTTCTACTCGCTGGCTCCCAAACTATTGTAATTGCCACTCAGTGACCTTGAAGGGTTTTACTTGTCACTCTTCCAGGTTTCTGAATTATACAGGAATTATTTTACACTGACCTACTCCTTCTCTCTGCAAAACCTGTTATACACTGTTCAGTGGAGAAAATTATGCTGGCTGTGCTTGCTTACTCCTCCTTAAGACTATCTTCTCATTTGTCTAAGTATGATTTCCCCTACAGGAAAGTCTTTGCCTTCCTTCTGTCTTCGACATGTGATCACTTGCTTGGTCTTAGTTTGTGTGTACCAGATGGCACTCAATGTAGGATCAATATCAAGTTCTATAAAAATCAAAGGCAAATACAGGCAAGAAATCTGCAATGTCTGTGGTGCAATGAAGTATTATAATTGGATGCTGTTTAATCCACTGGCATCTGTCTTTACCTTACTCACTTGGCCTCACACGGGTAAAATAATCCTTTCCCAACATGTCAGGGTCCAGAGGCAGGCTGATGTTATCCTGCCATTTCCAATGCCAGTGTTCCAGATGTGCTTGTAAAGACCTATGATCACTGTATAGGTGCATAAACATGTAGGTGCTTTTCTGTATTTTTGTTGTATTCTCAAAGCTTTCCTCTCAGTGTCATTTATAAATGGTTTTGCAGATGTGGTTGCATCATTCTTGAATGGGAGATGGTGAAGTATCAGTAATACTACGATTTGATTCTCAGCAGAATTCAAGTAGCATCATTAGAAGGTGAGAGATCCAATGGTGGAAGAAGGTTTGCATAAATTGTGCTAAATTGTGACTGAGGGAATCAGGGAGGTGTCCTAGCCAGTGTACTCTTTAGAAGTTTGCATGGAAATATATCTTATGTTGAAGTTGTGGTGCTGTATACTGAGGGGAGTAAACATGATGTGATCTGAAGGAGAATAGCGCCCGGGAAATCTTTTTTAAGTTCATGATTAGAAGCCAGCCAGGGAGAATAAAACTTTCTTTTTTTTTTTTTTTCTGGTTCCTCCTAGAGCTCCAAGAGCCTCTTCATTTACTTAAAAACAAATTGATGCTCTCCTATAAAATGCATGTATGTTTCAGAGACCCAGGTCTGGATCCTATTCTCACCTTGCCTTATTCACCTACTGACTCATAGCTCCTGCCTGGCTTGACTTTCAGAGAGGTCAGATGTTGGCTAGTTTGGGTATGTTACTGAGTGGGGAGATAGAGCGACAAATCTTCACAGACTGAGGAAAGGCCTGAAAAATACTTGCCACTCTTCCTGTCTGAGCTATGCAAAGTGGTATTTGAGTAGATGTGGTGGAACCATCTCCCTCTACCCTGCACAATGACTCAGAGGAGACCTAGATTTCAGAGACATGTAAATATCAGGTTTTGTGACAGTTCCCTGTGTTGGAGGAGCAAGGCAAACATCTGCTGTAAACTCACATCTAACAGATTTGCTTCTGGAGATTCTTAATGGAATTTACTCCATAGAATAAGAAAACTAGTTGCTCCTTTTAGGAAAACTGAATTATCTTCCTCTTTTCTTTTCTTTTCTTTTCTTTTCTTTTCTTTTCTTTTCTTTTCTTTTCTTTTCTTTTCTTTTCTTTTCTTTTCTTTTCTTTTCTTTTCTTTTCTTTTCTTTTCTTTTCTTTTCTTTTCTTTTCTTTTCTTTTCTTTTCTTTTTTTTTCTTTTCTTTTCTTTTCTTTTCTTTTCTTTTCTTTTCTTTTCTTTTCTTTTCTTTTTCTAGACTAGCTTATTACATTTTGAGGCCAAATGAAGTGCAGTGGTGTACTGCAGCTGGTAATGTTTGCAATGTTGTATTCAAAACTATAGAAGAAAACTTATGACACATTTTTCTGAAACTGTGCCACTAATATCAGCCCTCAATTTAAATGGTCAATTGTATACTTTTATTAATTGCTCCACAGCACCATTAATTTTTCCTTAATTTAAGGACTTATCTACCCATATGTAAAATGTTTGGCATACCATACAAAGTACTGAAAAAAGAGGAAAAATGTGGAACAGTAATGTGCATCTTTATTTTGAAAGAACGTATTTTTTACAAAAACTTTTTGCTACTTTTCATGGTATCCAGAGAATAACTTTTCCTTCCTGAAAAAAAAAATGTGTAATTCATAAAGGAGAAGTATATGCTTACTGAAAAATTGTCATCTCCTTTGCTAACAAAATTTGCATTTGCAATCTGCAATACATCTTCAAATCATCAGCTTTGCACTGGTCCTAGGAAATTATTTCACTTCTCAGGGACTGTACCATTTTACATTTTCCATTTATTGCAAACTTTCATGTGTAGGCTGAGGAATTTGACCTTAGTTCACAGGAAATTGTCTTTTGAAATGCAGAGGATGAGAAAAAAACCTGTCATAAAACTCATGTCTGTTAATATTCTTGGACATAATTCATGAAGATTAAAGAGAGAAGCTTTTAAAAGTAACTCTACTGTTATGAATAATTATCCCTTTGAACTTGAGGGATACTGGAAATTCACCGTTAAGCTTCCTGAGATGCTTCTTAGTAGCCACCAATAGACAGCTGTAGGAATGAGACTGCTACTCAGATAAGGAAAGAGCATTTCATTTTGGCTTCAGAATATGCTGTGTAATTCTCTTTTGCTAAAGTTCCTTAAACCTAGAAATTCTTGTCAAAGATTATTTTCTTTTGTTTTCTAGTTTCCTGAACTGTTTATAGAACACAGAACTGTGCAGAAGCTTTGGAATCTAAGCTTGCAAATCATTCCTATATAAGACTACCTTGGAAGTAGTCTTTCTTCATGTATAAGTCTACCTTGAAAATTCTCCAGTCTAAACATATTCACTGTTATGGTAAAATATAGACAGATGGCTTTCAGTATGGATCTTGAGAGTGCATGCCCCTACACATGTTAATATTACCACTGACTTGAAATTTCCTGAGAAATCATGACAGCACTTAAGTCTTTTCTACTAACTAAGGTAAAAACTAATATGTAGTTAATGATATTTTTTCTGTTGATGGACCAGTGTGATCAGAATATCATGCCAGACATTTTATACAGAGCCTTTAATGCGAGGAAATTAAGTGGGAGCTGGGGCATATGTCAAATCTGGACAAACACAATAGAGTAGTTGTGTTTGTATTGATAGGTAAGTCCTCATGGCTGTTACAAATAATTTTTTCTTTATCTACAGTTTGTAAGTATTCCAGGCCAAAAGGCTGAATTATGCAACGCATGCAGTTGTAGACACCACAGTGACCAACACAGTTCCTTCTATGTGCCTGCTTGGTTAAGGCGAACTGATGAAATGGCATTTTTACTTCCAGGCTTTCACATACTGGAGAAGGGTGTAGTGGGGACACTTGTTTTCTGCAGCACCCTTGGACAAGTTGTGATTCTCAATTTCTGCTAGTCCTAGATGTTCCCCATGACTGGAGCCCTCCACCCTCTGAGAACACCTGTGAAGACAGTGGCACTCAGCTCCAAATTGGAAAGGCACAGACCAGCAGCCTGCAGTGTCAAAACCTCAGCCCGCAGGCTCTTGTCAGTATGGCTGTGTTAGTCCCACAGTATCCAATGACATGGGCCTTTTGTAGTGTTAGCATAGTGTAAGAAAATGATCCCCAACCCAAGAGAATTCAAGACCCTCCTCTTTTTCATCAATAGTTTTTTATATACTCTTTACAAAGGCCATCTTTCTCTCCTGGACAAAACAGTGAGTATGAGCTCTCTAATAGCTGTAATAACTCCTTCATTGATATCTACCATGTAGATATCTACTATCTACTTCGTGATATGATCATCAGATCCAGAGGCATCAGAATACCAGATTCTGCACTTTGGAGGAATTTTAGTGTTATATATAGCTTCACTGAGGCTATCACCTCAAATATTTAGGAACAAATCTCCCTCTGTGAAGAAATCATTTTTCTTTGCTGGAGCAGGTGCTTTGAGAACCCTGTTGGATACTCATACATCAGTAGCAGCGAGAAGACTAAGAAAAAGTATTTCCAAACCTGCAAGGAGACAGCTCAAAAGAATGAACTTTGTACAAGTGTCTCAGAGGGAATATAATAATAACAAAAAAAGGAGAATGAAGAATGGACCTCCAAAATCTAGAAGACATTGCCAACAATTTGTTTGGTCCAAGTGTATGACCATATATTTGCTTTTATATAAGTATATACATACATATATATACATAAAGACATGTGCAAAGACATATACATATATATACATAAAGACATAAGTTAAAGATAACTTATTAACAGGCTGTAGATCTGGAAGCTTGCAAACTATAGTAAGGAATATTGTAGAAGATTTAGGGTATTTCCTGTTTGTGTAGAGTAGAGAGTTTCTGTCCTGCAGGTAGATATATAGAAGAAAGATTTTCAGATAGAAGAAAAGTGGTTAAGAACAGGTGAACCAAAGAAAACAATAAAAGGCTTTATGGCTGTTGAGATCAATATTTCTGTAAAAAGCAAAAAAAAAAAAAAAAAGAAAAAAGAAAAAAGGAAAAACAAAAAAAAGTTGGAGGAGGATTTAATAGAATAAGATCAGATATAGGAATGGCTTTATTTGCCGGGCATTAGCTTTTCCATTTAATAGTTTATATAATGAAAATTTATCCTTGTAGGCAAAATTTATTTTTAAATTTGAAAAAGTTATGTTTGTTACTGGAAAGGAAAAAGAAAAGTAGTGAGCTGTTGTCAAGCTTAATGAATGTGGGAATACCGAGTCTCTGAGTAGAGAAAAATGTTGTAGAAGCATTTAATTTTTGACTGGATTAAGAAAATTCCCACCTCTGTGCTGACGATGGGAAGTATGTGATATTGGTGGCGTATTCCTGAAGGGAGCAGCGGAAATGACTGAAGCATTTTGTGGGACTTTCTGGTGTCCCATGCTGTGATACAGCCTTTGCAGAAACATTCCTTTACATTTGATACCTTGGAGAGGTATCAAATCTCTTTCTCAGAACTCATGGCAAAGCCATAGCTCAAGCCCTAATGGATTTGAAAACTTGAAGGGAGCAGCAGTAAAAAGTAGGCAGAGGTAGAGATGTTACTGGACATGTAGGGAAACCTCTAACTTTTGCCATCTTGCAGGTAACCTTCCTAAATACTCTGCCTCATTGAACCCTGAGGACATGAAATGTTTGTCCAGGCTATACACTATTGACGCAACCATCAGATGGGCTTGGTGATTGATGTCTGTTCAAGGTCTTTTTGTAAATTGGTCTTGTGTCCTGGGTAGTAGAAGGATTAAGCTTGACAGTTACTGTGATTTTTTTGAACAGCATTCCTTGCCAGAAGTCAGACCTCTGCAGATTGCTTTCTGATCCAACTGAACAGCATGTCAAATATATTGTTATTTTATGAGCACCTTGTTTTCCCTCTCAGTACAATTCCAAAAGTTTCTGCAGGGTGTGAGGCTCCTGAGCAGAGTGCTAATATAGCTCACAAATTGTACTGTGTCAGTCCCATGGTAGAGCATGCACAGGGTAGAAAGACTTTCCAGTCTCTGGTGAAACCCTTTGCTGTACACCAGGCATGATATCTGTCATAATGAATATAACTTGATTCCAGGATTTAATTACCTTTAGCTGCTATTCTCTTTTACTAATCTGTAGTAGTGTTTAGAGGCCAACAGCTAGGAGCTCAACATGAATCTCAGGAGACCAGTACTCACCCACTTCTTGTGGACTCTGAGCAAGTCCCTAGAGGTGGCTGTCACCCAAGGCAGCTGGCTCAGATGCTTGGCTCCAAGCTGGCCAGAATACCTGTGTCATCCTTCTCGCAGATTTTTCAACATTTACAGGAATTTGAGACTGACACCGGAATACCCAAGATGAAAGGCCTGGGCACATTAGTACTGTAGGCCAGAATGACTAACTTTTACCTGCTTGGCTCTGGGAAACAGTCCAGAATCTTCTGTGTGTTGAATAAGAGCATGATGTGGTAGCACCACATGCATACCTTGCTCTCATTAACCATATGCTGCTAGCAACCTTGGAGAATAAGCTTGGTATGGCTATCTTAATGTAACACGTGCAACTATTTTTTGTGCCCCAACCTTCTCTGTCTGCGAGGAGAGAGTTAAATACCTCCATTAGTGAGATCCAGAGGAGGCATTGTGCATAATAAACGTTGCTATATTTTACATCACAAGTTAATGGATAGCATGGCTAAATGTAATGGTGTCCTAGTGGAAGTAACCACACAGTCAAATGCACAGAGTCAAACTCTGACTCTTCATTTGGTTTGATTACCAACATTTTCTTCCAGTGGAGCTAAAAGGTATAAATGGGGTATAATTGCCTCTTGCTGACAGTCAAAAGAAACACTCCTACTTTGCACAGTTTGTCTGTAATTCCTTAAATATAAAATGAGAATAACAATAAATTCTAAATTCTGCAGCTCACAGACAGGAAACAATATATTAAGGATGGAGAGATGCCCCCAAACTAAAATGGGAGTCTTGTAAAAAAATCACTTCAGCAGAATCGTAGTATTCATCACATTGAGGTATTGGTGTGCTAGGTACTATATAACTATGTAGGAAATAACACTGTGTCCCCCAGGTCCCCAGTTACAGCCCTGGCTCTGGTAGCTGTTAAGTGCTGGCCCAGCAGCCTGTTTGCATACTATGTGATTGGTATCAGTGTTTGTATTAGTATTCAAAAAAACAACAAAGGGTGCATTAAAAATAGCAGAGATGACAGAAAGAGGGCAATTACTTGGTTGTGTGAATAGGAAGGATAATATTAAGTTACTGTGTAATTAAGGTTACACCAAGGTGAAATAAAGATAGCAAACAAGTAAAGTAAGGAGAGGTTACTCATTCTGGTTGCAAACCTATCCCTACTGAATTTAATGAAAGGTTTACACTGACCTCTGTGAAAACGAGTAGGAGTAGACTTGAGGTTAATTTAGAGACATATTCATGAAGCAGTGTAGTGAAACTTGGTAACGTATAGCAGAAAAAGAAACCCAATAAATAAATCCAATCTCATTGAGCAGAACTCACACTGGAAGTTTGATTCAAACGGTTTTCTCATACTATGCTGTGCTTAGAGGTGAAATGCATAGTTTAGTTCCCCATTAGATTATTTATGGACTTTCTCCAGGGCGAATCATCTTCAAAACACCCAGACCTGAGCATGTGCTGCCACTGGTCAATCTCCATTTGCAGAGCTGCTTACCAGCAGGATACCAATGCTGTTTTCATGCCTGACTGAGAAACATTTGTGGCTTAAATTCCATCTTGTTTCAGCTATCAGAGAGAGCTGCGTTCTTTTACTGAACAACCATGGAGACTATTGATTTCTCCTCTGTGCTCACATGCACAAGCATTTGCTGGGGGCTTGTTGGGACTGCCTAAAATGGCTCAAGAAAATCGCTTGTGAGACAGAGAAGGAAACTAATTAAATCTTCAGATAGGAAGAGGATTTAAATGATGAAAGATGGTGTTAAATTACTCAGATAACAAATAGGTGCCTTGGAAATTGAAGTACAAATTAAGTTATCTAATTTTTCACCACAAACCTAAGCAGCTCCATTAATATGATTTCCATTTTGTGATAATATTTCATGGCTCATCAGGAGCTTGCTGAAATGTATTAATGACAGCTGGAAACAATGGTAATACAAACCCTTGTTTCCAGGTAAGGTAACAAGAATTTTCCAGGGGCAAGGACATTAAAAGTGATAATGCTTTCATGTGTGAGTACGTTTGTACTACCAGTGAAGATAGTGATATGTGTGTTCTACCAAATAAAGAATATGTTAACTTGGATAAATATGATCCTTTTACCTTTGTGCATGTTACTCACATTGTCATGTGTTTCTGCCAGACTTCATCTCTTTGGGAGGAAACAAATCTCATGACTACTCTGTGAGAGCTTCCTTCAGCACCTTTCATTTTCATATAATCTGCCAAAAAAAGGACACTGCTTTCTCCTCTAATTTTCACAACTGTGTGGACTTCGTAGTCATTGACATAGTTGCTGTTAGGGGATCCTCTCTGATTAATCCTCGTGCAAATCTCTTTTACCCTGAGAAATAGAGGTTATTGTAACACATATTGGCCTTCTATCGGGACAAGTAAAAGTGCTTTGTCTGTAAAATGGATCTCTCTGCCACATAGCCTCATCTGTACTGCTGCCACTCTGTTCGTCTTCTCCCTGAACACTGTCTGAGCGTTACTCTTGAGCTAGTACTCTACTGTTCCTATTGAGGAACTGCAGATGGGGAGGCCAGTAGGAGAATGAGAGGACAGAACACCTAGCTGCTGCTTAGAAACCTTTGCCAACACCTTTGTAAAGTGTCAGGTCAGATTTTGCTTCCTACTGATAATCTAGTGAGGCTCGTTTCATCTTGTAGCGAGGTATAAGATCATTTGCTTAGGGCACATGTTAAAATAACCAACACTTTGCTTTTACTAAATGTACATTGCCTTCCCTGTGTTTTCTTCCTTTCCTCCTAGATTTAGGATTAGCTGGGAGAGTTGTGAAATTATGGGAGACTTTAAACTCCAGAAACTCCCAGAGCATCTTGCTACAACTCATTTTGTTGTTAGTGCAATATGCATAATGGCAGAGACAGACGAACAGGTAAACAATGGTTCTCATTTTAAAACAGCATTTTTTTTTTCTGATGAATTTATACAGAGTGCACATCTGACAAAAGAGGAGGGAAATATTTCCCTTGAAAGGGTAAAGGGAACGTTCAAATTATTTCAGTGTGATTTCAGATCTGGTCTCCTTTCACTTCTCTCTCTCTTTCTAAGCAATTAATCAACGAAGTCACCCAAGAGCAGCAGTGCTTGCTGTTTTACAGGATCAGGCTATGGCAGTGTCCAATCCTTACAATAACAGTGTGGCTGGGCTGTTTGCCCTCAAGTTGTTAAGCTGGTCTGTTAGTTCTGAGCTTTCTAAAATGCCATCTGATAAGGCATCAAGTATTGGAAGCCAACGACCGTACATTTTTTGTTTGGAATTTGCAAGAATTTCTCAGACTTGACTTGAATATGATCTACTGCAGTTAGCTGTAGCTGCTGTGAAAACCTGCTCCATTTAGTATAAAATTCAGCAGTCTCTTCCTTCTCTCTTCCCCTCACCCCACCAGTGTTCTTTGCCCTGGCAATCATTTGTGCTGTACATTGAGGAAAGAGAGATGCAAAAGATGACTAACTGTTTAGCAATGACGTTCCTTCACATTGTGGAAATAGAACTTTCTCCCTTTTGACTCTAATTAATGTTTTATGGACTATGTATGGTCCATTAAGGTCACATACAATGCATAGTCACAGGATCCAGTTCATTCGCCTCTATAATATGAGACTGAATAGTTAAACTGCCCTGGCATGTCACTAAAATAATGAATTTTCCTGACCTATTGTACATTACTAATGAAATAAGCTCTCCCCTCATTAGGAGCTTAATAGGTTTTCTGCTTCATGTCAGCTGTAATCCTCATTTAACATCACCAAAGAATAATCATTTTCTTTCTAAGTCAGTAACATGCACATTTTACTCCTATTTTATTACTAACACAATAGTTCTCACTTCAATAACCTGTATTCTTGCATCAGTAGTTTTAAATGAAGACTGAATTTCCACAAAATCAGCTTTCAGTAGCTTTGGGTATTCCTTAAAGGATGTTCAGGTCAACGCCCCTTCAGCACTTGCCTGTAGGTAAAAATAATATCCTACAAGCTCTGCGAAAGAGATCCAAAAAAACAGAATCATGAAATACAGTAGTCAGAGACTTTGCAAATCTTAAGAGATGAACTCTAGCAAAGCAGTAGGTAGCATATCTATCAAAACCAGCTGTTTCCTTGGCATTCTGTTTCAAGGGAAAATTAAAACCCATGATTATCTGCATTCAATCTATATCATAAAAATGATGAGGAGATTAATGATCAAAGCTGTGTTTCTGTCTCAAGAGTCCCCCTGCTGTTTACGTGCCTACCTCCTACTTAGGAAACACAGTGATAGATGTGGCTGTCGGACATAGACGATCTCCAATTGCTTGAAATATGATTCCCCAGCTGTTTCATGCATGTGATGATGCCTCACTTGCCTGAGTCCTGTAGGGTGTAAGCATCTATCTCTTACTTGTTTGAAAACCTGCAGGAATCATTTAATGCATGTAAACGGTATCAGCCTATAGTTCTGAAATGAACAATGCAGCTATTAATCAACTCCCGGGCTCTGTTGCTCTTCATGAAGCATGGGAATGAAGAAGAGTCTTTCAACTAAATGACTGTTTTATTCTTTCAAACACCATGTAATTGACTAGCGTTATGTATTATATGTTATGAAATGCTCCTTGTTTGCAGTTCTAATTAAAAGCTTTGACTTGCTTTTGGGTTATTCTTTTCAGTTATTTAGATTCATTCCTCTCTTCATTACTGGTGCTGATTGAAAATTGGTGCTTACTCCGTTATTGGTGCCGATAATCGGGGCTTCGATACTGGTGCTACCTAGGAAGAGGAAGAGGCTGTTGTCCTTCCTTTAGTCATTTTAATTGCTCTGTGGTGTGAATTAGGTCTACTTTTGCAAATAAGGTCCTGTCTTTTTACTGATGAGAGGGTCTTTTCTAGGTGTTTCATGCCCAGTTCAGGACATCTAGATGTCACAGACGTGTGGGAATATCCTCTGAAAAATAAAGATGTGGGGCAGCAATGTATATGTAAAGTCACTCATACCTAGGCTGAGCAGGTACCCCTTTCACCCAGTACCTCCACATCTTGTAACTTATTGCCTGATTCCCCCTGGTCTGGATCAGCTGTGACTTTTGCATCGCAGTATGGTAGAAAGGTAATGGCCATTTCTCATGCAGAGCTGGGCTAGCTAATGGCACACATCTGGCAGGAAGCTGGTTCTGGTCTGTCACTGTGCATTCAGTTCTTGATAAATAACAAGCAATGGTCAATACTGAAGTAATGTGCTTACTGTAGTAATGATGCTTAGGGAAGGTTTCTTCTGCATTGTTATAACTTCTACCAGTGGCCAAGTTAATGTCATTTGTTTGTTTCAATTTTACAGGCTACATTTACAAAAAACAAACAAACAAAAAAGACTTAGGACACTCTCTTATGGGACACATGGTTAGGACACTCTGAACCCCAGTGCCTTTGTTGGTGGGAGGATCTGCACTTGAACTCCTAAAGGCAGGTTTAGGAAGGCATTTAGATGCCTAAATTTCCTGATGCCAACTGCAACAACAAAAACCGAAAAAAAAAAGTCTTTAGTAGTACCACATTTTCCTCAATATATGCATCTGACTGCCTGCTTTCCTTTAAGATACTTTTGAAAACTTTACCTCAGGAGACAACTGGTGGGTTATAGATTGAGTTGTTTAACTACCATATAGATTTTAGTCTCCTTCTCTGAAGGTACTGGTTTTACCTGGGTCATAGATAAACCAGGGATCCGATCAAGTCTGTGTGTTTTTGTCAACCTAATATAGGTGTGCTGCTAGGAAGGGAACTGGGTGACTGTGGTAATGCAGTGCAAGTGCATTAGTTCAGATGTTTGAATGATTTTTCATAGAACATTTTTGCTCCACTGGTCAGCTCTGTCATGTTTCCACCCACCTACAACAAGCAGGCATAGAAATGTCACAGAAATAAGGACTGTAGTAGCTTAACACATTGATGTCTTGATTCAGATCTTCTTAAATGACATTGGCTTCAGAGACGGATAACTAAAATATCATAGGGGAATATCTAATGCCCAATGTCAAATACAAGAATTAAAAAAAAAAAACCTAAAAAAACTCTAAAAACACTGGGTATGAAAAAATAGAAGAAATATACTTTCTAATCCTGTACTCCTATACTGAAAAAAAAACCTTCATCTCATCTCTTGCTTCAAAAACTACTTACTTTATGCCATTTTAACTATCAGTCTTCACTTATTTGCAGTTCAGAGAAATTAACCTTCTAGGTGGACACTTTTTTAAGATGTAGAATAATTCCTTGATGCCACTGATATACTTTTTGAATCTTCACTGCTTATACTGGGGGAGACATACTGCTAAAGTCTGCACTCCATCTTCATATCAATGAGAGTCTGATGATCAATTTGTTTTCTTGTCAAATACATTCTTTAATGGGTTGCATTTTGCGTGGTTGACTATTCTGATAAAGTCAATTTAATTAACTATCAGGATTTGACAGAACACATTCAGGCAGTGTCATTCATTTTGAAAGAATAATAATTTCAATCAAAGACAAGTTACCAACTGCTCTAATGAGATATCTCAACTTTAGGAGGATTTCATGCTAATGATCAAAATGAGATATTTCAGGGTTTCTGACAATTATGATTATAAACCAGATATCTCGTAAATACCAGCGCACACCATCACTATTTATTCACCAAGCCGTCAGTGTTCAAAACAAATTCTTGTCAGCGTTTGCATGCGTCAGCCAGTTGAGCTAAGAAGGAAACAAGTTGCCCTCCCCTCAGTGTGTCATTCAGGATCTCAGAGTTGTGCCTTTCTATTACTACAGGGAGTCATGCAATACACTTGCAGCACATCTCACACCTTGTGGGGTGCAGGTTCCCTATGACCAATAAGCAGGGTGTGTGTAGCATACTAGAGCTTACACTGCTGCACTGTGCCATCACTCCGTATTATTATAGTGGGAGGCTGAATATCAGCGGGATCTACTAGAGAACAGGGTGATTAAAGGACTTCTTGACTTTCCATAAGGTTTTAAATTCAGAGTGGAGGAGGGGGAGATGATACAGTGTGTGAGAAAAGCACAGAGAGAAACAGAGAGGATTATGCTTCAGCAGCCTTCATGATAAAATAGTAGTAATTAGTTTCAGTGAAATCCCATAATAGTTTTTTTTTTGCACTTTGCAGGAAACCAAGTGGCAGACAGATAAAACAAATTACTTTACTCAGGGCAATTAGAAAGCTATTACAAGGTTCTGCCTATGTTTCCCCATGACTGCAAAGATCATGCCCTATTTTTCCAAGAACTTTATGTTCCTGAAAATCTCATCCATTTTAAGCCTATCATTGTGTGTATATACAGTCACCACGTCTCTCTGAATGCAGCCAGCATTGTAGTAGCACAGGGGTCGGATAATGAGTCCTTTGAGCATGTTGAGGAGATGGAGAATTTTTAGCATCTGTCTGCTTACTCATCTGTACTAAGCCTCCAGTGCTGCTATTGTATGCATGACTTTGACAGTTAGAACAGCAAAATGTTTGCATTTTATAGTCCTGCATTCAGTCCTGAGGAAGTGCACCACAGATTTAAGTACTCAGACTCTTGTGGTTGCTTCGACCCCCTTGGAAAGGAAATACAGTTTCTTGGTAGAAGGGTACAGAATTTGAAAATCATCAGAAATACCTCTGAAAAGAATGTATTTATCATTTTTCCTTTTGATTGAAAATACTTTTCAAGTTTGTGATTCAAAAAGGCACCCATCTTTCTAGAGAAATAAGATGCTGCTTTATATAAGTATAAATAAGCCATTAAGCAAAAAAAAATACCTCATGGCATAGAAAAATGATAGATTTGAAATAATTATATTAACCAACCCATTACATCCTCAGTGTGTAATCTGTATTGTTTTAAAGCCCAAGTTTGATGAAAATTGCTTGAGATGCAGATACATTTCTGAATTTCTGAAATGGGAATTTTTAATTTAGGTTTCTGGACAGAAAGTCTTGTTCATTGCAGAGAACCAGAGACTATCTCAATTATGCTGCAACAGAAGTTCTATGACAGTGTAGAAAGTACTACTTATATCCTCTGTCAACCCTGAACTAAGAGCCACCGGCTCCTCTGACATACACTGGCTGGCTGAGGTTTGAGTAAAGAATGAAAATTACACACCAAATTCTGAAAGATCCTGAACTCCATTCCTATGCTCTGCAACTATTAACCTCTAAGTATCAGTAATGAAAAATATTTTGTTTTATAATTAATCTTGGTAGTCTTCAATATGTCTTTTTACTGAAAATTGATATTCAAAATCAAAGCATATTTGATGATGCTTGTAACATCATTACAGCTTTTAGTCAATTCCAGCCTACTTCATGTTCCTGCTTCTGGATCTACAAACTGTCTCTATAATTTCTGACCTGTCCAGCCAGTTGTTTTAGACCAGAAATCAGCTTGCACAACTGGGTTGAAAGTTAGTGCTGACACCCCCCCCAAAAAATTTGATGACATACATAAACTTGTGCCTTACCATAACTAATTTTATTTGGTAGAGTTGTTTGTAATTTCTCGTTGGTCATCACGACTGAGTTGTGTATGCTAAATGAGACCTTGTACAATGATTCATTTATCTCCTTGGCCAACAAGAGTGAATGATACTTGCTGCCTCTTAAGGCAGTTACTTCAATAATAGGGTCATGAAATGTTCAGATTTATTAACAGCAGTCAGAGGAGGAACAGAGAAAAAAAATCATGTCTGTCTCACCATGTCTTCTCACCAGTGATTAATGTAGGTGAGGAAAGAAAGTAACAAGATGGAGACCTGCTGAAATATGAGAAGTCAGTGTGAGCTAAGGACATATTCAAAGATTTGGAGGGACTGGATAGTGTTCAATCTCCTTGCATGGTGCGTGAAAATCAAGGCTAGGACAACTAGCAACTGCAGATGATGATGACTCTAGTGAACAAATGTCAAAAAAAATTAGTTTTTCTTTGGATTTTTTTTTGTGAAGAACTTGGAAATACATATCAGCAGAAACAATTTAGTCATTATAGTCAAATAGTCAAAACAGTCCTGTTTTACTGTGGCTCAAAAAGTAACTTAAAGAATTTGTGGGTGCATTAGTTATTACTCTAACCCTTATCTATTGTCTTTCAGAGAAGTAGGAATACCAAGTTATCATCCTCATTAATGACAGCTCAATGTACAGTTAAAGGACAGTACTAAAGGTCTTTCTAGGAGGAAAAAAAGGGAGAGGAAACAACTTATTCCAGTTTTGAATGATTGATTCTCCAATACATAATCAAATTTGGTTCCTTATTCTATTTGATCATTGACATTTGACCATATCAAGACTTTTGTAATTGGAAGGGAGTATCTTGAAGTGAGCTGGGCTCCTGAACAGTCTAGTTAAGTGACATTTTTTAGTTGAAATAAAAGAACTGGTAGTAGGAAAGATTTTTCTTTGATACAGGAAAGAACTTGGATTTTAATTGTGTGATGCGGCCAAAAATCCTTTGAATTGAAATATGCTTAGATGACTAAGGAAACTTTATAGATGTTTAAAAGGCTGGGATGGTCTGACCAAAATAATTTTGATGAGGTATTTGCAAAGTCACTGTGATCCAAATGTTGTTTTTAGTGAAGAAATAATGCAAATATAAACTGATGCAAAGCAAACTGTTACTTCATCAATAACACTGAGGCTACATGTTTTATGGGACAATTGATTACAAACAGCTTTAAATAAAAATGTGATTTTGTTGATGGACAGAGTTGTTTGAAAAATGTTTCATTAGATTTTTCCCTGAGATGACACCTTTATTGCCTATTGATCAACTTGCTCTGCCAGATGGAAGATGGAAGTATAAATGTGCTAACACATTACAAGTTTATCTTTGTTTAAATTACAGTAATAACAAATGTTAATTTTGCCTTTTTTTTTCTGACCATCTAATTTTTGGTACTAATTTCAGTATAAATGTTCTTATGCCCAGCTGCTGAAAGTAGTAAACATTCATGTAGTTTTGTCTAGTTTCTGGTCCATCTAGTGGTCTGTGCTACTAGCATCACATATATAACTTTCTATCCCTGAAGAGAAGCTAGGGCAAAAGCTATTAAAATTTTTCTGGTGCGGTAGAAAAAAAAAGAAATAACAAGAAAAGGGTGTTTATGGCTTGAGAATAATCACAGAGACACACACTCTAAACAGACCTTACATGCGCGACAAGAAACTCCCACAAACATCTTCTCAACATCTGAGCACTTGTGTCGCAGTTCCAACCTCCTTGCATTTGTAAAACAGTGCTTAGTCCCTGTGGGCCATTTACCCTTTAAAGTGTGCTGCGATGCTAAAAAATGACTTTCCAAAAATGGTACCATGAGGATTCCATGATTATTCTCTCTTGGTAATGAGAAACCTCCTCTGTTCACTTTCTAAATAAAACAATGATTTTTTTTTTCCTACCAGCCAACCCTGCATGCTTCACTTGAGAACATGAAAGTCAAGATGCATTCTTTTATATCCACATTTTCCTAACAATAAAGTGCTTTTCTGGATCCTAGCAATTCTGTTATCAGTGTGCAAGATGGATTAAAAGCAGATCACTCCCCTGTGATGCAATGGACTCTGCAGCGCTAACAAGAATTAAAGGTAATAGAGATATATTTTAGTCTATAAAGTAAACATATACTACCACTGAAGACACAGTATGAGCATATGTCTTCATAAGGAGACATATAGTTTGCACAGATACTTCCCAGCGAAAAAAACAAATTTTGTTCTGATTCTGCAGCATTTCCAAACTGCATTTAGTTACATGAAGAAGGTTGTGGCTTCCCCATGGAGGTTTGAGCTAGGGGTGCTGGAACATCTTCCATTAAAACAGTGTTTGGAAAGGAAAACAGAATATTATATGAAAATAAATTTATCATAAAAAGTGCATAGCTCAAAAATTTGTTATTGATAAAACATATATCTCAACATTGAAATGGTTGAATAAGATGAAGTATATCTGTTGAATGCACCACTCTGGGACCTTGGGAGTTTTAATATTGCTTCATTATATCATAGAATCATAGAATCCTTACGGTTGGAAGGGATCCTTAGGGATGGACTGTAAGCTGCATGGACTATTTTGGAAAGTCAGGGACTTTTCTGACTTGCCACAGTGCTTAGGGAGAGCTCTCTGCCCTCAAGCAGGCAGTACACATTTGTCCTAGGGCACTGCTCAACATGGGGACCCAGTCAGGGAATACAGGCTCTAAGACGGCACTGCTGACTACTCTGGTCCACATGACTTCTGTCTCCCGATTAGCCGAATGTGGCATCCAGCAGGATCATAGAATCATAGAATTATAGAATCGTTAAGGTTGGAAGAGGCCTTTAGGGATCATCTAGTCTGACCCCGATGCACACGCAGGGTCGCCTAGAGCACGTGACACAGGACTGCATCCAAGCGGGTCTTGAAGATCTCCAGAGAAGGAGACTCCACAGCCTCTCTGGGCAGCCTGTTCCAGTGCTCTGTCACCCTCACTGTCAAGAATTTTTTCCTTAAGTTCCTGTGGAACTTTGGTGTTTCAGTTTGTGAGTGTTTCCTCGTGTTCTATAGCTGGCCACTACTGAAGAGAGGCTGGCCCCATCCTCCTCACTCCCTCCTTAATGTATTTCTATACACTGATTACGTCCCCTCTCTTCTTCAGGCTGAACAGGCCCAGCCCTCTCAACCTTTCCTCATAGGGCAGATGTTACAGGCCCTTGATCATCCCTGCAACCCTGTGCTGGGCTCTCTCTACTAGTTCCATGTCTCTCTTTTGTCCCTGATTTATTTATACTGCCAGTTAAATGGCCTCTTTCATGCAGACCAGGAGGAGCTCCTGTGTGAAACACTGTGCATTATGAAAAATTCAGTCTGACTGGAAAAAGAGGCATGTCTCTGAGAATGGACACAGGAGATCTCTGAATGAAAGTTGCAATGCAGCATTGCAATGGCATTTCCATTATTTTTATTTCAAATTCGACTATATTTTTTAGTATGGATGGGTTACACCTTTCAGAATCCCATTTTTTTAAGAAGGGAAAAGCACAGGCAGATGATAAAGAAAGGTCAGTTCCTCTGATTTTTTGGGAGGTGGTAAGAATGAAAGGAAAAGCAAATGACTTCTGATGAGCTCATCAGAAATTTGCCCAGTTCCTCGCACATGCTCACTGAATGAGCCCTTCCTTGAATCCCTGCATTTCTGTCTCCCCTTCTTGTTCTCCAAGAACAAGATGAGTATGTCACCCTAAGGTTTGGGGTAGAGGTAGGAGAAATTCATTTTTCCCGCTTTCTCTTGATACATCCGCCAATTTGGTGAAACTGTTCAAATTTTTGGAATTTAGGTTTCTTGACTCCTAGGTACGTAGATGATGTGATAGACATCTCCATGGCAGCCTTTCATCCAAAGGGCTGTGAAGAGCAGAAAAGTTACATGTAAAAGAAAGTTTCAAACTTGTAAATATATTTCCTCTGGATGCAAAAGAGCACTTAATGTTTATATTTGTTATATCTTTTTAATTATTAAATAATCCTGAGGGCACCTGGAAATTAAAGGATAATTGGCAGAAATAATAACATGATGAGGAAATTGGGGATGCAGAGTGTTAAACTATCCTTCAAAGTGTCAGTAATTAAAATTAATTAAGATTCATGACTAGCATTGGGAGACTCTGTGGGAAGAACGGTGATGCTACAGAGACATTTTGTGAGGGGTTATTTGAATTTTTTTCTTGCTCGACATTTGGCTGTTACCAGAGAAACTTTGCAAAGTTTCTAATGAGTTGTTTTGTTTTTGAATCAGTAGGTTTGGTGCTTTTTTTCCCTTGAGGCAATCAAACCAGAGTTGTCTCAAGGTTCACTCAGACTCATTAATATTTGCTTGGGTTCTGTGAAAATTCTTTAAACTTGAAATGTTTGAATTGAAATACTTGGAGATCATTTTTTTCCCCAAAACCTTGGTGAAAAAGAATTTCAGAGTATCTATCTCTGTTCATACTTTAATGAAAGCATTAGCTGTCACAGATAAGGTAACAGGCAGAGCATTAATTTCCTGTAGAGAATTCACTCAGGTAAGCTTTATAGCAAAAAAAAAGAAATAGGTGCCCACATACAAGGTTAATTGCCTTACAATTAGGTTTGTCCTCAGTTTCTTATCTCAAGAAAAGCATTCAGCATTGTCTGTAAGATACATCAGGCAGTCCAAATCTATGTTTTATGTTTATTTGTAGTGAGGGAAGCATTTGTTCTTGGGAGTTGAACAAGGCCTGTTAGATTTACAGCAAAATAAATGCATATATGTGTTGCATGTATGAACATCCAGGGATAGAAGCTAGTGTGAGTGAGAGACAATTAATGAAATATAATATCAGAAGGGCTGTGATACTGCAAATGATAAGCATGTAGCTTACTGTAAAAAAATCAGATTGTTTCTCCTTCAGTGAGCAGACAAAATACTGAATCCTTATATTTTCTCTCTCTGAAAAATGTTTGAAATATTCCTACCTAAATCGAAGGTAATATTACTCAAAACAGGAAAAAATCAGAAGACATAAACAGGATCTAATGCATGTATTGGATCCCATCTTCTGGGCCTCATCTGTTACACACCTGTGCTTTGGAGACAAGAAATATTTTCCCAAATCTTCTAAACATTGAAATTATGGTGATTAATAACTATTGTTTAAAATAGATGGGCATGAATGTTTTGATAGAAGAAAGGCAAAAATTTTGACAATTAATTAAATAGTAGAGGCAATTTTTGTTAGACTTCATAATCTGTTTTTAATGAAAAAAAAAGACTTTGAATATCTTTACTCATGTTTCAGTTCTTTGAAAAATTGCCTTTCAAACAGATACATGCAGCCATTTAGAAGATACGTGTGTGGCAATTGTTGTTGATAACTAAAGCAACATCCTTTTAAAATAATAGCATTTATATATTGTGCATTAGTCAAAATATACTGCAAAATCTCTGTGGAAGGGGAAATTTCTTAATATTGAATTGATATTAATTATTCAGTGCTGATCACCACACTTTCATTAGAAAGAGACCACATACTCAAAATTATGAAGGTCTGTATTATATGGGAATACATTAAACAGAACCAACAAAGATCATAATCCCTAATTTTCTTCCTTTGCGACATTTTTTCCTTTTGAGGTGTTTAGCTCATTTTTCAGTCTCTGATATGGCTGAAAAGCCTCTCCCCAACGAGGAGACCAGCAGGTCGATCTGAGGGCCTCCAGAGGGCGATCCTGTCCAGCAAACTCGTCTGCTTCAGTTTTGGCAGGCTGGATCCCTGCCCAATCGCTTAAAAAAATAGTTGCTTAATCGCTTACTTTTAGTAATTACATATTTGCCATCAGAACTGCACTAAGAATATCAAAACAGAGAATTCTGTAGACAGCTAAATGACTGTGAATTATTATTCTAGGTAACACATGACTGTTTTAAAATTACCGTGTTTGTTTATGCAAGAAGCAGGGAATTTATTATTGATATGGTCCCTGGATCCTGTTTGAATGCTAAATTATAAATGCATGCTATAAAACTGTTTACTGTCCCTTGCTCTGTCAATTTGCATGGGTATACGTTACATATATTCTCGACTAATTAAACCTGGAATGCATGTACAGAAATCTCTTTATGCATTCCAGTACATTTTATTCATGTCCAGGGTCTGATGGTCCCTTGCTCTGTACACATGGCACTGAGCAAGGCGGACTGAAGTCCCCTATTTAGCAGATCAGAGACTTTCAAACGATGAAGGGTGTCTGTTCTGCAAGGCATGGCAGGATCTTGCGTGCAGGCTTCCCAAGCAAGAGAAGTGTTTAATGGCATTTTTGCAGGTTGCATAGACTCGGTTTATGCAGCAATACGAACAGTGGTCTGGACCACAGTTTGGTCCTTTGTACCAACCGAGTCCTTCTGAGAGACTGAGGGAGGTGTCTCGGCTGGCACCTGCATGTATGTGTGCGGGCAGAGATGCGCTCGCCTGCATTCACAGATGTGTGCTCTCACGGGTGCCCAAGGTTTTGGGTGGCTTTCAGCAGGACCAAGGCACCTATGAGGACGCACACATCAGGAAGAGCAGGTTGAAAATGGTGATTCAAGTTGTGGGGGCTCATGTCCGACAGCCCCTTCTTACAGTGTGATCTTTACTAAGGGTAATGTAGGCTCTATGTACAGCACTGCACTCTTACCTACCCTTCCCTAACTTATGCGTGAGCAAGCGGACTTATTCATGTCTTTGTATTGATTGAATACTTCTTTATGTTTATATTTGTTTACACTGTCTAGTGAAGAATCCTTTCTCACATGGAAGTAGCTTTGCAAGGAGCTTCCTCCTTCTCCCCTCCACCTGGAGCAGGTGGGAGCTGGAGTGGCCGTTCACGTGTCCAGGAGGGCTAAAAGCCTCCTGTGAGAAGCTGACCAGGGCTAGGGAAAGTGTTTCTCCTCTCGCCAGCTCTCGAGCACAGGGAATCACTGTTGTTCTTTAAGATCAAACAAGTCAGCAAGGCTCTGTTCTTTCTCCCTTGCCTCCCCTTGGCATGATTTCAGCACAGAAAAATGCCACAAAAAACATGCTGATGACATTGGTCATCAGTGAGTAGAGTTTTGGTGAGTAGAGCACAATTGTTGTTTTTGTTTTTCTACATTACAGGTGTAGAACAGCGCTGATAATCCTGCTGACAAACACGTTTTAATGCAATTTATTTCCGTGTCAGCTGCTGTGACGAGGCGCCAGCTCCCATTTCCTGGCAGTTGCCGCTGGATGTCACCAGCATCCTTCGGACGCAGCCCTCCGTCGGCTGCTGCTGTGGGCTAGGCTGGAAAGGGGGCTGGGAAGGTGAGGAAAGGGAAAAAAGGATTAATACCTTGCAAGCAGCTTCTTTCTGCTGGTGTCATGGAGGCACCGTGTGGGTACGAAAATAAATATTTGTATTTTGTGGGTGGATAAAGGGCTCAATAAATCCTCTTTTCTGTCCAATAAAGAAAACAATGTTTCTTTATGCAACATCACAAATATTTACCAGGTCCTCCTAGAGGTCACCAGTACACAACCATGCCCTTCAGCATCTTGTTTTAAGCTAGGATTTAACTACTACCTTTGCTCTTTATTATAATCTCCCCTCTGCCCCTACGCTGAGTCTTTACTAATTTTCCATTTTACATACAACAAATATTAACTGGCACCCCTTAACCTGTTCATTGCACACACAACGCCTATCCTATACTGTTAATGTGCTATGGGGTTAATAAATATAAATAGAAAAGAAGGGAACATTGTGCTTAAATAGCCAGATGCTGTCTTGAAGAACCTGGGATAAACACCTTTCCTCACAATACATAGATCTGGGCAAAATGTTAAACTGTTGATCTGCACATTATATTATGCCAACATACATTTTGTTAATATAGGTCACCCACTGTTATTTGATATTTACTTGGCAAATTCATGAATCTCCTGATGTATGAGGTAGTGACTGGAGTTTAGAAGGCATTTTAAGTCTAAAGGGCAGTATGTCTGGAGAAAATAATATTTCTTATTCCAGGAATTGTTTATTTTGAGTAACAGGAATACTTCTGGATGATTATCTTGACTGGACCCTCTGTATCATCTGGTCTCTTTTCTGTCACCTTCTTTTCTTTAACCGCTGTTGGGTTGTCCAGTGAGAATTCGCCTTCCCCAACAAAAAGAAATCCATATTACCAATATCTTTACCTACACTCCGTGGGAATCCTCTTTAGTTCTTGTGCTCTATAGGTCAATGGTGTGTTACATAGTCAGTATATCTTTTAATCTTTCATTTTGACCCTTTGCCTTTGGTTTCATGCCTCTCTAAACCTTTGACTCCCTCATCCTCTTCGGTGCCTGGGTGCATCTCAACATTTTTACTACAAAGGTCAGATTCCTTCTATATATGATCTTGAAGAGAGGCATATCTCCATGACACAAATTAATTAAAATATTTCTGATGATTGAATTGTTTCGATCTCATTTTCATCTCTCTCCATGAGCTTTTCACTGTCGCCAGCTCTGCCTACAGATCTCGTTACTTTGGAGGTTTCTTAAAGCTCCAGCCACGGGATGCATTTGATTATGTGAGAAGCCTAGCCTTTACAAAACCAAAATCAATAGCAATAATAAAAATAATTATGAAAAAAAAAAAAAGGAATTTGTTGTCTCTGTGATTGTACACAAAACCCCAGACACTAAATATATAAATAAAGTGAAAGGTCATATACAAATATCTCCTCTATTGCTATTCCACCTGCATGGTTTTAGCAGAAAGAGTACTTTATTTTGTTTTCCTTTGGTCTAGACAAATTATTTGAAATTTCAAAATTAGCAAAATTACATCCTGACTTCCTTCAAACCTTTTTTTGCTGTCTGCTCCCGTGTGAAGGCAATGCATAATTTAGCCAGCTAAGAAGAAGAGCTGGGTAGATCATGGAGTCAGTGCTGTGTGGATGTACCTCGGCAATATCCAAACGCTGGCCAGGAGGGATAAAATGAAGTTTCCAAACTGTTGCTGAGTCTCAGCAACACATTTGTATAATGCTCTGAGTGCACCTTCATTAATTCAGTCTTTCCTTCCTTGTGCAAGGTGTAGTTTATGAGTCCAGCACACACACACACAGTTTCTACACAACAAATGGCTTAATCTATACTGAAATCAATGGGCACCAGAACAGATAGTTTATAACTATGTGACATAAACTTGATGACTGGAGTAGTTTAAATGTGGGGTAAATTAATTAACCTTTCATCTGGAAGAGTAAAGTTCAGCTCCTTTTTTTATTAAGAGTCTCCTCAGACCACAGGAAAGAGGGCTAAGAACTTTTGTAAACTCAACATTTCTGCAGTTTCAGGTTAAAAATGATGTTTTTTCCCAATTGTTGATACTAAGTGTATTCTGTAGCTCTGATATCTAATTTCTAAAGTACAAATAGGGGACTCTTGGCCTAAGCAGCAGTAGTTACTTAGCAAAAGAGTCTTCCTGTCCCTGCACAAATGCATGTCACTGACTGTCACTTTATTGTCTCTGCCACAGTTTATCCATATTTTGGCATCAGTTCAAAGGCCACTTAAATCTAAGGCCCTCTAAATGCTAACCAAGTCAGGATGTCAATGAAACAGTAGGCAAACACATACGTAGGCAGTTTGGTGTGAGTGATCTCCTCTTAGACACCTGGTGTGTCCAATGACTTCAGCAAAACCAGTCTTACGAAGTTAGGTTACAACTTGGGAAAAAGGAAAGATCCATTCCTTTGGTCTATCAAGTGCCTTGGACCTTCCCTCAGGGTTTAGACACTAGATCTTGGGCACAAAACATTGAGGTAATCTCCATGTTGCTACATGGACAGCCTTACTGACTGTTCACAGCTGCTTTAAACTGGTATTTTCCTCAAGCATATATATTTTTTTCTATTCATATTATCCCCTTTTTTTCTTTACTTTAGTTTGTTCATTAAAGTTTTCTATTTTATTCTCCATAGTAGGTTACAGTTTTTGTCATGCTTACATATAGCCTTTTTGCTACTTCTCCTTCTAGAGTTCATTACCCCTCTACCCAATTGGTAGAAGTTACTGAAGCAACCTTCTTAAATATCACTAACTGAAATTACTGCAAAAGTGCCTTTAATGATGCTCATGATAGAGGCCTGGATGAGTAATTTGTTTTTTTCCCAGCTTTATGCCATGGCATTTCATTGATTAGAAACATGGCTCTACTGAGAGCAGAAGGAGGCCTTCTTTTCCTCTTCCTTTTCTCTACAAATGTTTGGAGCCAGAATATGATGACTTGTGATATGTTACTGCGATTGTCATTGCTCAGATAGATAACGAATATCATACTGAGGTGAAAGAAAGGGCCCAGCCTTTGACTGCTTTCAAATTTTGCTTGACAAACCAAGCAAAATATTTCACATTTGCAGCATGACATAAGGAAAGCAATAAACACGATGAGTGTAAATGACTAATGCTTCTCACTGAGAGCTACTTCTGACTTCTCCATAGTACAAGAGCTTGAAAGAAACATCTTGCAACAGGTGCAAATGCTGTATGTTGAATACATGGAGGTTGTGAAGGCACCTAGACTACTTCGTCTAGTCATGGCACAAAGACTCTGAGCTCCTTAAGCAGAGCTGCAAAAACTATAGCCCCTGGAGATAGTGCTGTCTAGAGAAACAGTTCCTGTCAGACTAAACACTTTCCACTGCCAAAAGGTTGAAGGTTCACAGGAAAATATTTTTATAAAAGGGCACTTTGCTCCCAGACAGCTAAGGCTGCCACACTGCTTCATACGCATGGAGACAAAAGAACTTCCACAGAAGTTCTGTATAGCAAACCAGTGACAAACAATGCCTTCCTCTATCATTATGGGCAGAGCTACGCAGGACCTTCAGGGAGGCATTGGGCTTAAAATGCTGCTGAATGTTACTGTGACCCTTGCAAAACAGGCCTGAAATTTACAGTTGATCAAGAATGGCATTTTAGGAACAATATGCTCTTTCAGCTTGGAAGTAATTGCTTGAGATGTAATAGCCATGAATACCACTCTTCTGTTTCAGGCCTCAGTGGACAATTTTGAATGGTCTCAAACCCAGAAGAGTGTTTAATCCTCCTTTCCTGTACCAATTCCTCTCCATCTTTTCTTTCCCCCTCCTTCCATTTTACAAACCTGATATAGGTGGTGCTGTTACTGTAGTAAAACGCTACCCAACAGTGTTAGAGCTGCTATGAAGTGACTGTAAAGGCTGCAGAATGCAATTTGAAAAGTAATCTTCTCTTAGGACCAGCAATGATTTCAGGGGCTGCTAAGATGGCAGACCATGAACTAGCCTCCAAAGGAGTAGGCTACTGTTTAAATGTATTACAGAAGGTATAACCTTGTGATTTATTTTTTAGCACCCCTTTTCCATTGCCCTACAAGGGTACAGAGAGACTGTCTGTTACCTACATGAGTAGTACCCTCAGAGTGCTCACAGGACTCATCTTCATGATCCAGAAAGACCTCAGGAAAGCCCTTGTCCACATAGAATTTTAGCTGATCTAGAAACTGTTTATTGACTTTGTTCATCCATTTTGGCTTTGCATAGACATGGAGATAAAGAATGACTCAAATAAGAATGACTGCAAAAGAGGTGTAATTTTATTGGACTGAATTATGCCTGAAATGAATAAATATTTAAATACGAGCAATTGTATTGCAGCCACACACATTATATATTTATTGTCCAACGCTGACCTTGTATTCACACCATTTTTCCTCTTCAGTGTTCCTTTGTAGCTTATTATTTGATGATGCTATTTTCAGTTCCCTTCATATGGCTCTTTTTTGCTATTCAAAAATTGCTGGAGACTAATGGGACAATTCTTCAGCAATTACACTGAAATGAGCAAAACAATGCGCTGGTTATGCTTCATATTTCAATACATAGGAGCCGTGCAAGCTATCTTTTCCCTCAAATTTCCAATATATTAAACCTTAATAAAGACATTATTCAGAGCTGGGTAACGCTACTGACACCGATGAATTCTTTTTTAATATTTCAGTGCATAAGCCAGACGTGACATCAGTACATCATCCAGTCAAGCCCGATGGGGTCTAAATCATGCAGCCATGAGGATGCTGGCAACCAGATTGTTCATGCTGTTTTTTCCTATTTTCTGATTCAGTGGCTGCCTAGTGACAACTCTTTAGAGCAGGAGAAAGAACCCAGGACTTTCATTGCTAGCTGCATGCCCTGAACACCAGTCCCACTGGGGTCTTTCTGTAGTTACAGTCTACAGCGCACAGCACCCATTGCTGTATTTCAGAGGTGACGGGAGAAGTATTTGCAATTGTACTTCATTTAAAGAACTGCTATGATTTTTTTTTTACTCTTGTACATAAAGAACAAAGCCTTTTGGGTTTATATATTTTAATGCTTGCAAGACTCTAGGGAAACTGTCAGATGGTTGCTGCCAAGAACAGAAAAAAACACTGTTTCTTATAAGAAATGAGAATTCAGGTACATTCACATATTTAGAAAGGAGGGTTAAACACCCAGTTTTCCTTTATACTTTCGTAATCTTCCACAACACATATATTTTCTATCAAGAAAACTTGTCTCACTATATATCCTATGAAAACAACCACCTAAATAAAGCAATATCCTATATTAAGAGACCAAATCCTGAACATATCAGAGATATTAAAAGCAGGTCTCTTTTATTTTTCTTAAATGATTTAGTTCCAATACTAGTCCTCACTGACTACCTGCTATAGAGGTGGAGACGTGAATCAAACAGACAGAGGAGATAGCTGAGTGAGAAGTTGAAGCAGCTTCTGAATCTCCTTCAGTTTGTGTAATATCCATTGATATTGTCAAGTGTCGGCCACTTGAGATGAAAACAGAATGCCCCCTCTTATGTTATCTCTCGTACAATGTTGAATAAACTCTTTGGAGGCATCAATAAATGTTGCAGTTATTTACCTAATGCAGCTAAACTGGCTGGACCTCAGTAGTAATGTTTGTGGGTAGGTATTTATATGAGTGTCCTCAGTTGTCTTACTGGAAATTCTGGATTGTCTGCTGACAAGGACAAAGTTTATGGATCACCAAGACTCACCTACTGGTTTCACATCAGCTGCTGTTAGATCTTTGATAAATACCTACATCTTTGAGTCACATGAGTATGTATGTGTAGGTATCATTATTATTAGATGCAAAGGACAAAATGTTTAAGATCTTCCTGCACTCAGGCACAATATTTAGTCTGATTTATTTGAGATTTCTTTAGTTTGCGGAATGGTACTTAGAGGTCTCAATAACATCAAAAATATTACCTATTATTTCTCACATTTTTTTTTCTCTCTCATTCTTCTATCACTTTTATTTTTTTGTTTCCTATCTTTAAGCATGTTTTATGAAGTATTGGAAGATTTCTGTGTCATGCTGAAGTTCAGAGTTTTTGTAGCTACCACATGCTTGGGAATTGTTTAGATATCAAATGACAAACTTAAAAGGAAGCAGAGAAAAGTCCTGACCTTATATCAGTTGTCCATCTGAACTTTCCTGGAAATTTCTTGGGTTGACAAGTCATTAGCTTACTTAATTTCAAAGCTTTTATTTTTCAATTTGTCATTTGTTGAACATGTCATTTAATTAGAATCAATAGTACACAAGAAGATATATTCATCATAACGTGAGGGAACTTATGGTTGGTTTGCTGCATAGAGTTACTAGATCTAGACCAAGATAACTGGGTTCGGTATGCTTCATTTTGCCTCAGCCCTTTATTTCTGGGCTTACAACATAAGTAAAATTCATGCTTTTCTCTTGAAGATGAATCAGACTTCTGTATTGTAAATTCCAAGCAAGTGGATCTCTAGTTTATCACACAAGATAGGGAATGCAATGGAGTCCCCAGCTCAGAGGTGCCCTTCATATTCTGTTGATTTGTATGATAAAAGGGGAAAAATCACAGTGCTGAAGTACTCCCATAAAATGTCTGATGGCATTGTAAATGCAGGTTCAGTTTTCTTTCCTCCCTTAATTTTCTGCGTTATATTTTCCCAGTTAATATGCTTCTAGAAAATGTCAGGTTTGAATATTGAAAGTATTCATGTTCTGAAGAGAGTTGTAAATATCTATTCCTACGATTAACAACAACTGCTCTCCTACAGCCAGATCTTCACCTCTCTTGCACTACCGCTGACTCCTATTAATTTCAGTATATAATGAATTCCTCCTATTAGAAGCTTGTCTTTACCAAGCAGTTCTCCAGCTTGATGTCTTTTCAAAGAGACAAATTAAAGAGTGATTTGGGTATATTTTTTAGGGCAAACTTTTCATCTTCTTCAATATCTTTTGACTTGCTGAAGGAGAAGTCATCTCTTCAGCTGGGACAGATTTGCACTGATTAGGTTTGTCATGTTATTTTCAGTTCAAATCTGACTGGGTAGGAGTCACATAAAACACAGGGAAAATCTCAGATGTGAATTCACAGGCGACTCCCCTGACTGCAGCTGTTAAAAATCCCCATGGATACTGCTAGCCTTGCTTCTAGTGCGGGAGTGACATTGCCATTCTCTGTGTGTCGCAGCAAGAGTGAGTCAAACCATATAATAGTTTTAAAGAAGTCTGAGATTTGAAAAGGTCCCTGGGTTATTTCACGCTATGAAGTGTTGAGTTTTTTTAACAAGATTTGTCAGTACCAGTGGCACAGACGATCAGCATATGCATCAGCATCACAGCATAGCCAGATTTCCTTCAGACCACAGTGCTGTTTGGATGGATCCATCTCTGACAGATACGTGTTGCAGAGTCAAGTCAGTCTCTCTCAGTGGAAACAGCAGGAGATATAAGGTAATGATCCAATATTGATTGCCCCTAAAGCATAGCCTCTTCGTGGTTTCATCTTAGCAATTCAGTGTCCATGGAGACCATTGAATAGGAAAACAATAGATCGACATTAAAGACATCAGCATTTTTGCTAGCATATGAAGCTACTGACAAGTTTTGCAGAATTATAGACTTTGAGATAAAGCAGTCATTCGAATCCAGAAATCCCAGAATCTGAATTGCAAGATCTTCAGCCTAGCTCACAAAAGGAAGGAAAAATGGTTAAAAAAGTTGCAAGAAAAATGCGTCTTTATGTTCAAGACTGACAAATTCAGTTTTTTTCTTCTTCGCTGCATGATTACGGTACATAAACATGGCATGAGATATTAAATTGAGACCTTACGGAGGTGAACGGATTCGGAAGCAAGGCAGATATCTCCAAATTTTGCATTAAAAGTTTCAACTTTTCACAGAAAATTTAGTCTCCCTTCCTCCTTTCCTTCCCACAAGCGATTGCTGTCGTAAAGCAGAAATTATTTATGGTATAATGCAATGCCTTAGCAATTCATTTGGAACATCTGGTTGTTAATATAATAGTGATTAAACCAAGAGTAATTTCTGCCTCTTCCCACTCTTCTGGTCCCCCAATATATTTCACCTGTCATCATCTTTCTGCAGTCTAAAGCTACATCTTTCATCAGTGTGAATGGTGTAGAGTCACAGATTAGTAACTTTTCTGTGTTGAGCCCCAATTTGGGGTTGTTTCACCTTCCATTTACTCTGCCATAAATCAGGAGTAAATCAATGGAAGTCAGTAGGATCAATCACACTGGGCTGGGGCTGGTGAAGCACAGAGAGAGTCAGGCTCTGTAAGCCCTATTTGTGCTGTGCATTCACCTTGCCATTTCTAGTTCTTCCATTGCTCAGGTTTGACAACATCCCAGCCTCACGAATGAGAAGGACCAACTGCACTGGCATTTAGAGTTGTCTCTACTAGATCAGGAAAAGAAATGTGCTCTGTATTTTCTGTGTTCTGTTTTTCTCTTTTTTTTTCTGTTTGTACTATCGAGTGGTTGTCACAAACCCAGCTTCCTTGAAAGTAAAGGAATTAGACTGTCAGCTAGTCTTTGTTTTAATGAGTCGAGATAGTGCCTTGTGTCTGCAGCTTTTCTGTTTAGGAAATTCATCTTTCTGAAGCTCTCTGAGATGTTTGTGGAAGTGGTTTGCATCCAAAGCAGCAGAACACAGGAAGAAAACTATTTGACACAGTAGCTTGTTTGTGGAAAATAAAAATAATATGCTGCTTGGATAAAGACAGTGTAGCAATAATGAAATATTAGCTACAGAATGAGTGCACTCAGGCAATCTACTAGGAGTATCAGCTAAACTCTGACTCAGTGATCTTCACTGGCTGCACCTGTAAACATGTACAATTTTGAAAAAAAAATATGATCATAAAGTTATTATTACTTTTGCAATTGTCCATCACTAAATTTTAAATGGGTAAAAAAAGAAAAGGAAAACAAGCATGCTGGCAAACAAAAATCAGTAGAAAATCTGGCCATAAAAGGAAGTTACTGTGTCTTTCGCGTTATATATAAAATGCAGTAAGGGCTACCAAGGACTAGCAATGAAATTATGTAAAATAGCTTCATGCACATATACTAATAGAAAGTGTAAGCACATGTAATGAAGACATGCTGAAACAGTCAAAGTTGTGAACTTCCTGTAACTTGAAAGTAACTTTATTTACTTAATCTTGTAAAATCTAGCCTAACTTAAGGTTTTAGACAGGTAATTAAGTGAGTATGTGAGGATTTTCCTCTTTCTGAAAACAGAGTGGCAAATCCTTTCTCTTCAGTGGAAAAGTGCCCGACTTTATATCCCTGTGGGTTTTTTTTTACTTAAATTGAGGTTTCAGGATTGTAGTCAGTTCACATGCTGGGTCCTGTCAAACATTTCTTTCTTCCTGCCATCTGCAGAAAACTTCACAGCTGTGCCATCTATTAAAATAATACTAGAATGCCTTTTTTTCCTCTTTTACTTTCTAAGAGTCTTCTGGAAAGTAATTAAGACATCCAGATTCTCGTATGTCTTGACATATAGAGACAATATAATCCGTAGTCCCTGCTGTGGGACAAGGAAAATGATGGTGGAAGGACCTTTTTTTTTGTAGTCATTGAACAAGGAATTTTACCAGGATTCAGTAAAACAAACACACTGTGAAATTACGTACTCAGAAGAGCCAGAATATGCTTGTGTAAAGGTTGCCTAAAGTTAAATTGAACTTTTATATATATATATGGAAAGAGCTGAAACATAATACTGTTTTGCTCTTCTGCTTTGCTATTTTCACCACTTTTCTGAACTCCTCTATGATTTATATGCTACTAGCACTGATAATGACAGACCACAGGAATTATTTCTGCATACAATTAAAAGAGATATTTTTTAGTAACAATAGTCATAACAGGTGCAGAAGAAATACATATGATTTTTGTTACTTTGAGAGGACTCAGCTGTCATCATAAAAACAAGGGGTTTCCAACCTATCTGACGCCTGAATAGCCCAACATCCTTGGGGAAAAAAAAAAAGACATTTTAGTGGCATTCCGTGTTATATCTGTCTCCGAATAACTTACCTCCTTACCAAGTTTGTTTTTAGAATGGTACTATTAAATTTTACATTGTTATAGGACTAATGCAAAATGCTTCAGTCCTATTTGGAACACCATAGCAAACACGATTCAATAAACAGTGGTGGCGTTCCTGGCTACCTGATGATAGGATGCTTGCTCAGAGTGGAGGACGTTCACATCCTCTCTCTCTGTCTGCAGGCATTTCAAGACCACATCTGTACTCTCTAGCAGAGATCTACAGCTGTTAATGCAGGTGGTTTTGTCTCTGGATTGCTTTCTCTCCCTATGTTTGAAATAAAGTGATCTTTGCTTGTCTTCACTGATGTAGCTGGTCAGCTGAATATGTTCACAAAAAACATTTTGAGCTTTTGGTGAACTATACGCTGTTAAAAAAAATCCAAAATTTGTTTTTGGCTAATGAATTGTCTTGAACAGTTAAATTTCTCAGACTTCAATGTGAATCAATCTTCCTTTATGTTCTATTCACAAAAGATTTTAAAGATTTTTCTTACAGCATCAAGGAAAACGAGAGACGTGGAATGACTCAGGTCTTGCTTATACTCTGACACATTATTACCTACTTTGTTTTCAAAAATAATGTTAAAATTTTCTTAAGATAATGGGAAAGATGATAATTTTCCATTTCTGGAGGGAAAGTACTTTGCATCTTTAGAAGTGCAGTTTTTTCCATAAATGAAGAGTTGGGCCTTTAATAACGGTGTCTTTTATTTAAATGAATCTCCCAGCTCACCTTGTGCTCATTCCAGTGAGAGTACACTCAGTGTAGAGATATCTTGTTTTAAGTGAGTACTGCAAATTCTCATTTTCGCAAAAATATTGTAAAGCAAATATAATTAAGAGCCTTTGGCTATGGAAAAGTGCTTATGATAAGCAATCTGCAATGGCTTGGCTTATTTTCCCCTTCACTTTCCAATGCTTTCACCTGAGGTTTTTTTCAATTATCTCTCTTGCTGAAGCACTTGTATGGCACAGACATTTAATCCCACTTAAATTATGCCTTGTAACTAACTCTCTCATTCTTGGCTATCTATCTCAAGTCTCCAATAAAACAGCTCCCAAGAGTTTCAAAAGTTAATATGATTAAGAGAACATTGCTACACTTGTGCTGTCATTTAAGGGAGACGGTATAAAGAGATGTTGACACTGTTTCTTCTGATTTATTCCCCATGAATTCTCCAAGGCTGTTTCCTCCATACTGAAATCTATTAAAAATTGTTTGTCCTTACTAAATAATTGAGTTCACGTTAGAATTAAATTATGCATCTTGTTTACTTAAACTTATCATCCCTGACTGTCCTCTTACCTTTGTGCTTAGTTGTCTGAAAATTTGTTTAGTAACAAATTACTCTATGAATTGTGGAATTTCCTTGAATTTGGCCTTTGAATTACTGTCAGAGTTCATCTTCTTCATGGGTCTTTTAGTCCAATATGTGTAAGAGGGAGTAAATAAGCCAGATACTGTCTATATGTCTTTGTTTGCCATTTGTTGCCAGCCTATTTTCATTCAAATTGCAAATTCTTCAGTGAGAGGAAAAGTAATTCTGCGTCACATATGCTTGGTCGGCTTTAGAAGGCACAGAAGATAGCAAAAATGACCTTTTGGGTGGCTGGTAATTTGACTTGAAATTGTGAACTTACAAACCTTGTATTGATAGATCCACAGTGAGTATCTTTTTCATTTCTGCTTTACACAAGGCAAAACTTAACAACAATGTATTGTGAAGCACCATACATTTCCACAGGAAAACATAGTGTTTAATATTCTCATGAACTTAGTGGCCCATATTGACTATAGCAATAGCAAATGCCTGATTTTGGAACAGTGACATTCTGTGAACACTAATCCAAATAAATCTCAGATGGAAATTTCCCAGCACTGACGGTTCACGTCACTGCTATTGTCATAAAGGGAAATGGAATATAAGGAATACATTGTATAGTAGTATTAACTAGAGAAATATGAATAGACTGTCTTACAGTTATGTTTTTGACTAAGAAAGCCTAAAAAATAGTGTTCTTGTATAGTTTTGAGAATCTTGTAATGGGAATCATATCTTTATTTTTGAAAGTAGAGGAGTACAGAGATGGTAAGATGAGTTGCAAAAGAATGAGTGTTAATGCCTGTAAGAATTTTAGGCTATGAAACTGCAGATGGCTGCTAATACTGAGATTTCTGCACCTGTATTAAGTCAATTATAGAGCCCAAAAGTATACAGGGAGTGAGGAATACAAAACTAAACAAAGCACCTGATTTTTTGCAGGTGCTGAATCACTGACAGTGGTAGGAGATCGTAGGTGTTTCACAACAGCCTTTTTCAAAAATTAGTTTACTTATTTATAAAATTATGTATGCGTCTAGGAGCTGAAGCCTAGATATCTATTTTTGATGTCCCCTGATCCTCACAGGTCTTCTTAAATATGGCCTTCCACAGCTGCTTAAAGGAGTGTGGATAGTTTCTCTTCTCGGTTACAAGAAGTTCTGTTGTAGAAATGTTCTGACATTTCTCTGTGCATTTTTCCTTAAACCCATAATTCCCGTGCATTCTGAATCCAAACAGTGTGAGCAGGACAAGCATTTCTGTGCATAATGCTTGGGAATGAAAGGGAAGGAAAAAAAGTGGTCCTATGATGCAGGGTTCAAAGACCTGGAGTCGTTCCATCCCCGTTGCTCAGAGGTGTATTGTAATTCTGAGAGTCAGTGGTGCTGGCGTCAGGCTAGCTTGCCTGACTCACATTACTGCATCATCCCACCTCAGATGCCTGCAGAGATCCCTGGTGTGGCCATTGCCCTTGAGGAGTGGTAGCATCTTGATGCTCAAGTTAAAAAGTGGTACTATGGTGTATGTCTCACATTCATTTCAATTCAAGCTCTGTGTATTCCTCAAAACGGGGAATAAATAGAACAATATTTTTTGGTGGTTCACACTTTATTAAAGTTTTTTGAATTTTTTCTCCCAATACTGGGAGAGTACTGAGCAGCTGACTGACTGTATTGGAAATTTTATTTAATATTTACTGCAAAAGCGTCTTCAATTTTAAAATTCACTACAAAAGCAACATAAAATATGTTCAGCTGATTTATGTAGGAAGAGATCCATTTTGAGATGGAAACATCACATGGATAAAAATGGAGTACGGTGGCTATCTGGAAAGTCATTCATAAAAGCTCTTTCATGGTGCCTTTGGAACTATTTAGACATATTCTGTCAAAGTGTGCATGGTTTAATGAACCTGGGGAATCACTAACACATCAGTGTTAGGTATTAATGTACTCCATCTGAGAGAATGGATAATAAAAGAACTAATTGTTCTGCTGAAATCAATAGATTTTGTTCCGATAATCATTCTAAAGATCTCCCTAAGATTCATCCTTAAAAAATTAAAAATGAAGCATGGAGAGTAGTTTGCAGCAGATTATGCAGATCAATTCTATGTTTGAATGCCACCCTTAATTCTTGCTTAGTATTAAAACAGCAACACAATGGGAAACTAGGAGAGTCTATGTATTTTCTAGTACTAACCATTTTATTTTTGCAAGGATACAAATAACACTGAATCCACTTATAGCTTAAAAACTGATAAAATAATCACCATTATCTTCTTTTAAAGAGAATGTATCTAAATAAGAACTGAGTTTCCTTCCTTGAACAGAAACACATGCCTGATCTGAGTGCTTTGGTCTGCCTTAAGAACATGTTGGATCCTGTCTCAGAGCAGAGCAGAGACCTCTCCAACAGCCCGTGTCTTTAGTACTGTGCCAGAGGATCAAGATGGGTCCTTTGCAGTCTCTGGGTGACATCTTTGTGACACCACAGTAGAACAGCCCCTGAGTAGAAGAGCAGGAAGGCTGTATTCAAGTGCTTTCCTTCTCTTTTGACCTGTCATCCGTCATATCCCCACACACTCATTTCAAGGTCCTCACACAAACAAGGGTAGTCTTTTTAATTCCCTTCCAAGAACTGAAATAAACCCTGGAGAGTGGATTGGCAGCAAAGTGGACTACATCCCATCACTGTGGGATTTAAGCTGTGTAAAGAAACTTAAAATGTTACCTGGCTGTGATGAATGGCACTTCTTTCAAATTTAGTAGGTGTCACTGTGATGCATTAATAGTCTCAATAAATATTCCAAGCTACTTGTTTCTCACCTATTTTATTACATTCCTAAGTTGTCTTGTCCTGCAGAACAGCTGCTGAGATCACCTGTTAGCCAGACACTTCACTTTAGGAAAAAATTAGCTTGGATAGGCTCGTAGTATGTTGCTGTGTTTTGTGAAGTTACTCCTTTACAAAGTCCCTTCCTTGGGCTGTTGAGGGAAAGACACTCCTCGAGCATTGTCAGGTTCATTAAACAACATGAAGCAGTCGCAACATTCTGAGTTAACAAGAAGAAAGGGAAAGGCCTTGGGTTTAATCCTCTGCTTCCCTTTGTCAGCAGAAATTCCTTCAATATTAATGGGCTCAGGAGATGCCTTGTAGCCTTCGATCCTGCAAGATGTCTAAGAGGTGCTTAGGGGTCTGTTTGGAGGAAGGCACCTGTCAGGTAGAGTGAAGCATTTAACTTGCTGGGAAAGAGGTTGGAAAGGTCACGTAAAAGCTACAGTCTCAGCCCCTCCTTTATTTGAAAATATATTTGAGCCCACTGTGCATAAGCTCACAAATCCATAGGCAAGAATGCTCTTAGTCTGTGCTCTTACTTTTTCTGACAGTAAGCTTTGAGGACTTAGCTGGCTTGAACTGGGGGAGATTTATTCAGAATAGCTCAGTGTGAGATTCAGTTCTCAAAATAATGATTTGATTTCACTGAGGGGCACAGAAGATCTTTTCAAATGTGTGTCCAGGACCACAGGTAGCAATAGGTCAAAGTACATTAGGGGCCATTTCTAAATCCCCCCTCTATGTTTTAAATGAAGCCATTATGCTGTGAATTGCATGTACTGTTGTGATCTCTCATCTTAGGGTAAAGATCCTCCAGACCTGCTCCCTGGTGGCAAAATTAACTTAAGAAAAACCTGAGAATCCTGAAAGAACCTCTGAGTAGGCGTGTTGGATGGAGGCAGTGTCAAAGTGAAAGAAAAGTGAGAGTTACTTTCATTAAACTATTTTTCCCCTTGCAGCGTGGAGGGCATCTTGTGAAAAGAACGTCTCTGTAGGTGGGATTTTTTTTTGTTCCGGAGCTCTCATCTTCTGTGTTTAAAAATATCAGCTTTTACTTTAGGCAAAAGGAGAAGAATTTGTGTTAGTAAAGAAGATGAGTAAAGATTGTTGCTAGCAGAACAGATTTAGGACACATCACAGCAATGCAGCATCTGGGTTAAGTATAATAGTTAATCTGCTGGCTATGTTAGTGGAGCTGCCTTCTGTAGTGAAAAGCTTGAGCACTCACTTTAAATCTCAAGGATCCCAGGGTGGTGTGAGCAGCAACATCTTCTATAATTAATTGCATGTGTAATGCAGTCCATTTGGGAGGTCTGTGATTACTTGCCTGTAAGTTACCCGAAGACATTACAATATCAATAGCACTACTAATTTTAATTAAAACTTTGAAATGTCTGCCTGTTGAAATATTCATTATTATCACTTGATTATGTTGTTTTGTAATCTTCTGCACTCTCTCTTCATTACTGATTATCAAGGCTATGCAGAAGTATGACACTTCAAAGCACATATCTCTTCTGTAAGGGCAGCCGTTTGCAGAGATGTATTTTAATTTTGTTTTGTTAAAAGACAAAAAACTTCTCTTTCCCAAAGTACTAAGAGTCACTGGAATACATGGAGCAAATCCTTTGCCTACCTTACCCTCAATCTATAATGCAGTGGAGCTACCAAAATGCTGGTTGAAATTGAAAACTTATACAGTCATTTGTTCCTCTGCATTTTACATGTAGATATTCTCATGCAGATCCACCTGATAAGGTTTCACACTCTGCTCATATCTCAGGTGGGCTTAATGCCCATCACAGAGCCTTCACTCAGTTTGCATTCTTTATCCTGGAAAGATTTGGGAGCATTAGCATAAAGGCACATAGTGTAGAACACACTGTACCTGTGTATTTCAGAAGGAACTGCTACTGAGAATCCCAGATTAACGCGTAAAGTGAAATAACTGAAGTGAAATATTACCAATATTGCTGATTAGAGGTAGAACAACAAAGAGTGTCTTGACTATAGTTTATTATGGTATTCCTTTTTTAAAAGATGTGGAGGAAATACATTCAGGATGTACCATGTGTGCATGAGAATAAGACACCCAGCTCTATTAAGACCATAGACACATCCATAAGAAACACCTTGCAATTCAAGATGAGTGAGTGAAGCACACATATAGGACCAAATATGCTTTTGGTCCTATATCTTAGCCTCCTCCCTCCAGTGATATGGGGAAGTTTAATTTTCTCCAAATTTGAGAATGAAAAGGTTGAGAGCTTCTTCAGCGGACCACTCATTGCTCCACCAGTTAAGTCATTGCAATTGGCTTGCTAAGGAAAATGACTCACCTGCGCTGAGGTGACAGAATAAGAGATATTTCAATTTTATATAGTTTTCCTTTTGAAATGCTCTAATCTAGTATGGCATATAAGCAGCAAACTGTCAGGCTGTCACTGTCTATAAAAATGGATTTTTATAATCTTAAACTCTACCTTCTAAGTCTCAAAGTAGGTTTAACTTCAACCATGTACTTGTGCATCATCTTTTCTTTTTTTTTCCTGTCAGTATCCCGATGCCTCCTTCTTCAAGAGCCCTCCAAACCTGTTCCTCCTCCCCACCCTTCCCAGATTCCTTCTTACCTCAAAAAATCTTTCTCTCAAGCTGGGTCTATTGGAATGCACAGAGGAGTTTCAAAGAGTTCTGCTCATGCTTCAAAAGCTATTCTACAAAGTTAACCACTCAATTAGAGTCATGAGAAATTTTTAAAGAAAGAAGCTTGTAGCCTGTGAATGGCCAGAATATACTACCCCACAGGTGTTATATAACAGATCCTAGGCATCTAAATAGCTGCATGAGAATAAAACTTCAGCATTAATGGAGTGAGAAAAAGGTTGTGAATAACTGTTGCCAATAAATAGTGGCTCCTTTGGAAGAAAGAATGACTTCAAGGGTAGAAATAAAATGTGCTGATGCTCACAGACCACATAAGGTAAGAATCAATTGCTAGTATCACAGAAAATTCAGTAGCAAATGATTTTTTTTTATACTGTACAAAAATAGCTACCAGTTTCTTTGTCCCATCAGTAATTTTATGTCTTTAATTGGAATCAGCTCGATAGTATTTCCTTAGTGACCTATGTAACAAAATATTAGAAAGACTATTTTGCTGACTATTAAAGAGATAATTTAGAAAAAGCATCCTCTATAATAGCTATTATATACGATATTCATAGACCTAGTGACTATAAGGCTGTAAGAGGTCAGTGTTCATCTGTTGTGGCCTTGCGTGTGATGCTGCTGCAGAACCTTTGTGCGTGGAGAAGACCCTCTTGATTCACCACCCCCTCTAGCTTGTTGCCCCATTTTGTGGGCAATTTGGGATGGACTGTAAGCTGCATGGACTATTTTGGAAAGTCAGGGACTTTTCTGACTTGCCACAGTGCTTAGGGAGAGCTCTCTGCCCTCAAGCAGGCAGTACACATTTGTCCTAGGGCACTGCTCAACATGGGGACCCAGTCAGGGAATACAGGCTCTAAGACGGCACTGCTGACTACTCTGGTCCACATGACTTCTGTCTCCCGATTAGCCGAATGTGGCATCCAGCAGGATCATAGAATCATAGAATTATAGAATCGTTAAGGTTGGAAGGGACCTCTAGAGGTCATCTAATCCCACCCGCTTGCACACGCAGGGTCACCTAGAGCATGTGGCACAGGGTGGCATCCAAGTGAGTTTTGAAGATTTCCAGAGAAGGAGACTCCACAACCTCTCTGGGCAGCCTGTGCCAGTGCTCTGGCACACTGTCAAGAATTTTTTCCTTAAGTTCCTGTGGAAGTTTTGATGCTTCAGTTTATGGTCATTTCCTCTTGTTCTGTCAGTGGCCACCACTGAAAAGAGGCCAGCCCCATCCTCCTCACTGCCTCCCTTGAGGCACTTATAGACACAGATCAGATCTCCTCTCAGCCTTCTCTTCTCCAGGCTGAACAGGCCCAGCTCCCTCAGCCTCTCCTCATAGGGCAGATGTTCCAGGCCCCTGATCATCCTCGTGGCCCTGCGCTGGACTCTCTCCAGCAGCTCCACATCCCTCTTGTACTGTGGGGCCCAGAACTGGACACAGTGCTCCAGATGTGGCCTCACCGGGGCTGAGTAGAGGGGCAGGATCACCTCCCTCGACCTGCTGGAGATGCTCCTCTTAATGCACCCCAGGATGCCATTGGCCTTCTTGGCCACGAGGGCACACTGCTGCCTCATGGTCAACCTGTCGTCCACCATGACGCCCAGGTCCTTCTCAGCAGAGCTGCTCTCCAGCAGGTCAGTCCCCAGCCTGTACTGGTGTCTGGGGTTATTCCTCCCTAACCGTGCACTTGCCATTTTTGAATTTCATGAGGTTTCTCAGCGCCCGGTTGTCCAGTCTGTCCAGGTCCCTCTGGATGGCAGCACAGCCCTCGGGGGTGTCAGCTACTCCTCCCAGTTTCGTGTCATCAACAAACTGGCTGAGAGAGCACTCTGTGCCTTCATCCATGTCACTGATGAATAAATTGAACAGTATTTATTAGCATCTTTCAGTCCTGAGGCTGTGTAGCCATATGGGAATGAATGAGCCCTGGGGGCTGAAGGAGGTCAGCAGTCCATACAGAATTGCTGTCACCTTGTTTTGTAGGAATATATCCTATCTAGATTTTAAATTATCCAGAGTTGATGTTTTAATTGCAACAGTAGTAGCCTGAAAACACCAACCGGTTACTAACGTTTCTGAGTACAGCTTTTTATTTAGTCATAACATATTCTTAACTTCCAGATATTGCAGCTTGTTGCATTATTGCCAGCTGTACTGAAGACCCAGCTATGTCAAGTTTCTCTTAGACATATATAATTTTCAAATTGCCAAATAATTTCCGTTCTGTTAGAGGAATGAATTCCAGGGGAGTGATTTAACTGCTTAAGCAAAGGTACCTTTTTAGATGCCCTCATATATCTTGCCTGGCTTCCAGCTGCTCTTTCAGAAAAGCACAGCTCTCTTCTTATAAATACCAGGTCATACCGGCCTTGTCCTCCCAGATGAATTGCATTACAACACAGCCAATTAACTTCTTTTGTTTAAAATATGCATAACAATACAGCTGGAATATTCTTCTTCATCCTCTCTATGATAATGTTTCAGCACTTCAGTAGAAGACACTCAAAATAGTTTCTCTGTTTTGACTTCGGTTTGAGGATTGAGAGAAGTTAAAATTTATGTACAGATGATTGCAGAAAATGGAACAAGTCTGTTAAAAGATTAAAAGACACAAGTAAAAGGATAAAATACTTGCAGTTGTTATGGTGACTGTTCATGGATATTGTCAGACATATTGGCTGTATTCGATATATTTAAAATGCTTAGAAAAGACCGAAGAACATGACCAAACCAAAGAGTAAAGGCTAGAAAAGCGCATGAGTTAGGCAAAGTCGATAGTAAGACTGGAAGAAGGAAGATGTTTTTGAATAACTTATCAAGGGTAAAAAAGGAAAAAAAAACCAAAATACACTGTTCAAAATCTGATTGAAAATTCTGGAGGTTATCAGATGATAATTTGTATGACAGAGAGATAGAATGTAAAGGGAATACCCAGAGAGTGGGTCTATAGCAGAGAAGTCTGCAGCAGAAAATCTACATGAATTATTTGCTTTGGTGCTTGTTTGAAGAAGATTTGGTAAGTCGTTACAAAGTCAGAGCTTGAAAAACCATCAGAAACTTAAGTTCTAAGTTAAAGTTCTTAAACTGGATTGAAAATGTTTTAGAGATGATTAATAAATAAAACAAACATTCAAACATTCTAGAAGAAATTAAAAATGAAATTTTGCATTATTGACAATAGTTGCATAATTCTTACATAAATTGTCGGCAACATTAGAGGTCTATAAAGTTGTAGCTGATAAGGGACATCTAGAGAGGACTGCAGGCCACAGACAATGATTTATCTACCAGGTATATAAAAATTCTTAATAATAATATATAAAACTTCACAATAAGCAACATAAGTAAATAGAATACAAGAATATGAAGTATGCCTTTTATAGGGAAGTCATACGTCATGCCTAACCTAGAATTCTTTGAAGGAGCCACTGATATACAAATATAATTATCCAGTTGGTCTGCTTGGATTTCCAAAGGGCTTTTGACATGGTCCCTCATCAAAAAGGCTTAAGAAAACTAAATTACCTTGAGGAAAAAAAGGTGAATTCCTCTTCTGGCTTAATAAAGGCAAATATGATAGGAATGCAATGATAGGAAAATGTGATTATGTGATTGGAAACAAAAGGTATCGATAAGGGGAGGTGTGCAGAGTTCTGCATTTCAGGAAGTCTAGCTATTCCATATATTCATAAATGACCTAGAAAAGAAAGTGAATAGTCTAACAAAATTTGCTGATAAGAAATTATTAAAGGTAAATAAATAACTACAAAGAGTTACAGACAGATCTCATGATGCTGAATGACTGGGCAGTAAAATGGCAGATAAAATTCAAGGTCAGTATATGCAAGGAGAGTCAGATGGAGGAACACAATCTTAATTGTTCATACAGAATGACAGATCTTAAATTAGCTATAGCCTCTCAGGAGAGAGATCTTGGAATTTTTGTAGTTAGTTTATTAAAACACTAGCTCAACGCTTAACAGTAGTCAGAGAGGCAAAAGGAATGATAAGAATTGTTAGGAAAAGAAATGAGGACAAAATGTAAAGCACTGTTATGCCACTGTATAAATGTGTGATGCAACACACCTTAAACACTCTGTACTTCTCTCTGTTTCTTGAAAAGGGGAAAGTGAAACAAAATGTTCCAAAGAAGACTAATTAGGATAAATACAGAAGTGGATATCCAAGAAAAACCTAAATAGTTTTGAAAGAAAATGACTAAGGATCATATTCTGTATATTAATATAAAATCATAATTGTCATGGAGAAGGTGAGTAGAGCAAACTTATTCTTTCATCTTCATAGCACACTATATAAAATGCATGAATTAAAAATAACAGCAAGTACAGCAAAACAAAGGGCAAGTACTCCTTTACACAGTTGCATGATTGAATTGTACCACTTCTTATGGGGAGATATTGTGGAGATTGACTGTATAGTTGGGTTCAGAAACTGCTGAGGTCCACTGTGAGCTGTTGAATACACCAGTGCAGCTCACAGATTCTGCCACCTGGTGTGTAGCCAGGGACATGCAGAGGGGAAGATATAACACCTTATAACCCTTACTATGCGTGCGCAGGATGAGTCACTCCTTGCACTGAAGTGCTTCACAGAGTTTGTAAAAATGAAGATTTACTGTTTTATGGATAAGGTAGTTAGGCTCAGGAATATCATATGCCTTTTCCAAGGCTACACAAAGAACTTGTTGCAGTATGTTGATAAGACTACCCTTGCTCTCCAAAGTAGTCAAGAAATATGTCATAGATTTTAGTTGTGAGCATTTTTAATCATCTGCAGCTTTCTCGGGTTCATTATTCTAAGTCATTTAAGATCACGGTCTTATTAATTACATAGCAATTTTCTGTCTCCAATAATTTAATTATAGAATATTACCTCATTAAATACAACAAAACTGATCAAAATAAAGGATTATTTTAATACACATAATTGAATCCTTCAGTTTTTAATCAAATTAGCAATTGATTATTAATTAAGTAAAATGAAAAGCCTGTCACCTTCACACAGAGCAAAAAAACAAAGAAAATCAGACTAATGGCTTTCATAGATTGATTGAAAGTGAGGATGTTGGAAAGCTTATGTGTGTCTGCTGGTGCTAGAGTCTGATGCTCTTGACATAGGTTCATGCAGATGCCTAGAGTAGACCCAGCATGTATAGATTACAGAGTCCATTTCCAGGTTCTGCTCTGTAAAGCAACTGAAAAGGAGGATTAGCTATTTCCTAGGTATTTCATCTGTGTAATTAGTTTGATGGCGCTTCTATGTTTTGAGAAATTATGTAATGAATATCACTGTTTTAGATCATTCAGTAGACAGGGTCTGGTGTTAAAATGTGTTTCAGTTCATCTTTTTTTCCCCTTCTTTTGAAAAGCCCAGCCCAGCTGTGGTCTGAGATCCCTAAAAGTAGGTGTAACTGAAGGATCTTCATTATTTAAAAGCAAATAAACAAGCAAACACAAAATTATTCAATTTTTATCTTTTTGCTCTGGTTTTCCATTGTTGCTAAGGTTTTTCTGGGCTATATTATTGGAATTCCTTGAAGATGTTTAACTTAATAGCAACAACATATATATTTTTGCCTTCTTTTCTCTCCTTTCTGTTCCCTTTCTTTGAATATGCCATTGTCACAACCAGCCAACAGAGGTTTTCTTTTTCCTTCCCTTAGTGCCATTTTCCTTTCTCTGCTGCACACCCACTGTGAGGTTCTTTCTCCTCCAAGCTGTCTCCTAGCGGTTTTGCCTTTGTCCTGGTGCTATGGGAGCAAAGTGTTCAGACCCTTCATGCTGTCCATATCTTTGTTTCTCTCCTCTCATCTCAATTGCCTTTGAGCAGTGCAGGAGCTGCTGCACAGTATTTTTACCCCATGAACCTTAAGGACTCAAAACAGGTCAGGAGAACTTGGTGAAGAGAGCAAGTTGGAAAGTATACTTTTTTTTAGCTGTATAATCAATAAGATATATTAAGATATACAGACAGAAATACATCTCCTGTATAATTAATTTTGTAGAGCAACAGTGTACTGAAAAAAGTCCTGAGGCAAGTATTGAGGTAAAATGGGTCCCTCCTAAAACAATTTGTATACAGGAGCTGCATGGTAGACACTGTTATAGTCATTCTTATTCCAAATCATATTTTCCTTCCTTTATTGTTGAAAAATATCTCTTAAAACCTGAGCCACTGGCATCAGTGTGTAAAGAATATACATTATGAAAATGCTTGCTCATATCTCAAAACTCATGACATGAATGTATTAGAATAAATAAAAAAAAAAGAAAAAAGGGAGTAACGTGAGATATTCTCATGGAGACAGTAGCCTTGCATGATGCTCTATGGAGGATATACCACATTAAACATGAAAAAGCCAATAGAGTCTTTAAAATGTGAAGAAATGGTACTAAGTTGAAGTATGGCATTAAAGCATACTAATTCATACAGACTTTTTGAGATTTAAGAATTCTCACTGTACCACCTTTATAAATGACTGTGAGACTTTTTGCAAAGCCATTTTACTGTAACAAGATTCAAAATCACAAATTAGATTTCCCTTCTCTCTAACCAAATCTTCCAAAGTATCTTAGCATTTGCAGACACCAAAAGAATAAGTTGTCCCCAAACAGGGCTTTTGAAGCATAGAGGGGGAGAGATCAGTGATTTTATGGGCTACAATGCTGATCATTTTATCTTTGACCCATTCTACATGCTTTAATGTCGAGAAGCAAAATAATAAAAGAAACTGAATAGCTACAAGCTGGTATGGAAGAAGCTCCAGAATGAATTGTCTCAGCACAGTTGTTTCTGGTTGTTTTTCTAGCTTATGTTGGTCTCACTCTTTGATGCTCTTGTTCACACACCACTTTGAGACGTATATTATTACAGTCATCTTGCAGATCAGAAAAACTGAAAAGAAATGTGAAAAGTGACTTACCCTGTTATTACGTGGTCAACTAACAGTACAGCTGCATTTTTCTGAGTCCTGAGTCCATTTAGAATGCTTATAGTGAGAAAAGGGCTTTTCCTATGGTTCAAATGCTTGATCATCATGTACATTTTTTTTTCTTAAAATAAATGCATGGATATCTTTTCGTATTCACTTGCAGGCGTGTATGAGGGTTTAATAATTTCAGAAAGTTCTTTGAGGGTGTGTGTGCTATATTGGTTCCTGAGAAGCTGCAAGATCATTCCAGTGTTATTGAGGACAAACAACATGACTATGCGGTAGAAACTGGTGAGGGACCTTATGAGGGATTCTTTTCCTTGATGCATTAATGTTGCAAGAAGGCAGGCGGTGAGAGATGCCTTTGTTGTGCTGACTTATCCTCACAAAGAATGGACTCCAGCTTTGGCCCTGATTCAGAATTTAACAGAATTTAATGCCAAGCTTGTTTATTTTTTGTCAGAAAAACAGTACTACACCTTTAATCGACTGTAATTTATTGTCAAGTTTTGATATATAACTAAGATGCCTTCCAGTAATCAGGTTAAAAAGTCAGTGTTAATCAGATTGTTCAGGTGTAAAATACCCTATCCTCTAGTGGGAGGGTGACATTTTGCTGTCATCACTGGTTATGGAAACCTGAGAGCAATCTGTGTCATTAGAATGAGCTAAGAAATAGCAGATAAGTCAAAGACTGAAATAAAAACTATGACAAAAGAGTTAAAATAGTGGCTGGAAGGAAACCCTAATTCAGTCAATAAATTATAAGGAGTTGCTGATGGTTCCCATACTCTGCAGAAGACTGGTTCGCTCCAAAACAGATGTCTGGCATCCTTTCTCATTTCAGCATTTTTGCTAATGTTCCTCTGTCACTTGTGAGCTTTGCCCTGTCCCCTTCAGACCTTTCCAAATGTTGTTATTTCCTAAGGAATCTGCTGTGCTCTGGAGCAGCTCCACTGGCGGCCCACCAGCTCAGTTACAGGGTTTGGCTGAGGTCTGAGGACAACCTCCTTGCGGATGCTCAGTGGGCGAGATGGAAGATTTGAGGGAGGAGAGGCAAAGGCAGCCTTGGTAACTGCTCTGTAATTAATCCTAGGGCTGGATCTCAGACCAGTGTCTGCAAACCACTCAGGGCTCATTTTCACAGCTCTAAGTAAGTGCATCTGTTGATCATTTACATGACAAGACTTCTGTTTTATAATAAAATAAAACTGCAGAAAGGAATGAGACATATTCCCAAATGCAAGACAATACAACTGCAAGTAGGGACACTCTGCTTTTCATCAGCCCCAATTCAGCAAAGCAGTTTTAAGCTTCTTTTAGAGTACTCTGATATGGCAGTCTTGTTGAGTTGGAGCCTTGTGCAGCTAAACATTGATTTGGACTTATGAAACCAAATGGCTGTGATGGATGAAATATTGCTCCACTTCTATGTAGAGGGAGTTTTTCCATTGACTTCAGTCAAAGCACGGTTTATTTCAATCATTAAACTTAAAATATCAAACTTTAAGCACATAAACCTCTTTTCACTTAGAATCATTGTTATTAATAATTAAAATAATGTGAAACCAACATTTGATATGAGAGTACTGAATTGTATAAATATGAAATATGCATCTAATTGAAATATTTTATGTTGCTTTGATTGCTTTAATAAAATGTTATCTTAACGAATTATATTTTTCAACTGCAACAATTTCAATTATACTTTATTCTTAATGTATATATAAAAATATCATATGATTTCCCCAGTGTAAATTTTATTTTTGCCTGTCATTTGTTCTATTCTTAGCTCTCATTTATGGATTCTTAAAATTTTGATGCTATCAAATCTCAAGTATAAAGAGGCCAGCTACTATATAACCACAATGAGCCAAATTAAAAATAGATTAAATCCTCTGCTGCTTATCCTTCTGGCTACTTCCAGATATATTTGTAGTGGCAGTATAGAGTTTACTTATCACTGTAAGAAGATATAAGCTTTGTGCAAATATAATTGTTATGTAGTCTAGGATCAAACTTTCTGTTCTGTGGAGAGTTGAATGAACTGATAAATATTCGAAGGGCTCTATACTGCAGTTAAGCAGCTAGGGAACCTCAGAGAATAGACATATCTTTTATTTAGTACTTAATTTTGAGTACCTTGTGTGTGTTGTGGCAAAATACTTTTGTTTTATGACTGCTAGAGACCTGGCAGTGATAGCACTGGTAAAACTGTGTTTCACCAAACCTGTCTAGGCACAACTGATATTATCTATTAAGTCAGAAGAGACTGCACTTACCAAGCCACTTTCATACTACAAATTTTTTGCAAACAGTCTATTCTGCATGATTCTAAATCTGATGATTGTGCTGTTCGTGTTCCCTGGTACAGGAAGCTAACTAAGCTAACCTAAGCACAGGACAAAGGAAGCAAATCCCAACCTGCCAAATTGTATGAACTGAAATACAGAACAACAATCTTGAAGAATAACTAGGAGGAGACACAGCATGTTTTGTAGAAGGTCTGATGCAAAAATAGCAGGTTGTGCAAGAGTGTTTCAAAAGTGTTCTTATTCCATTGAATGATAAAATGAGAATTTGACCAAACCACCATCCTAGCTGCATCCTCAAAACCATCCATCTGAAAGAATGAACATCGATAAGCCTTGGTGCTGAAGCATATGATCATCTGTTATGCTCAGCTCTAAGATTCTTGTTCAGGAATACATTCCAGTTCAGACAGGGAATTAGAAAATGTGAAAGTATTCTCTTGATTTAGAGGTTTAGTGCCTGTCCTGAAAGCTGTATGAAATCAATACAAATAGCACCTCTTTGGAGAAATAATTATTACACCACTTTTAACAGGAGATGAGCAGAAACTTTTAGATAAAACAATGCTTGTCAAAACCTGCTAGCAATAGCTGGTGTGATGACATGATTTTTACTCATCAATATCTTAGATGTTCTTAATGATATTTTAAATTTTATATTTACATTTGTTAGACCCCAAATTCTGCTGCCTTGGTTCAAAATAGTTACTTCTTATGCAGAATGAATGAAAAGTGTATTTGAAAGCTAGACCAAAATATTTATTGACCTGGACTGTTTTCCTCTCCAGATCTTTTTTTTGATTCTGTTATATTACTATTAAAAACATATATCTTAGAGAACTATCATGCATTCCCTATTTTCTTAAACAGTGATCACAGGACTTGATCTTTTGCTTCTCGCATTAGAAAACTCTCAGCAATACAGCAATAAGATACTTGGCTGCAGGGGTTTGCTGATGTCATCCTTTCTTGGTCTTACTTTTTTAGATCTTTATCCTGAAAAATTTGCCTCTGATAATATTACTGAAAAGGAATTTCAGTAATGAAGGAAAGAGGATTATAAATAACCATGAAATATATATAATCTTCTCAGTTGATAATCTCATTGCCCTAAAACGCTGATGGCCTAAAACGTTCCTTCCTTTTTTTTTCTCTTTCCTGTTTCCTCCTGACCTCCTCCTCTCCATTCCTCACTCACTTTCCTCCATGTTTAGAAAAGCAACCCTCCCTTCCCCACCAAAAGAAAGCAACTTTGGTGATAGGGCAAGGAGGAGACATCCAGGAACTAGGAACCTTTTTTAGGGGAAATACGTTGGAAATTCTCAAGGTGTTGCAGTAGTATGTCCTTGAAACTCATATAATACATAGGGTAACCTTCGAGGATGACTGCATGTAGCCAGTGTTATATAAAGAGTTTTACATCTGTATTTTAACTACATTATTATAATGAATGTAGAGTAATCTGCTATAATGCCTTGTCTTTTTCTGCGCTGACTACACTTGACAGGGGGAGCTTATTATGATGCTTGCTTATATGGGTCTGCCTCAGATATTAAACCATTATATCTTGCCTCTGAACCACATTATTCCCAAATGCAAACAGGAAATTTTCATGAGATGGCGTTTCTTACTGCACATTTGAATTTATATAAAGTAAGGCATACAGTGTTCAACATATATCAGTAAAAGCCTTTGATTTATATTTCCAAGAACTAGGTCACATGAAGCATTCATTTCAGGGTGAGGATATGTATGTGCCTGCTTATACTGGCATCTTTAGCTCTGAATGAGAATGTATAGCTGTGCTAAAGAGATAATTTTTGAGCAAAATAATGGTTTATTGTTTTTGGCTGAGTTAAAGGTGATAATTACTCTCATTTTATGTAAAGCTGTCAGTATTGTACAGCTTTTCTGAGATTCCTCTTTTTCCTGCTGCTACCCCTCTAGGTTTACTGCTAATGCCTGTAGCTATCTTGGGGCTGCTTGTCCTGAGAAAAAGGATTTTACGGTGGGTAACGGCTTCCTGTGTTGCACAGCACAGAACTCCGCTGCTGCAGATACCCCTGCTGTACAGCATCTTTTGTCATCTCACCAAGCCCCATGTTAAAACTTCCTATTTTTGCTGGAATACATAACTCTAGGGGCAATTCTCCTGGACCTTCAGTTTGCTGATGACTGGAGCCTTCTCCTCTTTGTGGGGCTGTTGGATAAAAGTTAATGCTTATTTTATCCACATTAATTCATGTACTTACAGTGACCCTAAAGACCTCTTTTTCTTCCTGTAGCATATTTATAAAGCACAAACCACTTCTACCTCCAAACTTTATTTTATTTGATTAAACAAACAACAAAACAACTATTGTATTATCCTACTATAAAATAATCTTTTGATTCCTTGGGATAATTTTGCAGCCCTTATCTAAACCCTTCATAGCCTCTCCTTTCAACATTGGTGTTCCAAGTACTGTACATGAAACCAAACTAGTACCTTGTACAGAACCCTAAAGCTTCCCCATACTTCTGGAAATGTTTCACCTGAATTTCATCAGAGGATCATTTTTACATGTCTGTATTACAAAAGTAGTAATTTGGGGACTGATTAATCTGCAAATGCAAGTGCTAGTAAAATATTAACATTCAGGAAATCATAGATTTTTAAGTGGCCAGTTTTAATGAAGGGTTAATTGGGCTGTTCTGACATTTTCTTTTTGTGTGTGTATGTGAAAGATACAAGGAGTGCTTGGTAATACAATTTACATTGGTTATAACTGACTGCTTGGTCTCAGTGAGAAGGCCAAAATCTGGAACTTTGCCCTTTGTGCTGATTGAATATTGCTTGGCTGTAAAGCACAGAGAGAATAACACACAGAGAGAAGGTGCGAGAGAATGAACACGCAGTTTTATGTACACTGCGTGTTAAAGAAGACACCCTTTCTCTGAGAAATGTAAACTAAAGCTCTTTCCTTAATTGACCCTTCACACTTGAAATAATTTATTTACAGTTTGTTCCCAGGTGCATTTTGTCTTCTAGCCTTCCGCATAAGGGTGGAGCTAGGTCTGTTTCTTGGTGTTATTAGCTTTTGCTGAACTGGCTGTTTTTAGGTTCTGCTCATGATAACGTAGCAGTGAGACGCGGCAGGTCTGAGTGTATAATGTGTGAGGCAGAATACGATATAAACTGGGACCAACCTGAATAAATTAGAGGGAATGGTGTAAAATATGTAGCTTCTGACCTATTTTTCTCTTACATTTCACTAAGCGAGGAGATAGTCCACGAGTCCTCTCCAAGCTTTAATGAGTCCCTGCGTTTTTATAGTTGAACTCTGAGAGGAAGGAAACATCTCTGTGAATATATGCCAAGGAGACAAAATTCACTAGACTGTGTGAATGATAAACTCATTTTTAGCATGACTGATATTACAGATATATTAGGTTGAAAATTCACTGACTCTCCAGAGAGAAGTCCAAGTGTTCTTATTTTGTCCCAGAAAGGGCTGCTGTACCTTAGAGGCATTAAACTCACAGGCATGAGTTTGGGGTCTGCCCTAGACCTTTGTCATAGATACCCTGGGGGAAACTGCAACCTGTGTCCTTAACAGGGACAGCTAAAACTCACACTAGAGCACACTCAGGATGGACTTTTGCTGTCAAAAGTCTCACAGCCCAGATGGTTTCAGAGGCAGCAAGCAATGAACACAATAAGCAAACTGTTTTTTACTGCTTTTTAGGCATGTATTTGTGGCAAGACAATGGTGAGAGGAAGTGATTTGGAGGTATATTGGGAATACCTCCTAATGGAGAGACTGGAGCAGGGACTCCAGAAGGAATAGCATAGGCTTGTGCTTTTTTGTATGTTTGTCAGCATCCTCTTGGGTTTTCCTAGACTCCTTAGGGCAATGAGGAGACTGAACACATATCTACTGGTGGGAAAAAATCCAAAAGGAAACAAATCCAGGTCTCCTTTCCAGTATTCAGCTCTTCACATCCAAATATCTTTGCTTGATCTCAGGCATAAAACTGCAGCAGGATGCAGAGGGGATGACAATTCCCATCAATGACATGATGAAATCTGGCTAAAAGCAGCCACTTTTTTAATTTTTCAAAATTTATATTTTTCCTTGCTTAGTTTTTGTGCTGCAAGCTCCTGCTAACATCACAGCTGAGTAGACTGATGCTCTTGCTGATATTTATATTCTTTCCTATCTCTCGTAGGAGTAGAGATGATGGCAAGATCTGAGCCTGAATCAAAGGATCTGTCTAGCTCCAGAACCAGAGTAATGCAGAGGCAGCCAACAGTCACCATTTGCTGAGCTGTTCTGTGTATTTCTTGGCTGCAAAAAAGACCCAAGCTTCTACAATTCTAATGAAGAAAGTTTTAATGAGGGAGAACACTGTAGCAGAGGAGCATTTGTACTTAGTGAGGGAACTACAAGCTATAAATACAATATAATGTGATAGTATGTAAACAGATGAGTACTGGCTGTATATTTTGAGAATGGGAATTCACATTTTGCTTTGCATGAGTAAGAAATAGAAAACTTCTTTCTTGTTTTTTTTTGCAATTTATTTTTTTCTTATTTTTTTACTGTCAGAAATAAGAAAAACAAGCTGACAACAACAGAATAATTTGTCACATCTTTTTCAAAGTTATAAGAAGATTCAGGTGTAGTTTAATCTGAGTTGAAAATGATTCATCTGACAAAATAATACTGGATTGAAATATCAATAACAGTCAGTCCTGAGACAGCAACACAAACTTGCGTTCATGTTTTTCCTGAGCTGTGGCACATGGCCTAAATAAATAGGCTCTTGACCCATCAGAAAGATGTTCATTATTAAACTGCATTATTGTTTCTTTTAAATATATCAAGCACATTATGCATTCCAACAATACTATGCAAATGATTGTTTCTATGTCTCTTCCTGTGATGTTGATATTTTGACTTCACTGTTTGAAATAGAGATATTTCTTTCCTGCTTTCTTTCCTTCGAAAATGTGATTCCTTTGCCTGGGAATATGTTTCTTGACCTTGGACAGGGGAAAATCTGCATTGGCCCTTTGCAATGCTTTTAAAAATTGCACATGACAAAAGCTGCTTTGGAAAGGCTTTTGACATCAAGAAAGTATGAATCACAAGCTTTTGAGTGGTGGAGTAGAGACCAGAGCAATTATAAATGAAATTCAAAGAAAGAATTTAAGAATTGTAACACAGAAATACTCTGCCTGTGCCTTTTATGTCACGCTGATTGTTTCTTAAATCATGTGTCAAGCACTATAAACCTTTATGCTTTTGTCTTCTTCACGGGGATTTTAAAACATACATTCTTCTCTCCACCTAGTGCCCATCTTTTCTCCTCTGCTATTTTTGCTATAATTTTTGTAATCTCAGTTGTGCTGGTCTCTTGAGATCTGAGGTCTGAATATATGCATTCAGTATTTATATAGTTTTTTATTGGTAAGTTATTGGATTTTTTCTTCACTTGCTCTAACAATCCAGAAATAAAAGGCACAGCATTGCAACAGCCTAGACATTTTTATTGCATTAGGATTTTTCAAATGACAGGTGGAGTTACCTTTTTGAGTCTATCCATGAGAAGAAAAGGACTCCTGATCTGTGTCACTTACTTAAATTGTTTAGCCTGACATTTAACAAATAAAGCAGCTTAAGTTCTTCATGGAAGCACTTTCGTTAAGAAAGAGGAAGAAAATCCAGCCAACCGCATATTTAAGGTATGAGTGCACTAGTACATGAACCCTGCCACGCTATCATGTCAACTTTTGATAGCTACTGAAGGAAGACATCTATTTTTTTTCCAGTTTTGGTCATTTAAAAGGTGTAGACAAGATTTCTTTCCTCCTGAACACCCGCATTATGCAGCCTTGTGTTTTTAAATGCAATCTGTCTGTGTCAGAAGCCCAGCAGTAAGTCTGCTTCTCTGTATGAGGGAAATTGTTTTCTACTAACTGATGACCTCAGCGTAGCAGTTTCTTTTCCAGCACATCAAAGCTCACAGCCAGACTTGCTGCAGCAAGTGTACTTTTGAGTGGCTTTATGACATATAAAGACCCTCTTTGGCATTCATACTGTGCTTCTCCACTGTTTACTACCTAGCAGTGAATTATTTATGGAAGTTGCTGGAGATATGACTCTCTTTTTAACCAAAAGCTATATTTTATCTTGTAGTGAGAATTTATGTGAAAGCTATTCTGGTGGGGGGTTATGTCCTTTCTCCATTTATTTGACAGGTTTTATGGTTCCAGTCCCTTGTTTCCATTTTTATTATCATTAAAACCCATCTCTGAGAATTATCATTATAAGAAACATGGTTGCAGCTGATGATATTTGCATTTCTGTTTTTGAATGATTCTGATAAGATCACAATGAATAAGCTAATATAAATAATCACAGTAAAGGAGCAGCTGTTTTGTTTCTTCGAAATTAAACTTAAGGTCATTTGTTTATTCACCGGTAATAGTGACCCATGGTAAAACTCACTGATCATATATGCTCTGACTGATAGGAACAAACTGAGAGTTGTTTTTTTTCTTATTGGCTTTGAAAAAAAGGAGGGCAGATGAGAATACATTTTCTAATTTGCAGCTTCTTTAATTGTCACATTGCTCTTCGGATATTATTTAGACTTTTTTTTCCTACACACCAAACTCAGAAGCAATTCAGTTCAGAGTTGTTGATTGCTACGACAGGCTGATAAAAACCTTCCTTCCCCAGGTTCTTCACTCTATATATGTATATATATGTACTTGTTCTTTGGATGATGGCAGTGCAAAAATGTCACAGATAGTGTCTCTGCTACAGTGAGGCAGAAATAAGGACTTATCCAGCTCTGAAATTCTCCTTTAGATACACTTGATATAAATCAAGTGACATGAGTTCTCTGGAACTTCTGGCCATGGGTCTCAGTGTTTTAGTTTTAATTCAGGACCTGCAATGCTTGCATATGTGCATTTAGAGTCAGAAAGTCTAAGAAGATAAATATCCTCTGAATTTTCTTGCAATTATGGTGGCTATGTTGCTGTTACTTTGTATGGCTCTTTTAATGTTTTTCATATAGAAGTGCATGGAGGAATATGTCCCATGAACTTAAAGATAAGCTACTTTAGAAAAAGGAGATTCCAGATTTTGTACAAGCATTTCTGTAATCCTTGTAACTTGCAACCTCATGTTTGTTTTGGAAATGGTGCAACTTGAAAATCCAGTGCTGCACTGATTTCACCTGACTTTTTGGGCTTATGGTGTAGATGTTTAGACCTGAGGCAATCACTTTGACTCCCTTTACAGGTAATGGTGAGAAGTAAGCATTACTGGTTGTTGCAAGGCATCTTACTCCAATACATCTGCTGTTCTGAGCAGCATTTGAGCTTTCACAATGTGAATGTGACATGTTCACCACATGATTTCTGATCATGGCTGTTTGAATCAAACCCATATGGGGTGAGTATGGCTTGTCAGCTTACATATGTAAAGCTTCCTGGAATAAATGTTTTTAATATCTAGTATGGGATTTGCAGAGGTGGGTAAGAAAGACCATTAAACTTTTATTACCTTTATTATAGGAAAGCTGTGTTAGTTCTCAATGCTTTTAGACATGCTATCGTTAGTACCACTTGTTCCTTTTGAGGCTTAAATACTTATGTTGACACCTTTTGTTTCTGTCTCTCTCTCTTCTTTTTTTTTTTTAGGAAATAAGTGATCTTCTGAAACATTTAATGGATGCCAAACTCTAATCTGAAGGGCTCAGCTAAGTTGCCTAAATGTAGGCATTTAGTTTCATTTAGATGCCAATGCCACAGAGCACCTCTGACATCTTAATGGGGCTGGTAAGTATTGCATAAGATGGGAGATCCATGTCCTGCTGGAACAGCAGCTAAAGGCCAACCAAAATACTCTAGGGCATCTCAAATGGCAGTAGGTGCCTATGATTAGGATGTGAATGATTCCCTAAATTCTACCTGTGATTTCCTTTGACTCTTCTGGTGCTGTACACAGGGAAATAGAAGCTTCTCTAATTTCTCTTGTTGTAACACAGTCAGTTACCTGACTGTGGAGACAGGTGGACACTGAGACTGCAGACTCAGTGGAGACAGGATACTTTTCACTTGTCATCATGACTGTATTTTCCTTTTTCCCTGATGGGCTTACCAATGTATTTTTATAGGTAGCCTTAACAATATGATTTTATAGATAGACTTTTGGCATAGATCTTAGCATAATACAGATATTACTATGTCATAAGCACAAACCCAGCTCTACTACTGTGAATACATTTTTCTTCAGAAGTGGTGTCTTCCCTTCTCCCTGCTTTTCCTCTTTCTGCTCAAACGGCACAGCAAACAGAACTGAGTCTCGATCTCGGCAGCTGGGGTATGGTATTTTATAGAGGACAAGTGCCCATTTGGCTGATATTTTTAAACTCCCTTCTAAATCAAAGGCATCCTGCCTCAGTAAACTACTTCAGAATGACATTTCAGAAATAAAAGCATAACTTCTCTGAAGATCTATGCCTTGCTACTGTTGCATCTCTCTGTCTCCAAGACTGTAGTCTATGAGCTACAGCCTTGTGTGGCATGAGAGACCTTGTCTCATAAAATCTGAAAGAGTTTGGGACCTTTGGAACCACTTCGCAAAAAGTGCATCAAATTCAGTTGGTGACTTCAAGACCTATTTTCTGCTCTCAAGAGAGCTCTGTAGAGAAGCTTTCATGCTTGCTCATACTAATGTTCTGCATACAATGTTGCCACCAAATTTGAGCAGAGTTATGTGTGAGAGGCAGAGGGAAAATAAGAAGTGCTCCAGCCAAATATTGCAACAGAAATTCAAAAATACCTAATCAGTAAAAGACCCTTCAAAATGAAGAGAAAATGGTAAGTAATTAATTGATTCCAAGGAGTTTAGAATAGATGGCAAAGCCATTTTTTTTTTCTAATGGGACAAATCACCTTCTAATTTTAGCCAGTGTTTTTCATGTTATTATTCCTCTATAGCTAATCTATTCCTTTATAGCTGAACAGGCATGTGCATAGTTTAATTCCCTTGAGTACGTGTATTTTTTCCCTCTCAGGTACACCAATCCTAAGTGCTGTATCCTGCCCCTTGGGAAAATTCCCCTAGAAACCAACAGTAAAAATCAGTCCCATGCCTTTCTTTCGGAAGCTGACACTTCCCTTCAGAGCGCTGCTGACTGCTTTGACTTGCCAGGCTTCACACCAAGGCGCAATGAGCGGTTATGTGCAGTTCTTTAAATTCAGCGGACAAGCTCCTCACATTTGGTCAATTACCTATGTCCTACTTGCCCTTTCAGACTAATCCCTCTCTTCTAGACAAGTCCTTTACGATGTGACAGTTGAACATTAAAAACAATGTGAGGTTACATTGGAGGCAAGTGGAAAATAACCTCTGTCTGAATGAAGGATGCCTGTGTTTTCCTGGTATTTTACCTCTCTAGCACAATTGTCCTTAAAACTAATCTTTCCTGCGCAACTCTACAGAAATCTAAGTAAGAGAAGAACTTGTTAGGAGACTTTTTCAAATTCAAAATATTGACAATTGCATTTTACATAAAAAGTCTGTTCATTGGCAATGTTCCTTTAAAGATATATGATCCTTTAGAATTCTTATTAAAGAGAGGAGTGAAGAAATCCTGGGTTTGACAGTTGGGCAGTGGAGTAAAAATAAAGTACTTCCAGCACCTTGAGCTGTTTTATTAACAGATGACATCTTTGGGCTGTAATTTTGCTTGATTCAGGATATAATTGAAGCCTATCTAGAGTCAATATGTTCTTTTTTTTTTGCCATTGGAATTTGCTTTTCTATTATGACTCAAAGGAGGATCAGTATTTGTTTGGACTGGGCATTACAGGAGAAGTGGCCAAGCACCACCATGGTCCATGGAAGAGATATTCCTGAGTTACCCTTAGTTTTTCCCAGAACAGTCTAAGTCAGAGAGCTTTATCTCTGTCAGCAGTCAAAAACAAATATTATGTACACTTGTTCCTAACACACAGAGGTCCAGAGATTCGCCTTATTATTTAGTTAATCATATTTTGTTTGAATAAGATGTTTCCAAATTGTGGTCTGAGGATGACTAGTGGAGTACAAAGCTATGGAAAATGGTCTTTGGTAGGTTAAAATGCTTATTAATGCAATAACATTAAGAATTTCAAGTATAAAGGGCACTGAGTTGTGCTCAATTGTAGAAGGTGTCTGCAAAATTGAAGAGAATTCACAATTGCCTGCTTATCCCTCCCAGACTTCAAAGTGATATTTCAGGTCATGTGTGCAAAAAAAAAAAAAAAAAGAAAGGTTAATTAAGAGCAAGGTACTGATTCTGAATTCCAAATAAGTTTCACTCTGGACATTCCAGTTTACCAAGCTAATATGTTATATCTTCAAAAGGATGAGGATTTTTGAGGCCTACTTTGCTATATTCTGGGTTCATCTAGTGTTCAACAGGGTATTATCTGAAAACGTTAAAATATATTTTAGTATTTTGGCCAACATACCCTACAGCAAATGAAGAAGAGATATTTGTATCTGTTTCTCAGAGTTCGCAGAGAACAGAGCAAATCCATACATTCATTCCTCAGCCCCCAACCCACTGCCATTTCTATGCCCTGACATGATATTTATTTATTGCAAATTAAAGGATTATCATATCTGCATTCAATCCCTCTGTAATCTAAACAGGTTGTTATATTCCAATGACATATTCATTAGGACTGAATTATGAGTTCAGCACATCCTGAAAATAGTGACTGTTTAGTACATTTGTACAGCTGCCATTTTGCTGCAGGCATAAACCAGGAAATAAATGCCTGCAAAAACAACTGCTCCAGCTTGTTTAGGTGCCCGTATCCTCCTTTCCTCCTCAAATAGCATCCCTCTGATATAGTTTGAATGAACAAATGTCTATGTTGGTATTTGGAAATAAATACAAGAGAAGGAAAGGTTCAAAAGTGTAAAGTGAAATATGCTTTAAAATTAATAACCATACGATAGAGAATAAAAAAAACCTCTTGCTGCCATATAATTTCTGTTTAAGAATAGGAAAAAAGCACATAAGTTCACATCACACCATATGTTGTTGAATTAAATCTGCTTCATAGTTTTGAGTCAAGAACATATGCACCCAATGAAGTGGCAGTTGTTAAGGAAAATATGACTGCTTTGTTAGTAAATAATATAGAAAGCTACAAACAGCCCCTTAAGTGTATTTTTCTCCCTGCAGATTAACACAAAGAACGGCCATTATCATGAATTGTGTTTTAGGGCCAAGAAAGCTCCTAATCACGCTGCAGGCCAAAGGAAGTGGATAGGTATACAGGGAAGCCTGCAGAAGCCTGTTTGTCCGAGAAAAGCAGCTCACATAAATACATTTGTTATACTGCAGATGGATTTTAATGTGTTCAGTCCCACTTTTGTGAATGAGGGAAGCTCAGGCTGGAGCCTTCTTTTCAGGGCTGGATCAGCACTGGATTGAGGTTGAAGCATTATAATCGGAGAGGAGCAAAAGATGCAGAGATATTTTGTCAGAGATACTTTCTCATTTACTGATAATATCTTTCCTGTGTGAATCGAGGTTTATCCTGAGGATGAACCTGTTGCCAGTCTGCTGGCACGCTGATGACATTGGATACTACATCAATAGCTATTACTGGGTGATGGCTCAATGTGGGGGCAGGGGAAGGACATAGAGGCTCAGAAGAAAGGGATCAAAAGGTGCAGCAGGATATAGCAGGGACACAGAGGTTTCTGTGTTCTCCTTAGCACCCAGAATTTTACTGTGATTAGTCCCATTCCGAGTCTGGAAGTGGTAAGAGGATATTTACCCTACCGTACCTCAGGTGAGGAACTGGTCACACATCCACCCTTAAACATGGAGACATTGCTAGTGCTGACTAAAATAGCAACTGCATTTTCTGAACATTTGTGAATCTATATTCATTATCCACGATGCTTATTCTAACCTATGTTTTCTTTCTGTGCTCATCATTCATGTCAAAAGCGCAATTCCAACCACAGCTTTCAAGTACAGTAAATTTCTGATGACTGCATCTTTGGTAGTGCTGTACCCGCACTTCATCTCATAAGCTACTGAACAGGAACCGAGAGCAGAGAAATAGGCTCGTGGCAGCTGTGAGACTCCACATCTCTTGCACTCGGGTCTCTATGGGGAGGTATTACTGTCTCTTCTCAATTAATTGAGAATGAATGATGGCAAAAAGATTGGACGTGTGACAGGTGCCTTGACAAAAGTATCTTGATAATAGTGTTTAATCTTTCTTCAATGGTCTTTGCAATCAATGAAAATTGACTCCTATCCTAAAGCTTGACAAAATCCTGAAGAGCTCAAACTAATAGGTAAACTTGGAATTTAAAAACTTTGTATAAATTGTGTTTATGTTTTTCATTACATTATAAAATTCTTTAGCACATTTAGGACATTGCAAGTGGTACTCCCAACACTGCTGAGGGTGGTTTTGTTTTCACTGTCTTTGCTGATCTTCCATCCTTACATAACAACAATCTTTACACAGCTTTTTGTTTTTATATTTTCCTTCTCATATGACTTAGTATGACTGTGTTTTGATTTGGAGGATATTTGGTGCATAGCTGATCTCTCACTAAAAGTGTTCTAGTCAGCCTTTTAGTTTTTATACGAATAAAGAATGAATTTGCCTTCAAAAATCTATGTAACAGTGACTAAAGTATTTTTAAAAATATCTCTTTTAAAGCTTCTTCCACATCCCTGCCCTTTTATATCCAAAAGAGGGCAGTCTATGCTTGACTTTCTTCCAATTCCATTTGCTATTTTTTTTCTTGCATTCAGTCACTAATTGCACAAAAGATGGTGCCACCTTTTATTTACAGTTCAAAATACATAGATTCTCTTGGTTCATCACTAATGAGACTCTTTCACAAAGCAAGGGGAAAACAAACCCTGTACACTTCAATTTAGAAAATAATGAAGCATACTTTTTTATTTTCAATTTTTCCCCTCAAGCGAAAGAGAAGAGAGGCCACATGGTTTGATCTATAGTGTTAACCTGCTAGTGTCTGCATCAGGGGATGTAACGTGTCCTTTCCCAAAGGAGAAGAATGAATTCCTCTTGGCTGATCCACCTTTGTGCTTCTCTGTCATTGTGCTGGGCTTCTCACCGTTAATAGTAATGATACTCTGGATAAATGTGGGCATTAGTTAACTTATCCCTTGACTGTTTAGCAGCAGGAACATGGGGACAGATGTTGTTCAAACAGCCAGGAGTTCCCTGATGCAACACACGATGGGGCACAGCCGGTCCTGGTCCTGGATCTGGGCAGCCCTTGTTCTCTGTCCCCAGCTCCCTAACCCAGGGACATCAGGTGCTGTCCTGTGTCATTGCAGCGGTGCTGGCTTCAGCCCTTCCACATCCCTGCCCCTGCTTGGCCACAGACTCGCCGATCCCCTACATGTCCATGGCCTCACTCCCAGCAACTTCACACCAGCACAATCGCATCATGTGCTTTCTGTACACAGATACATATGTGTGTACATGCATGCATAGACATAAAATATGTTTGCGTGTGTGTATGCGTGTGTTTGTTTATATGCCATGCCATGCTGGGGTACCTTAGAAATGTGTAAAAGCACCTAACATAGTCATTTAATGCATTAACAACAGGCCAATTTATTATTATTAAAAAATAGCTCTGCTATTTCTCATTGATTAATTAACATAGATACACATTAAATCAGACTGAATTAACCCCGTGACATCAATCACACAATAGGAAGCTACCAACCAGCTACCTAAACCATCACTGCTTAAAGAACATCTCTGCCTTAGCGTGCAGTAGGATATCTGTGCTATGTACTATGGCAGGATTTGTGAGTGAGTGGCAGACATGAAGAACACACATGCATGTGTACATAATCAGCTTACTCTTCTCCCACTCTGCTAAATAATCTGTGCCTGGCTTTCCCTCACTTTTGTTATCTTGTCCTCAGATCTCCATGTTTCACCTCTGTTGACTTTTTGCTCTCTGCAGATCTCCTCATGACTCACAGTAGGGTTTGGATGAAGCCAGTGACTGCTGCTCCTTTCTAATATTATCCATTTCTTCACTATTTCCTCGGGCAAAATTAGACATTACTGTCCCATCAAGAGGTCTTTCAACCTCTGGGGAATAATGATTCCAAAGTTTTAATGAAAGAAGGGAGAAACAAAGATAATCAACTTGACAGGAAGGAGGTAGTAGTTAGAAAGGGAAGAGTGAGCAGATGGAGGGATGAGTTTTGGGGAGCACTGAAAGACCAGGAGAGAAATAAGACAGTTATAACCCAGTAACAGAATTCAGCTACCTGCCTCCTGCTACTACCTTGGGTCTGAACTGTAAGTAGCTCTGTGGTCTCTCTGTAATCACTTATGAGAATTTGTTAATCTGCATCTCAGAATTAAAAATGGATTTTGCAAATCCATTTTAAATGGATTTTGCAAAAATCTGTGTGATAAATTCTGTGTTGCATTTTATCTTATCACCTTAATGATAGGTGTACCTTAATCACTGTGAAAACATAACACTTTACTCCCTTCTGCAATTGCAGACAGATTTTAAATCATGACCTAGGTCTGTGCTCCACTTAACTGCACCGTTACGGAAAAAATTATTTAGTGAATATAAAGGCCATATAGAAGATAAGAAACTCCACATGGTTTTCTTTTCAAAGTATGTGTTAAATTAGAGTATTAGAGCAGGTACTATGCAACTTAGAAATCTATGAAATCTTCTTGCCGTCTAGCACTAAGTGGAAGACGTCTCTGAACTAACTATGTTGAAATCTAGCTACTTGACTATTTCTTATGATTTATACTTTCCACTTATTTTCATCAAAGCAACAGAAATCTTTGTTTTTGCCAGCATCTGTTCAAGAGCAGTTCAGTGACCTGATTTCACTTATTTGTTTTTTTTTTTTCAGTTGAGAATATCCTTTATCTATCGGTATCTATATTTGTATTTGTACCTCTCTGTCTCTACCTACCTACCCATCTATACCTGTACTTGTACCTGTATCTATACCTACACCTACATCTCTATCTTTTCTATCTATATATCTCTATCTCTATCTCTATCTCTATCTATCTATTTCTATATAATTTTTATTTGATTCAGTCTGAATATTGACAGGTCCAAACCCCAGAAAGTCAAATAAAGGAAGACAAAGATAGTGACTATTTTTGTGTGGTATGAAAAAGGAAAGTTCTTAACATTTAATGTTTCAAAAAAGGCAGACTGAGAGTTTAATTCCATGTATTCTATTTGCTGACTTTGCTGCTTCTGAGTAACTCTACTATCTCATTAGATACTTTTGCTCTATTCTCAGGGTCAAGCTTTATCCACCTCTACCTCTCTTCCAGCCTGCATGATTTCCTCTGCACTGTAGACGTTTTAAATCAGCTTTTACTGGCCTCAGTCTGGTTTACATTTGGTAGTCTTGTAGTCAAAACTGTCCCATGACAAGCATAGGTGAAACTAGCAGGGAAAAGCAAACCTGCTTCTTGACGAAGAGAGTTTATATTTTCATGAGCCAAATTTCCAAGAAAACCTTTTGACTCTAAAAATGATATTTGTCAGTAAAACACACACATATCCATATAAAAATGCATATGTACTTTTTAAAAAAGACATTCAGGACCTGCAGGAAAGATGTTCTTTAGAATTTTCAAGACTTCACACTTGTATCTCTGGCAGCTCAGCTGCCTTCAAAACTTGATCCCAAATAGTTTATCTGTTTGGATCCCAAATAGCATCTTTAAATGGGTCTCAGCTGAAGCAATTTACTTGAGGCTTCATGACCTCTTCATGAGCCTGTGCATATGGCTCCTCAGCCCAACATGATTTCAGCTAAATGGGATAATATGCAAATTCATTGCTTAGCATCCCCACACACCATCTGTGCGGAGAGTCTCTGTCTTTTTCTTCTTACATAGATTTCAGCAGATTCCCTCACAGACTATTAACACTGAGACGGGAACTCATTTTTAAGTCTAAGCTTGTAAAAAGCCATTTAAACCTGAACGGGACCTCTAAAAGAAGAGAGTGTGCAAACACCTGTTCTTTCAAGAGTTTATGTGCTTATAAGCTAAAAGAAAAATTATAATCTTATGCTTTCACGTTTAAGACAAATTACTTTCCCCTATAGACTCAGCTCAATCTGCATTAAGTGTATTACGCATTATAGACAAGCTAAAGTTTGATGCCAGAAGAAAACACTGGTATGGAGATGGCGGAGGGCTGCAAGTGGATTGTGTCCTTAGAGGATATAGCGGTAGAACAACTCCATAAACAATTTCTGGGAGCTTGGAACTAAAGCCAACCATTATGCATAGCTAGCAAATCAGTGTAGACAGCTTGAGTCTTTCTTTCACCAGTATTTTCCTTACTACTTTTCATGTTTTTTATTTTAAGTAGGAAAGCAAATTGACCATCAAAGCAATCTTTAGGTGGGTTCTAAAGTGCAATTTAAATGTATTTTTTTTTACACATTTGCAATGTTAATGAATGAATTTACAACTACTTAGGAGGTTTTGCTAACCTATTGTATAGGTTATTCTATAGGAATTTCTGCTGAGGCTCAGTCTACTATTTCCCAAAGTTAAAAGTCACTGCTTCATGTCTTCATATAAACCACAACTGTTTTCAAGACTGATACAATTTAGAGAAAGGCAGAGCAGGACTATGCAATTACTCCACTTCCCCCTCTGACCCAGATAGCGTTCACTGTATTGGGCTGCGCTAATGGGCTCTAGCAGCTTCGATTAAACTGATACATGTCATAGAGTATTTCATGACCCAGGCATGTACGCTATTGTTTGAATAGTCACTGGAACAGCAGTACAGAAACCTTACAACGGAAACAAAGTTGGAAAATAATGAATGCAGGTCATTTGTGTGTGTGGGTGTGTGTTTGTTCATATATTTATAAAATATATATTAAAAGTACTGGCAACTTCATTAGTGGATTTTATTTTCAATAAGGCCATTTTCTGTGAGAAATAGGAATTGATTAAATAAAAAAAAAGTAGATGTTTAAATAAGGGAGAAACAGCCTACAAAATCTGCCTTGTTCTCTGTCTTTTGCAGCACAGGACTTTCATATGTCCTGAAGCAGGGAGAAAATGACTTTGATTGAGCAAAGATTTCTTTCTTCCATTGGAGAAAAGGCTTGAGAATGGACTAATTTATTACATTTAAAGTTAAGAAAGTTCAAACTTGAATGGAAACAGTTTCTTAATATTGCCAAGTGAGCCTAAGAAAGGATATGTCAATGGAAGTTACGTCAGTTGAAATAAATGCTATAATTTACTTTTAAAAAGACACAGTTCATATCCATTTATATGCATCTCCATATATATGAGACAGATGAGAACAAATCAAATCAATTAATCAGCTTGGGGCAGCCATAAGAGGTTGGAGTTACAGTATTTTAAAAAAGGATCAATTCAAACCTTCTCTAGAGAATTTTTCAAAAGTTACAAAAAAGGATTATTCCAGATCTGTTATATTAAAATGTGTTACATTTGTTCACTGTGAAGAAAGATTCAAATTTTATGCACAGTGACTCAGTGGGACACTTTTTGTTTAAAATTAATCACATCCATAAGTGTTTTATTCTGAAATGGAACCCAGTAGGAAACTTAACTAGAATTACTACCTATTAGTATTATTAAACCTGTGGGGTATATTATTTGGAAAAGTGTTTGTAATAAATAAAATGCATTTGCAAGAGACGTTCACTGAAGATAAAGGTTCTGAAGGAGGCAAGTGAGCAAGTGAAAACCTTGGAAATTGGGATACTCTACTGCAGAAATAATGAAAAAAAATCAAGAGCATTTGATACAGCCATTTTTTCTGTAGCTTTTAACATTGCTTATGGTTTAATAACATTTTACTACCATTGCTGTTAGAAAAAAAAAGTTGGCCTACTGCAGTTATGGCATTGCATGCAGTGTTTGAATATAGTCCTCTCAGAAGTTTTCAGTTAAAATATAATAAACAAAAATGGATGTACCTCTATTTTGTTCCCACTAATTATATATTGTGACTTAATGTGGAAGAAATAAGAAATCACAAAGACTGTATATTACTGTCACGGTGGGCGATCAAAACATTATTTAGTGCTTCTATGTGCATAATTTAGTGCTTCTATTATGATATATTAGGAAAATTCGCATTCAGACTCACAACATCCACCTGAAAGGGAAGACTATTTACAGTACACTTAGCTATAATATACATCATAAAAGAGAACAGTTTAAAATACACTAGCAGACTTTTCATTGATAATGTATTCAGCTGAGTTTGTCGTTAAGAAGCCACAGGTGTAAAGCACATTAAAAAGTAATTGTGGTGACAATTCAATGCAATTGTTACATATTACAATTAGGGCATATTTTAACTATTTACTTTAAAGATATTTATGCACCTGAGAAACCACATCTAAAAGATCATAAAGGGGGTAAAAGTTAAAAAAAAGGAGTCATAAAGCCAAATGACAAAGGGAACAAGAGTTATGAGCACAATTGGTGAGCATTGTAGCAGGTGTGTAAATAGATGAGGAACTGCTTAATGGTCTCCCGTACAAATTTTGCACCATAGGAAGAAATGGAAATGCACTTACCCCCAGGCTGCTGAACACAGCTGAGCTTTGAATAGTCTCCTGGAACATTAATCACTTACAAACTCTCAATTGTTAATGTGAATAGAAATTAAATAAACAATCTCTTGCTAAGAACTAAATTTCTTTGCTTTTCTCAGAATTTATTCTTCAGGTTGCAATTGTTTGTCTAATCCTTAGGAAACCTTCAATCAGCCTTCCTGACATCTCCATCTCCAGCCCTATCTCCAACTTGTGTCAAATGAATTAGAAATTACAAAAAAAAACTGAATTATAAAACTATCAGGTTAATAATAAAACACAATTATAAGAGGGAAAATAACATGCCTTTACCCCGAGGAACAGGAGAAATAGAGATTTCAGAAAGCTTATTAGAGACTAGGCTGTGGCTATTGATTTTTCATGGAAAGCAATCAAATTCAGTGGTAAGCCCCCCTCAGAGATAATTCTGCTTGAAGAGCAGACAAGTGCAATTGTTACCATACACTTTTCTTGTCTACCGTTGGCATGTAGCACAGCCACAGCAGCTGCTTAATTAATGACGACTGGCCTGGAGCTAAGCCTGAGGAGTTAGCAGGCTTCAACTTCGGTGTGAGTCACAAGCTGAACTGTTAGGTCCAGAAACAAAGTGCAGGCAATAACGTCATCTCTCTCATACTAGTTAAAATAATTCAGCCTGCTAGGCTGGGCTTTTTACATTTAAAAGGGCAGAAGCTTCCAGGCAGAAACCTGGCCTACCCAACAAGTTGCACACAAGTTGCTCTGCTGTATGCCTGGCCACCGCTGGTCACCTCTGTGCACTCAGGACTGCCCGTGCTGGAGGGAAAGCGCATCCCATGCATGGACACAGGCGTTGCACTGGAAGCTCTGCAGGCAGAAATGGTATCAGTGGAAGCATCTTCTGCACAGATGAACCAAAATATAGTGCTGACATGATATGTTCAGGGGAAACTAGGCAGTGCAATCTAGCGTCCAGAATAGTCTGCAGGTTCCCTGCACAGACAAGAGGGAGACACAGATGCCCAGTGTATCTGGTGATGGAAACTGCTCCAGATCTCTTTCCAGAGGTCTTTGCAGGGACCATTATCCAACAAGCAACTTTACAAGGAATGTAGGCATTCCCTTAAGGGGGACAAGGCTCTGAGAGATACAAGCCTATAAGTATCAGTCATGTTCACTCCTCTCATAGTTACTGTTACAGAGCATTCAAGGGGAAATGGGGACGCTGGTGAATAATTTTAGACATTTAACTCATGGGCCTAGTTAGGGGGCTGATCTCCTTGGAACCCAAAGGGGTCAGGGGAGTGGGACAGTGTTTTCCAGAGAGTGCTGCAGAGCATCTAGGGAAGGTTGCAGCTCTGCATTGCCCTATTTCTCTATTCATTGTTGCTAAGCTACACTGATTAGCAGCAGCAGCAGCAAATCTCTTAAAAGCCTCGTGCTTGCTCTTTGCATACTGGTTTCTGTAGTCTCTCACTTTATCACAGCAATGTATACAGTCCCGAAGATTCGAGGAGGCACTAAATATTGCAAATGCAATTTAAGTCTAAACACTGATATTCCTGGCATTTTAATAATGCCAGTTAGTTATCTAATCACTGCCCTTTTGTACAGCTAAGCTCTGCTATTCCCCTCCATTCTTTCATTTACACTTATGATATGAATGATATATTGTCTGAGGTACTGAAGTAAAAACAAAATGTATTGAAATAACAACAACACTGTCTGCCCAACGGTAGTGGGAAATGAATTATAGTTTCTGAAGCTTGGCAATACTTAAAAGCTGCTCTCAGCTTGCTCAGTATCAATTGTTTGCTGACATTCAAAGCGTCCCCATGAATTTACGGGTCATGACATAGAAAGCTTTTTCTTCTTTAAAAAATAAAAAAACCTGTTATTTATTTATTTATTTTTGTTTGTTTGTTTGTTTTTATTCAGAGTCACATTGATCTACTCATGATTTATATCAGTTTTACTCATCAGCTCATTACCCAGCTCATTTTGAAGTTGCAACCTCATATCTCTCAGAAAGATAGGACTTACTGGAATGATGCCAAACTGCAGTGAAAAACAGGTCAGGAAAATAGGCTTTTTCGGTTTTAATAGGAAAGTGTGATGTACTTTTATCAATAACAAAAATTTAGTGAAAAGTAACTATCAGAAAAAATTATTTTCAATAAAGACAGTAACGTTCTATTAACTCATACTTGATAGCTCAACAGAACTGCGTTTTATATTCAGTATTAAACTCCACGACAAAGAAATTACAGTGTGCCTGTCAGACATAATGTGATTTATTCATCATGAACATGCAACAGTAGCTGGTAGTATCTTTCCTATGACAGGACTAAAATTAAACTCGAGGCTTTCTGTGGATACAAATACCAAAACACTATCAGCCATGGAGACGTTTGTTGGATCTTGACTCTGGTGGTGATTAACATCCTGTGAAAGGACAGGCATACTTTATTTTGAGGTTTCAGTTATAAGTGCTGTACAGATGAATAAATAATAGAGCTTTCAATTAGAGGTTTATTATTTCTTAGTGCCCACTGGATCAATGGACTGTCTATAATCATGGTTTATGTGCACATACTGATGTGCAGTCACTATCCATGACATTATATTCCTCTCTTCAATAAGGATATAATATGTATTAATCCCATTTTGCTCATTGAAGACGTGTCCAACGTAAAGGATGCTCAAGACATCACAAACTTATGACTCTAGTACCAGCTGCTGCAGTTGGTTCTGTCTCACTGTTTGGCAAGGGAAGACAAGGTCCAAGGCATCTCCCTCCCTTGAGAACTTCCATTTCCCGAAAGGCAGGTGCAAGCACCTTGCAAAACAGGTGCTCTCCTAGGGGATGCAGCTGCTGAGAAGAAAGGGGAGCAGGTCCACAGGTGTCTGGGCTGTGGCATGGTGTGCAGTGTACCCTCCCTGACCCATGGGTCCCATGTCCAGGGCAGTGCTAACGGGGACTATGGATTCATTAGTCTCCTTCCTCCTACTCAGAAGGACTCAGAAGTGGGCATAAGAAGAGCAGGAAGGAGAAAGAAGCTATATCCTTTTGTGCAGGTATGAGAGATGATGAGAGAGCTCTTGATGCTCTCCTTTGGCAAAATGTGTTTGCCAAAGTAGGCTAGATATTTCCTCTAAATCTCCTGATACTGACAGTCCCAGAGCAGAGGCTAATCCCTCCTCATTTTAAGCCACAATTAATATTCTCCGAGGTCACCAGGTCAAAATGAAGAGATGAAGGAAAAAAATTAATGTCTTTCTGATCTATTTGGCTTATGTATGTTGTTATGATATTAAGTTTTTTAGCAATCCAAAAATCCCCAAACCACCATGTGCTTTATCATTTTTATTAGCAATAAAGATTGAGAGGAGCACTAGGATAATAAACGCCTCTAATTTGGCTCACCCACTACCAAGAGAGCTGTTAATTAAGTTCCAGGAATAAGATGGAAAATGAAGCAGCATTGCATTCTCTGTTGTTTCTTGTTGATTTCCAGAGTTTGGGTGGTAGAAGTTTTGTGGGAAGATTTTGCTTATAAACAGCAGATTTCATCTAGGCTGCATGAAGAGAAAATTAAGATATAGAACTCCACAATAACAGTTTCTCAGAATAATATAAGATACACTGAATGGGCCTTACAAAATGAAATAAGATTTAAGGGCATGTTGTGTACAGGGAGGAATGGGGAAAAGTCAGAGGCTTGTTTCTCCTGAAAGCATAAAATAAATAAATGACTATCCTTGTGTGCTTGCAGAATAGTTTTAAGCTGCGAGGCACTAAACCATTCAGCATTCATGTGATTTCAATACCTTTATTTTTTTCAGCAATTCTGAGCATATCCCTGTATGACTTTCAATACCCAAATTCCTCTCCTGTTTGAAAAATATTTTGTATGCTATTTGGACTCTCTAATTCCACAAGTACATTTTAATGTCTGGGAGAATGAATAAAAAGAGCATTTAAAGGCTAGCTTTCATGAAAGGTAATGGCAATTTCTTTTGTGTTATTTGGGGAAAATATTCCCCCAATAGGCACCAAGTAAAATGGTCAAGGAGAGTTTGAGGAGATGCTTCCAGACCAGGCTGGGGAATAGCAGCGTTACAGGCAGGGCTAGCACACGATTTGTTATGTGACTTTTCAGCAGTGAAAGGGATGTCAGGGAGGAAGATATGGGCAGGTACAAACAGGGGATTGACTTGGTCTGGGAGGAGGAGGAGACGGTGGTGGTGTTAACAACATTAACCTGTCAGTCAGTGTGCCCTTCTGCTCAATCAGAAGAAGCCAATGCTGAGGTAGGGACAAATCTCCCTTGCAGTGAGATTCATTACACCTATAAAAAACAGCATTTTAATGCCTTTTATCATAGCAGTAAATAGAATAGCAATAATGAGTCTGTTGCTGGTATCTGGAGTAGAATTAATTACTATGCTGGATCTTCACCTGTAGCCCAGGCCCTGGAGAATAGAAAGGGATGCACTGCGGTTGCTGATAGGGGGCAAGGGACTCTGATGGGAGCCTGGTAAATGGCAAGGAGTGCTGGAGGACCTTGGTAAAAGCAAATCCTTTTAAAGATTTTGCTTGAACCTTCTTGGAAATATTGCCTCATTTAAAAAATCCTGGTTAAAGTAATGAAGTGGGTGGCAGAATGGCTCCTGTGCTTAATGGAGTGGGACTATCAGTAAATAAAAGTCCAAATTAAATGAGGATCTATGACAGGAAAGGTGAAATGAGAGTGTCTCTAATTATAAAGTGTTTTTGTTTTGCCTTGCTAAGGATTGAAGTATGAGCTTCATGTAATTAGAGATGTCTAGAAAGGGCTCCAGCTAGTGCTCACCACTTTCCTCAATTAAATCATCACTGTTTGCTAAGTGTTTGAATACAGTTACTTATGCTCACTAATAAACCTGGATGGGACAATAAGCATACCTAGATTCTGAAAGAATGGTTAGTGTTTGCTCTCTGCCTGACCAGTCCATCACTTGCATGAGTGGAACCTGCTTTCTGGCCATGGGGCACCTTGGTGCTCTGCATGCAAGAGGCTTCTCTGAGGCCCTCCCTGCAGAACAGACTTGTGCAGGCTCTTGTACCCCTGATATGAACAGCCCTTGTGTGAGTTGCCCATTGGGAGAATCAGTCTTGGAGAACTTTGCCAGAGCTTTGAGTGGGGAAAGCTGAGGAGAGTTCCTTTCTGAAAACACAAAACACCAAACAATAAGCAGAGTCATTTGAGAAAATTTAGTTAGATTAAATGATGTTTAACTCCTCTTTTTTCCTCCCTCTGCTCCAGTGTCACTTTTGTGCTGAATTGAAATGCCTGGGATAGCTCCCTTCTGCTCCCACAACTTTGTCAAATTAATTTGACGCTAACCTTTTTTGACATTAGCCTATTTTTCTTCAATATTTATCCATCCTCCTGCAGGTCATTTATGTCTGCTTCTGGCATCTACCCCAGTCCTCCAGGGCAGACAGAGTATGATAGTTGTAATGCATTTCAAAAACTTCTTCTTAAATCTCATGGGAGGTATGTATGTCCTCACACACACATACACGGACACACAGAGGTTTTAAAAAGCATGTTACTCTTTTAACTTTGTGCAATTTTCCTCTGTTCAGAGTTATGAGCTCCTTTTCTTGCTCTTATGTATGGATTTTTTAGTATTAGCCTCTGCTATTTCATTTAGCTGGAGGTTTATTTTCTTCAACTTCACACCCGCTGATGCCACGCTGATGGCATAGCACACATGATCCCAAAAAACACGGTGTAAGATATCAAACTGATTAAAAGTATTGAACAAAGTCCGTATAGCACATTTCTTAGTGTTTAGCCCAGTGACCCAATATATGCCTGGTACTCATCTTATTGACTACAAGAT